>JAJPUD010001911.1:260505-290704 GCA_023553655.1 Myrmecobius fasciatus
GAGAGAGAGAGAGAGAGAGAGAGAGAGAGAGAGAGAGAGAGAGAGAGAAAGACAGAGAGAGAGACAGAGAGAGACAGAGAAAGAGACAGAGAGACAGACAGAGAGACAGAGAGACAGGGACAGAGACAGAGAAAGACAGAGATAGAGAGAAGGAAGAGGGAGGGAGAGAGAAGAAAGAGAAAGGAGAAAGAAGCGAGAGGGAATAGAAAGAGTCAGGGGGAAAAATGGGAAATTAAAGCCAAGCTTGAAGAGGTATGTCATCATATTTGTCCATATCACAATCACAAACATCTGTCACTTAGGCTCAAACCTCCTTGGTCCTGGGATACTTGTTTCCAGGAATAAGTTTCCATATTTCTCTAGGAAATTTGAAAATGATAATTGTAATTCACATTTGTTGATCTACAGAGCACTATCCTCACTATAACCCTATAGGATGAGTCATTTGAATATTACTATCCTGTTTATCACATAATAATAATAATAATAGCATTTATATAGTATTTTAAAGTTTGCAAAATGCCTTATATATGTTATTTCATTTGGTCATTTTATATATAAAGAACTCACTTTCTGAGAGGCAAAACAATTTGCTATTGCTGTTTCTCTTATTTCCTCCCCAACAACAACAAAATCATCGTATATATATGTGTATGCATATATTTATACATATACACATCCAAATATGTGCATATATACATATTTTAGACATGTATACACACATATATATTTTAGCATATATACATATGCATAAATACATATTTGTGTGTATATATATAGTGTGTGATATATAGTGGGGTATATTGCCTCCCTTAATAGATTATAAGATTCTTCAAGGAAGAAATTGTTTTATTTCCATCTTCTTATTGCCAAAGCCTGGAAAAGAACCTGGCACATAGGAGGTATTTAATAAAGACTTATTGATTGATTTCCCACTAGGGTTAAAGTATCATAGATCTAGATCTGAAAGAGAACTAGGAAGCCATCAAGTCCTCTTCATTCATTTTACAGATGAGGAAAATGAGGCAAACAGAGATTAAGGGATTCATCCAAGATCACATGAAGAGTTAAATGTTTGAGACAAGATACAAGACTGAGGCTCCCAACTCTCTATGTATCAATCTTTCCCCTGTGCTACATTACCCTTAATATATATATACATATATACATATATATTATTTTTGCATAAATGTATATTGAATATCACATGCATTTGCAGCTATATTTTATTTTAAAAATTTTTATTTTATTTTTTATTATAGCTTTTTAATATTCAAAAGATATACATGGATAATTTTTCAACATTAACCCTTGTAAAACCTTGTGTTCCATTTTTCTCCCTTTTCCCCCTACCCCTTTACCTAGATAGCAAGTAATCCAATATATATCATGGTAAAAAAAAAGTATGTGTTAAATCCAATATATGCAACAATTATCTTGCTGCAGAAGAAAAATCAAATCAAAAAGGAAAAAAAAATGAGAAGAAAATAAAATGCAAGCAAACAACAACCAAAAGAGTGAAAATGCTATGTTATGATCCACACTCAGTTCCCATAATCCTCTCTGTGGGTATAGATGGCTCTCTTCATCACAAGGTCATTTGAACTAGTCTGAATCATCTCTTTGTTGAAAAGAGCTATGTCAATAAGAAACTGGAAACTAAGTGGATGCCCATCAGTTGAAAAATGGCTGAATAAGTTATGGTATATGAATGTTAGGGAATATTATTGTTCTATAAGAAACGATCAGCAGGATGATTTCAGAAAAGCCTGGAGAGACTTATATGAACTGATGCTAAGTGAAATAAGCACAACCAGGAGATCATTGTACATGGCAATATCAATATTATAGGATGATCAATTCTGATGAGCATGACTCTTCTCAACAATGAGATGACTGATGCCAGTTCCAATGATCTTGTGATGAAGAGAGCCAACTACACTTAGAGAGAGGACTGTGAGAACTGACTGTGGATCACAACATAACATTCTCTTTTTTATATATATAAAGCTTTTTATTTACAAAACATATGAGTGATTTTTCAACATTGACCTTTGCAAAAACTTTTTTTTCCCAAGCTTTTCCCCTCCTTACCCCCACCCCCACCCCTAGATGACAGGTAATCTAATACATGCTAAATAGGATAAATTGTATGACAAATACAATACATGTATACATATCTATACAGTTATCTTACTGCACAAGAAACATCAGATCTAGAAAGAGAAGAAGAAAAAACAACCTAAGAAGGAAAACAAAATGCATGGAAACATTCACAGAAAGCGTTAATATGCTGTCTTGTGGTTCACACTCAGTTCCCACAGGCCTCTCTCTGGATGTATATGACTATCTTCATCGCTGAACAGTAGGAACTGGTTTGAATCACATCATTGTTGAAGAGAACCATGTCCATCAAAATTGAGCATTGTATAGTCTTGTTGCTGTGTATAATGTTCTCCTGGTTCTGCTGATTTCACTCAGCATCAGTTCATGCAAGTCTCTCCAGGCCTCTCTGAAATACTCCTGTTGGTCGTTTCTTACAGAACAATAATATTCCATAACATTCATATACCATAATTTATTCAGCCATTCTCCAATTGATGGGCATCCTTTCAATTTCCAGTTTCTTGCCACTACAAAAAAGGTTGCCACAAACATTTTTGCACATGTGGGTCCCTTTCCCTCCTTTAAAATCTCTTTGGGATATAGGCCCAGTAGAAACACTGCTGGGTCAAAGGGTATGCATAGTTTGATAACTTTTTGAGCATAGCTCCAAATTGCTCTCCAGAATGGTTGGATCCGTTCACAGTTCCACCAACAATGTATCAGTGTCCCAGTTTTCCCACATCCCCTCCAACAGTTATCATTATCATTTCCTGTCATTTTAGCCAATCTGACAGGTGTGTAGTGGTATCTCAGAGTTGTCTGAATTTGCATTTCTCTGATCAGTAGTGACTTGGAGCACCTTTTCATGTGACCAGAAATAGTTTCAATTTCTTCGTCTGAAAATTGTCTGTTCATATCTTTTGACCATTTATCAATTGGAGAATGGCTTGAATTCTTATATATTTGAGTCAATTCTTGATATATTTTAGAAATGAGGCCTTTATCAGAACCTTTGGATGTAAAAATATTTTCCCAATTTACTGCTACCCTTCTAATCTTGTCTGCATTCATTTTGTTTGTACAAAAACTTTTTAACTTGATATAGTCAAACTTATCTATTTTGTGATTAGTGATGACCTCTAGTTCTTCTTTGGTCACAAATTCCTTCCCCCTCCACAGGTCTGAGAGGTAAACCATCTTACATTGTTCTGATTTGTTTATAATATCATTCTTTATGCCTAGAGCATGAATCCATTTTGACCTTATCTTGGTATATGGTGTTAGATGTGGGTCAATGCCTAATTTCTTCCATACTAGTTTCCAATTATCCCAGCAGTTTTTGTCAAATAGTGAGTTTTTATCCCCAAAACTGGGGTCTTTGGGTTTATCAAACACTAGATTACTATTGTCATTGAGTATTTTGTCCTGTAAACCTAACCTATTCCACTGATCCACTACTCTATTTCTTATCCAGTACCAAATGGTTTTGGTGACCACTGCTTTATAATATAGTTTTAGATCTGGTGCAGCTAGGCCACCCTCATTTGCATTATTTTTCATTAATTCCCTTGAAATTCTTGACCTTTTGTTTTTCCAGATGAATTTTGTTGTTATTTTTTCTAGGTCAATTAAATAATCTCTTGGGAGTTTGATTGGCATAGCACTAAATAGATAGATTAGTTTAGGTAGTATTGCCATCTTTATTATATTCGCTCGACCTATCCAAGAGCACTTGATGTTTTTCCAATTGTTTAGATCTGACTTTATTTGTGTGGAGAGTGTTTTGTAGTTTTGCTCATATAGATTCTGACTTTCCCTTGGCAGACATATTCCCAAATATTTTATACTATCGATAACAACATAACATTCTCACTCTTTGTTGTTGTTTGCTTGCATTTTGCTTTCTTCTTCATTTACTTTCCTTTTTGATTTGATTTTTCTTATGCAACAAAAGAATTGTATAAATTCTTACACATATTGGATTTAACAAACTTTAACATGTATAACATATATTGGACTACTTGCCATCTTAGGGAGAGGGTGGGGGGAAGGAAGGGAAAATCTGAAACACAAGGCAATGCAAGGGTCAATATTAAAAAATTATCCGGGCATATGTTTTGAAAACAAAATGCTTTAAAAAAAATAAAGATACAAAAGCAAAAAAGAATGTAAAAAAAGTCACATCTTTCAGAATTGATCATCATATAATCTTCTTGTTGCCATGTACAATGATTTCCTGATTCTGCTTATTTCACTTAGCATCAGTTCATGTAAGTCTCTCCAGTTTCTCTGAAATCATCCTACTGATCATTTCTTATAGAACAATAATATTCCATAACATGCATATACCATAACTTATTCAACCATTCTCCAACTGATGGGCATTCACTCAGTTTCCAGTTTCTTGCTACTACAAAAAGGGCTGCCACAAACATTTTTGAACATATGGGTCCCTTGCCCTCCTTTAAGATCTCTTTGGGATATAAGCCCAGTAGAAACACTGTTGGATCAGAGGGTATGCACAATTTGGTAGCCCTTTGAGCATAGTTCCAAATTGCTCTCCAGAATGGCTGGTTCACTTCCCAACTCCACCAACGATGTATTAGTGTCCTAGTTTCCCCACATCCCGTCCAACATTTGTCATTGTATTTTCTTGTCATTTTAGCCAATCTGAGAGGTATGTGGTAGTACCTCAGAGTTGTCTTAATTTGCATTTCTTTGATCAATAGTGATTTAGAGCACCTTTTCATATGACTAGAAATGGTTTTAATTTCTTCATCTAAAAATTGTCTGTTCATATCTTTTAACCATTTATCAATTGGAGAATGGCTTGAATTCTTATAAATTTGAATTAATTTTCTATATATTTTAGAAATGAGGCCTTTATCAGAACCTTTGAATATAAAAATGTTTTCCCAATTTATTGCTTCCTTTCTAATCTTGTCTGCATTAGTTTTGTTTGTATAAAACCTTTTTAACTTAATATAATAAAAATTATCTATTTTTTGTTCAATAATGATTTTGAATTCTTCTTTGGCCACAAATTCCTTCTTTCGCCACAGATCTGAGAGAATATACTTTGTTCTTCTAATTTGCTTACAATATCACTATGTTTAAATTACAAATTCTTTTTGACCTTATCTTGGCATAGGGTATTAGATGTGGGTCAATGCCTAGTTTCTGCCATATTAGTTTCCAATTTTCCCAGCAGTTTTTGTCAAATAGTGAGTTTTTATCAAAATCTGGCATTTTGGGGTTTGTCAAATACTAGATTACTATAGTCATCAACTATTTTGTCCTGTGAACTTAACCTATTCCACTGATCGACTGCTCTGTTTCTAAGCCAGTATCAAATGGTTTTGATGCTTGCAGCTATATTTTAGAAGCACTTACCATGTGAAGTAAAATATAAGTCCTTCTCAAGTTTTGAAGACTAGACACAGAAAAAACTTACACAAGTTAATGGTTGAATGCATGCTCCCTCTTCCTCTAAACATCCACTCCAAGTCACTCAGCCCCTGTTTTGCTTTACATACACATGCACATGTGTACATACATGCACACACACACACTTCTACACACTGGACATAACTCAAGGCACTCTGTACTCCTGGTGTTCTTAATGGAGTCCTATACAAGTTATAATGCCCTGCCACATGGACTGGCTTATTTGATATGCTCACATCACTGTCACAGTTTGAGCAACAACAACATGAACTATCAGTCTTGCTCTATGATTGAAGAAAATGAAATCCAGAGATTAGATTGAGCTGTGTGAGGCTAAAGAGCTGATATAAGAACTGATAATAGATACCTATTCCATTCTGAGTTCCATGTAGGCAGGGAGAAAGGGAGAGAGAGAAAAAGAGGAAAGGAAAAGAAAGAAGGAGAGAGAGAGAAAGGAGAAGGAAAGGAAGAGACATGGAGAGGGAAGGAGGGAGGGAGGGAGGGAGAGAGAGAGAGAGAGAGAGAGAGAGAGAGAGAGAGAGAGAGAGAGAGAGAGAGAAGGAGAGGGAGAAGGAGGAGAGAGAGAAAAAGAGAGAGGGAAAGGGAGAAACAGAGGGAGGGAGAGAGAGGATGAGGCAGAGAGGGAAAGGAAGAGGCAGAGAGAGAGAGAGAGAGACGTGATGAGGCAGAGAGGGAAAGGGAGAGACAGAAAGGGAGAGGGAGAGGGGGAAAGGGAAAAGGAAAGGGAAAGGAATTAGAATTGTGATCTAGATGACAAAATGCCTCTACTAATGCAGGTCAGCTCTTCCTCTGCAACCTCTTGTCCTGGGGCACTTTGAGGCTGTCACTTGCATAGACCATACATAACCAGAAAGCAGAGCCTGAACCAGGTTTTCCCAGCTCCAAGGCCAGCTTTCCATTTATTCAGGCACTTCATCTCCTTATCTGAGCCAATGGACAACAAATTATTTGACCAGAATGATGGTCAAAGAGCATCTCCTAAGGAGGTGCTTCAGTGCATTCTGATGGAACTCACCATACTTAAAAGTATTGAAATAGCCAGATTTTGTGTTTTCAATGAAAACCAAGAAATAATATTCATGAGAAGCAGCTGGGTAACACAGTTGGGTAGAGCACTAGACCTAGAGTCAGGATACACCAGAATTCAAATTCTACTTTAGACACACACTAGTTATATAACCCTGGACAAGTCACTTAGTCACTATTTGTCTCTGTTTCTCCACTTGTAAAACTATGTTTCTCCACTTGTAAAACTATCTCCATTGGAAAAATGGGGATAATAATAGTCTCTACCTCCTACTGTAAGAACTGCCTCCAATGGGAAAAATGGGGATAATAATAGCTTCTACCACCCAGAATTGTTGTGAAGATAAAATGAGACATCTGTAAAGTGCTTTGTAAAACTTTTAAAGTACTATACAAGCAAAAACTTTTCTTTTCTTTTCTTTACTTTTTTAGGCAATTGGGGTTAAGTAACTTGCCCAGGGTCATACAGCTAGGATGTGTTAAATGTCTGAGGCCAGATTTGAACTTAGGACTTCCTGACTTCAGGGCTGGTACTCTATCCACTGCACCACCTAGCTGGCCCCATATACAAACAAAACCTAATAAGGAAAAACATGGTATTTAGAAAGTTTTATTTAAAAAAAAAGGTAAAAAAAAAAGATACATTTGTGGGAGTTCTAAAGAAATTTCTGGTAACCTCCAAGGACATTAAAAGTGGATCAACCAACAAATAAATTACTAATCATTTATCAAAGGCTTTCTATGTGTCTGGCAGAGTGCCAGCATTGGGGATTGTGAGACAAATATGTAACTATTTTTATTCTCTAGAAATAATTTGTACATATATGAATATGGGGGAAGGAGAGTTTACTCTGGGATCCTGATCAATTAAGTCCCCTTAATAACTTTATTGACATTAAGGCCCTAAAGGACAAATAACAAAAGTGTTAAGATGATGTGAGAGTTTGAATGGCACCCTCACTGAATAGCTTATTCAGTTAATAAGCATTTATTAGCAGCCTACTATGTGCCAGACATTGTGCTAGGTGTGATCCTATTTACAATTCATAAAGGAAATACAAAGAAATGGTCCTTCTTTAGGAGGCTTAAAGAAATTTCTCCATCAATTTAATGGAAGCATAAGGCAGCTAATCCAATAAGAGTAATATAGATAGCCAAAAAGGGATAATATAAAATATAAACATAGTAAATTCAAGGTAACTTGGGAGAAGGGAAATGGAAAATTGGGAAAGGCTACGTGTAGAAGATAAGGAAGCTAGGTATCCTATGAAGCAGAAATAGGGAAGGAGTATAGTTTATGTATGGGATACAGGCAATGCAAAGATGTGGAGATGTTTACCTTCTGGACATAAAACACTGTGAAAGTGGGAACTGTTACTTAAGGTAGATCCTCCAGTGCCTACTTTGTTGAACTGAGTTGAGTTGTCTTCTCTTGCTTCTCTCCAGCCAGAGAGGAAGAGGATTGAAATAAGCCACAGGAATCCCACTGATATCTTTGAATTGTGACTAAAGGTAGGCACCAGACTGAAGAAAATGAAGCAGTTTCCCCCTCTTCTCTCCCTAAAGCCCCCTACTCAACAGGTTCTTCTCTTTCTTCTTCTAAGATTATTACCAACATGGCCTCGGGAGGTTACTAGGGGCCTAGCTTCCTAGTGGTTATGTCTTCCCTGCCATTTAGAGAGCTCTCAGATCAGCCTTTGTTCAATCAGATTAGCTCTAGGGTTATGGTGGGTGGGTGGGGTGGGGTGGGGTGATATGGTGGTGTTTTTTTTTTACAAGGGGAAAAGAAAGGTGGGAATATGTGCTGGTCTTATAGCTCCTTAATAATGATTTGGAGGATTAATTAGTCTGTGTTTTATGAAGCACTTTGAAGATAAAAATGCTAGATATTTTCTTATCAGGCCGATTATAACTTTGAGTCACTAAAATAGGCTTATGCCCACACCTAGCTGAATTTATCAGGTATAAGCTCCTACTTCATACTTGTTTTTCAAGAAAAGCTCACTTCTGCAACCTCTGTCTTGCAAAAGGAAATGTGATTTGGTTTCTCTTTTCCCCAGGATACTGGACACTCCTGAAAATTGATTTGGGACCTCAATAGGAGCATTATTTTAAGATATTCTGTTTTGCTTTGTTGATGGAGAGGACAAGAGGATAGAATGATTTCTGACCAAAAAAAATCTAAGAAGTCTGTAGGAAGCAAAGGTGGGCTCTTCCCTGTTGAGGCCCATTTTTCACAGCCTCTTATTGAAGAGATCACCCAGCCAACCAGCCACCCTACAGGGACAACACTTTCTTTTAGAATAGAGAAGATGGTTCCCACCAAATATACTGTGGAAAGGCCAGATTTGAGTGAGTGGTAGAATTTCATCCCCCCTTTTTTTCCCCTTTTTATCAACAGTTTGGGATACCATTGTTGGGACAAGGAAATGCCTTTTTGCCTCAGTTCTACCTCAGTCCAGCCCAGACCCTGGAAAGTTTTCAAGGAAGGGGAGTGAACTTTCCAAGATTGGATTGGGATTGTAGTTAGAGTCAATGAGACCTTCTTAGGACATGGTTATCAATCCTCCAGTTTCCATTTCATTGTCAAGACCCTTCCAATCCAGGATTCTAGCCCTGATGGACTGAAACCAATTTGTGGAAGGTTATGGTTGTTTTTCTCTCTCAAGTCCACCCCAGAAGTGAAGGGCAGCCCTGATGAGGAGGGTAGACATTGGACAGAGATGTCTTTAGTGGAGGAATTAGGATGGAAGGATCTAAAATCAAAGAATTTGGATGTGAATCTCTCTGTAACTCTGCAACCACTATCTATGTAACCTTAAGCATGACTATATCCCTTCTGAGACTTAGTTTCCCTATCTGTAAAATCAAAGGACTGAACTAGATGATTAGATAAGTCATCCTATAAGCCTCCATGCAGTGCCCTCTTGTGATTTGGGCCGGTAAGCAAAGCAAACCTCAAGTCTGACTTGGCAAGACTTTCTTGATGAAAAAAGGAGGAACTTGGCAGGTGGGGTTTGGCAAAGGGAGATTCCACCAGCTTTCATGGGGCTTCAAAAGTTTGGCAACACCTTGCAAAATGTTCAGGGCCTTTCAGAGCCTTGGCAACAGCAAAGAAGTCTAATAGTTGTAAAATCTCAAGTTGGGAATTTACTCTCCCCCTTTGAGTTTTGTTGTTCCTTCTTTCCTTCCTTGTTCCCTTCTCCTGGCAGTACCTGTGAGATGGCAGGTGGGCCTCAGACCAGTGCTTGTTATTGTCTCCAGGTGAGACCTGGGCCTCCCACTAAGGAAAGGAGAGGCCAAATAGGGGAGAGTTGATGAGAGGGCAGCTGTGTTAACTTCCACCCGGCCTGTTTATGGCAATGAAGGGTATGGGGAGAGAGGCCCCCCTCATCACTTAGGGCTCCTGGCCATACCCAACCCAATCTGCACCTGGCATTCAGGGAAGCTGAAATATCAGGGAAAGGCTTCTCTGAAACCAGAGCAGTTTTCTCTTGATCCTTCCCTCTCCCTATTCTCTGCTATCCTTCTAAATCCCTTCATTTATCTCAATAAGTTTTGAAAAAGAATAACAATAATAATAATGATAGCTTAATTTAGCTGAAGCTGGACAGGGTCTTTAAATCCCTTCTATTCCAGCCCCTTCTTCCAGGCTCTATCTCGCCTAAAAAATCCAAGATAATTATTGTGAAATGTCACTGAATATCAATCAGTAAGTGTACAAGCATTTATTATACATCTACTATGTAGTGTGAAGTACTAGCGATATAAAAGCAAACATTAAATAATGCCTTCCCTCAAAGGACTTACATTGTATCAATGGAAATAATATATACACATATAAGTATTGTATATGAAATATGGGCAAAGTAAATGCAAAGTAATTTTGTGAGAAGGATGTGTTAGCATCTTGGGGGTAAAAGGGAAGATGATGAAGTTGAGAAAAAAGCTTCATTTAAGATGTGAGCTAAGTAATCTAAAAAACAGAGGTGAGAAAGAAGGGGGGGAAGGCTAGTTTGGAAATCAATCAGCAAGTATTTATTAAGTGCTTACTATATACCTGGTAATATATTAAACTCTGGGGAAATAGAGAAAGACAAAATCTCAATGGAAACAATGTATACACATATAAGTAATATATCTGAAATATGGCAAAATAAATGCAACGTAATTTTTTGAGAAGAAAGTGTTAGTACTTTGGAGGTGAAAAGGAAGGGGGTTGAGGAAAGGCTTCATATAAGATGTGTTACAGGTGTGCCAAAAAGCTAAGTAATCTAAAAGGCAGAGGTGAGGAAGCAAAGAGGAAAAAAGACTAGTTTGGAGGAACTATAGTTTGAAAATCAATCAGCAAGCATTTATTAAGTGCTTACCATGTACCTGGCAATATGTTAAGCTTTGGGGAAATAGAGAAAGACAAAAGCACTTCCTGTTCTCAAGAAACTTACCTTCTTAAGCAGCTAGATGGCATAATGAATAGAGCACTGGTCCTCGAGTCAGAAGAACTGAGTTCAAATCCAGCCTCAGATATTAATTGTGTGATTTTGGGTCAATCACTTGACCCTGACTGCCTTAAAAAGAAAAGATAAAGAAAGAAAAAAGAAACTTACCTTCCAGTGGGAGAGACAACATAAAAATAATTAGGTATAGTAAAATTACATATAAATTAGATGGGGGGGGAACTTTGTGCAGCTATGTCTCAATTCACAGGCAAGACAAGGCATCATTTTTGTGATGTCATCGGTCCCCTCCTAAAATAAAGAATGAACAACAACAAATTAGATGGGAAGCAATCTTTGAGGAGAAAGATCTGGCATCTGAGGAGGCTGTGAAAAGCTTCCTAAGCGGTTGTTATTTGACCTAAAGTTTAAAAGTAAGAGAGCAGAGAGAGCAGGCATGAGGGACTGAAGATGCAAGATTTTGAAAAGGGATCACAGTTCCATGCCTTCCCACTCACCTGTCCCAGTGATTCATGCTCCTTAGAAAGTTTTTCTGAAATCTTCCTACTGCAATTGAGATCCATATCAAAACCTCCTAGTTAGTTAAATTAAAGACACTGTCATCTTGGTCTAGCAGATAGAGAAGAAAGAAAATTCTGGGTAAATATAATAAAAATGGAATTAGATTTGTGGAATTAGAAAATGTGGTTCAATTAAAGACCACTGGATTTATAACCACAGGACCTGGAGTTGAATTCACGCTACCAATGTAACCTTGGACAATTAGCTTTGTCTATGTGGACTTCAGTTTCCTTATCTATAAAAGAAAAAAAAGTGGGGGGAAGGTAAAGTATATAACTTTTTATATTTATACCAGTTCTAAAGCTATGATGTGATATGACTTACTACATGTGTGGCCTTGGGCAGGTAACTTTACCCCATCTATAAAATGAAGAAGCTGAACTAGGGGTTCACAAACTTATTTTTCTGTATTTTTATAATTATGTTACCATACACTTTATTTTGTGAATTTAAAAAAAATTATTCAGAAGAGTCCATCAGACCATCACATAGATCTATGACAAAGAATAAAGGCTAAAAATCCCCAGATTGAACAATGTCTAAGGTCCCTTCCAACTCCAGATTCTATGAAGTCCTATGGATTCTAGCCAGCTAATTTGTCCACAGAGCCCTTTGCTGTATGGACTAATTCGAACCTATTCCCAATCTGCTCGGAGCTGGGAAGGCATGGAATTGGGCAGAAATTAAAGGGCCCACACCTTCAGTTCTCAGTGTGAATGCCCGACTCAAATCTTCCCTAAACACAAAGGATGATTATAGGGTGCCAAGGTGGGGGATGGGGAGGTATGCTAGCTCTTTGAGGGCACCTTGGCCCCCAAGAGTAATAGGTTACCCTCTTTGCCTTAATGCAGAGGAAGGGAGCACGCCATGTCAGGCTGTCCCTGCAGGCAGCCTATTCTCCAGTCATTTATCACCCACAGCAATGTAAGGAATGTGGGAGAGAGGAGTCCAGATTTCATTTGAGTAGGAGAGGGCCTCCCGGAGAGCAGAGGCAAGCAGCTCCTTGGAGAGAAGGGCCAGGACTCCCTTTTGCTCTTTCTCCAAGTCTTTTTGGAGTTCCAAATACCCCACACCAACCTCATTAGGACAGAAAGATGGAGCAGACATCTGTGGCCAGGAGGCCAATGGGCCCAGTTCACCCCCTTTCTCTTTGCTGACTCATGACTTGCCAAGCTCAGCCCGTGGGCAGGGGAGGGGGAGCTCATAATTAAAATAATCATTTTCCCCAGAGGGATAAGTATTTGCCTTTCATGTAGACTCTTACCAAGGAGGCAGGCAGATGGTAAATGCAGCATTGAACAGCCCCATGAACCAAGCTGTGGTTAGGAAAGTACTTTGACAAACTAGCATCTGCTAAGCTCTTGCTAATATAATATTTTTAAATGGAATGGGTAGAGGGGAATTGCTCTCAAAGGTTAAGATTTCCTAAGCTGAAATAATGTTAACAGTGACTGGCAATCTCTACTCTTTACAACTTACAAAGCCATTTATGTCCACTTTTTAAGCCTCACAACAAGCCCGTGAAGTAATGCAGATAGTATTGTTCCCATTTTACAAATGAGAAAACTGAGGCTCAGAGGTTCTGTGATTTGCCATTGTCAACGACAGAATTTGAATCCATCATTTCCTGATTCCAACTTCAGCAGATTAAAGTACTGGGCTTCCCTTGTCTAGATGAAAGAACTTCCCCATGATCACACAATAAAACTGTAGAAGAGCTGAGATTTGAGCCTGGAACTTTTGACTCTAAGTCCAGCACTTTTCCCAGATCTAACCTCAAAGATAAATGAAGATGGTGTTCTGTTTTGTTTTTGTTTTTGTTTTTGTTTTGTTCTCTAGTGGTTTGTTTTCATTTTTTAAAAAATAAGCCTCTTTGAAATGCATTAAATCCTACTCATTGTTCTCTGAAAAATGAGAGGTGCTAGAATCAGAGAAATCTTAAACCCAAAGGTCATCTCCATCAGCCCCTGCTTCCATTTGGGTAGTACTAGACTCCAGGCAAATGCAAAGATCACAACTAGTAAATATAGTTCCCTAGGAAGTTAACTACATGACTCCCTATACTAAAAGCTCCTTTTTTTCTTCTCACCTCCAGATAAAAAGGAAAGCAGCTCTCAAAGATATATTTTAGACCTAACTTTAACTGAGGTAGAGAGGCTTTGTTGTTGCTTTTGCTGATGTTTTAAAATCCCATCTATACTGTATCTCAGAGGTGCTGGATCGAAGGCACAGGTAGGGAGAAGCATGTGCTAAATTATCTCCTAAGGCAAGCTAATAGTTAATACATTGAGAGGAGAGGGGGTGTTTGTAGCATCAAGCAGGAGGGGAAGTGGGCAAGATGAAAGAAGTCAGATTCAAATGAGGCTATAGCCTAGAAAATTGAGTTGGTCATAGCTGGTTTATGGATATCTTGGGGTAGGATTTTTGTGCTCTGTTAACTCAACAATTCTGTACTCTAAAGGAATGCTCATTCCAAAGAAATTATGGATTTATCTAAATACCTTCCCTCCTTCTTGTCTTCTCTCCTTCCTCCTTCCCTTCCTTCTTTCCTTCCTTTCTTCCTTCCTTCCTTCCTTCCTTGCTTCCTCCGTCCCTTACCTTTCTTCCTTCTTCTTCTCCCACACTCCCTCTATTCCTTTCTCCTTTCCTCCTTCCCTTCCTCTTCCTTCCTTTCTTCTTCCTTCCTTCCTCCTTTTTTCCCTTTATTCATTCATTCATTTGTTTATTTATTTATTGGTCAATCCTCTTATTTTAAGTATTGGTAACTTCCAGAAAACTCTCTGTACCTCTATAGATGGACAACTTTTATGAGACATAATCATAAAGGTTCCATCAGGAGGCACTGAGATTACATGATTGGTGCAACATGGCCCAGTTCATGTATGGCAAAGAGGGGCCTTGGATCCAGGTCTTCCTGGTACCTAACCTGTGCTTTTTCTTCCATACACTGCCATATCTTTCTCTTAGTCACTTAAAAAAAAACCCACAAATAAAAGCAAAATCATAAGAGATAAGGGTAAGAGAGGAGACAATTTAGACATAGTTATGGTGGACCTGGGGACCTCCCACCAGCACCACTACTGAGATTGAGCATTGAATAGTAATAGGGGTCAAGAGAAAGAGGACATCTCCCAAATGCTTTGGGATGCAGACTGAGTAGAAAATTTCCAGGTAGACTTTAACAATAGTCATAAGAAGTCACATTTCTAATGCCATGCAGGTTTTAGCTAGGGTAGATGATCCATCCACAGCCAGATCAGAACAAAGTTTTCCTTCAGCAGTGGCCCATTCAATTTCTATTGGAGTGAATACAGCACTGGACCTGGAGTCAAGAAGACTATAATATTTACTAGCTATGTGACCATGGGCAAGTCACTTAACTTGACTGACACTCAGTTTCTTCATCTATATAATGAGAGGTTTGACTCAATGGTCTCTGAGATCTCCTACAAACCTAACTCCTATAATCCTACTGACCCACTCCAGAAAAGCCTGCCAGCTGTAGACATAAGATATCCTCAAATTTGGAGCCATTAGGACAAAGAAATGCCCATCTCATCAGGGCAGATGGTTCCTCCCCTTCCTGGGTGGGTGTGCCTGAAGAAACAAACTGGAGGGGTGAGGAAGGGGAGGGTGGAACTTAAAGAAGGTAAGTCAGACCCTTTTGAGCCCTGGGCAGAACCAAGGAGGTCTAAATAGAATGGTACAGTGTCTCAGGAGGGCCAGCAGGCGGGCCAAGCAGCTTTGGATGATTATGGGGGATTTTCAGGGGGAGACTCACTTGTGAATTATCCCAGCCTTGTCAGGCAATTCTCTAAAGAGGCAATGCCAAAAAGGGAGCCAGAAATAAGTTAACACCTGCACATAATTACCAAATGAGCTACCTTCTGGGAATTATTTTTATCTTAATCTTTTATTTGGTTCCAAATAAAATTAGAGAGGAAGAGAGAGAGAGAGAGAGAGAGAGAGACAGACAGACAGACAGACAGAGACAGAGACAGACAGACAGAGACAGAGAGACAGAGACAGAGATAGAGAGAGACAGATTCAGAGACAGAGAGAGCATGACAAGGAAGATGGATGGAAAGAAAAAGAAAGAACAAGTATTAAGCTCTAGGGGCACTGGAAGATTAGAGTAACATTAACAAAATACCCCAACTACTTTAATATTTTCAGTGGAAAAAAAATCCATCCAATTCATGCATCTTTATGGAGAGTCCCAATCAGATTGTCCCTCCAATACATTTATAATTCTGTTCTGTGGCTAACGAACAGGTGTGTGTGTGTGTGTGTGTGTGTGTGTGTGTGTGTGTGTGTACTATGTGTGCCCAGAAAAGGAACATCCCCAAACCCACAACACTGAGCTAGTTGATCCTCCCTCCCCAAGGGCAAAACAACGATTTCATTTCAGGACTTAGAAAATTGCTAGTCCAAGAGCACCAGAGCTCTTTTCCCTTCCAGGCAAAGGAGAAAGAGACAAAGAGAGATAGAGAGACAGAGACTTAACTGCCATAGCAAACATGTCATATCCCCTAAGTGGATAAACAAGAGAAGAAATCCATAGGGCAATTTTTCAAACACCACCCCCACATATTGGTTTACAAATATTAAAGATTATTTGGGCACTAATCTCTCCAATCCCTACATCCCAAAGTTTAAGGAAGTCATCTTCTTGAGTAAAGGGGATCATAAACATATGGCTGGGGCAGTTCTCAGAACTCGTCTTTACAATTCTTCCATTTTACAGACGAAGAAACTGAGCTTCAAAGAAATTAAGTGACTTGCCAATGTTCACACAGGTAAGCTGTTCCCTCTTGAGTAGAGGAGACAGGGTCTTCAATGCAGTGAGAAATAATAGGACAGTCTGGGTGCCTCTGAGTATACCTAGGAGCTGGTGTCTGTGGATGGAGTAGAAAGGTCTCTATTGGCTCCCATTTAATAATTAGTGCTCAGATTCTCCCAGGTTCATAACTGATTTAGTCCTATCCTTACTCCCTCCCTTCTTCCTCTCCAGCCATGGATTTCACCTTTTCAGGGTAACAATCAAAGAGAATGACTATCCTTTGCAGCATCACCTGGTGGATTAGGAGCTGTTCCACAAATTCCCTGCTTCCATTCATAATTTAGAAGGTATCTACCACCTGCTTTGAAACTTTGCAATTTCATTCTGACCCACCAATTGGGAAATGTATTTATCAGATGTTTACCCTATACTAAATAAAATAGCTTTGCCCTGCATTTATCCTAAAAGTACCATCCTCAGACTTTAAGCTCACTATCTCTGTCCCCATCACCATATTCTCCAGTTCTAGAAGAACTTCTGGAAGAAGAGGATTTGGTAAGTGGAGATGAGGAGGAAGAATACTCCAAGCATGGATAATATCCACCATAGATCAATGGAAGAAGGTTAGAGACCAAAAACTAAAAGGGATCTTAGAGGTCAATTCAACCCAAACTTTTCATGTTAAAGAGAAAGGTCAAGTTGACTCAAGATATCAAACAAGTAGTTAAGTATCAAGGCAAAGATTTAAATCCAAATCCAGTTCAAAACCCAGTTTTCTTTCTACTGTACTGAGAGAGAATAATTATAGGTGAGGAGCAACTTACCTGATAGTGTTTGGAAATTGTAGTCCCAGAGTCTGCCTTCTCTATCCCTATCCCCAATCCTTTTCAGGAGTTAGTGGACTTATTTATTATCTATACTCTTCTCATACTATATCCTTCCATCTAGAAAAGAGCTTTATCCTTTCTGTCTGTCCTCATACCCTATTCTTTCTCCCAAATCCCTTGATCATTAGAGTTCCCACTTCTGGACTTGCCCAGGATACAGATGGCTGGCCTGAGCTAGTGAATTGTACCCTCAATTGTTGTTGTTGTTTTGTTTTAATTTTAATTTTTTTTACCCAGTGATGCTGGGCATAGCAGTGATAAACCTTTCATGAGCTGGGCATACAATTTCCCTTCCTTGTTCTTCCTGCTCCTTTCTCAGAGCTGAAAGGAAACTCAGAAGCCAGCTAGTCCAACCCTTGGCCAAGAACTTTCTATGCAAGTCTAAAGTCAATATCATGAATTTCCTCTATACTATTAAAATAATTTTCTACAGAATGGCTCCCCTATCCTACCCTCCAGGAAGTTATCCTGATATTATAAAGGAAAACCACAATATTTGAAAAGTAGTAATTTGTAAGGACACTGTAAAGAAACATGAATAATTAAATAAGCAAAAGCAATGTTAAACATTGAGACAATGTAAAAGACACACATTATTTGAAGAATAGAATAAGTAAAAGCTAGTAATCAACAACATACTTCCATATTAAATGGTAAAAGAAGTTTCTAAGTTGCCTTTAAAAGCTTTTAAAACATATTTGGGCCTTTAAGTCAATCTATGAATTCAAGTATAAATGATATTTTCAGTTAGTTAGATTTTCTCTTAAATGACTACATTTCATTTTCAATGAATCTTGTTAATTACATATTGTGACCAAACCTACCTTGTAATTTCAATACATATTTGCTTTGGGTTATATATATCAATATGGGTTATCTATTAATACATGTATATACACATACAAACGTTCATTCACATAGTTATGGTAGTTATCTTTCATGTTTGAAGAGATCCAAAATGACATCACTATGTTGTAATCAAGGTACAATGTGTCCAACTATGGCTGATCAGACCAATATAAATTCAGAAGGCTCCACCATAGGTCGGGAACAAATAATCAACATGAACACTTGGAATGGAAATGTCTCTCAATTTGTACATCTCATGTTTCTTTTAAGCTCCTGCAATTCTGCTTTGCTCATAGAGTACAGTGTCTTTTTTGATGTAGTCATGCCATGTTGGGCAGTTCTGTGCCAGTATTTCACGTCTCACAATTGATTCCAAAGTTCTGCAGAGACCTTGAGATAGTCCTTGCCTGACCTCCATGTAAGTATTTGTCTCGTGCGAGTTCTCTGTAAAATAGTCTCAGGCAAATATATGTTTGTCATTCCAACAATGTGGTCAGCCCATCAAAGTTGTGCTCTCTGCAGTAGAATTTGAGTACTTTGCACTTTAGCTTGAGAAAGGACCTCAAATCTGGTACCTTATCCTGTCAGGTGATTTTCAGAATCTTCCTAAAACAATTTAAATGGAAGAAGTTCAGTTTCCTGGATAACACTGCTGTAATGTCCAGGATTCACAGGCATGCAACACTGAAGTCAGCTCTGTAGAACTTCAGTTTGGTAAGCATACTAAATATCTCTTCTCTTCCATACTTTCCTTCTGAGTCTCCTAAACATTGGATTAGCTTTGGCAACATATGTGTGCCTGAACTTCATGATTAATATTGACATCCCTGGAAATGATAAGTATTCAAAATAGCTTAAATAGATTAAAGATAAAAATAATTCTACGTAGAACACTGGTTACAGCAAATGAAGCTATTGATACTGGCTGGTGGAGAAACTATTTTCTTGATATTAAAATTCACACACAGATCTGAATTCGTATGAGTGTGAAGAACTCCTACCAATAATTTATCTGTGTTAGAGAATTGTCTGGAGGCATTGAGAAATTAAACAATTTGCCCAGAGTCACATAGTCTAAGAAGTGGGTCTTGAACCTAGGACTTTCTGAAGTCAAGGCCATCTCTTTACAACACATGGTATCTGCTGTGCTCAGCAGCCTTTCATAGATAGATCCATTAATTCATTTTTCTTCCAGACTTCCATTTTTTTAAGACAGAGATAACTGATTAAAGTAAGCCAAATTCCATTAATTCAGTTTAAACCATCAATATTCAATAAAAAATGTTCCATATCACTACTGATTAGAGATGTGCAAATTAAAACAACTCTGAGGTGTTACCTCATACCTATAAGATTAGCTAAGATGACAAGAAAAGATAATGCCAAATGATGGGGGGATGTGGGAAAACTGGGGCATTAATGCACTGTTGGTGGAGTTGTGAGCTGATCAAGCCATTTTGGAGAGCAATTTGGAACTATGCCCAAAGGGCTATAAAGCTGTCCATACCCTTTGATCCAACAGTGCTACTACTGGGTCTGTATCCCAAAGAGATCATAAAGAAGGGAAAGAGACCCACATGCACACAAATGTTTGTAGCAGATCTTTCTGTGGTGGTGAGGAATTGGAAATTGAGCAAATGTCCATCAATTGGGGAACATCTGAACAAACTATGATATGTGAATATAGCAGAATATTATTGTTCTATAAGAAATGAAGAATAGGCTGATTTCAAAAAAGCCTGGAAATATTTACATGAACAGATGCTGAATGAAGTGAACAGAACCAGAAGAACATTGTATACAGTAGCAACAAGATTGTATAATGATTAATCATGATAAATTGAAGTTCTCAGCAACCAGTGATCCAAGATAGTGTCAATAGATTTGGGATAGAAAATGCTATCCCTGCTAGAGAAAGAACTATGGAGACTGAATATGGATGGAAGCATAGTATTTTCACCATTTTGTTGTTATTATTGTGGTTTTTCTCATGGTTTTTCCCTTTTGTTTAATTTTTATTTCCCAATATAACTAATATGGAAATGTGTTTAAAATGTTTGTACATACATAACCTATATCAGATTGTTTGATGTCTTGGGGAAGAGGGAAGGACAAAAGGGAGAGAGTAAAAAATTTGGAACTCAAAATCTTACAAAATCGAATGTTGAAGAGTATCTTCATATGTAATTGGGAAAAAAAATCAATTAAGCGGAAAAAAAATAACAAATTACATTCATTCTCTGCAGATGCCACAGGGTTTTGGAGAATTGTTGAGAATGAGTTCAGATCATTTGTTGCTAAACCCCTAGTGGAGATACAACTATGATACAGTGGAAAGTGTCCTGGATTTGGACCTGAGTAATACTTCCGACTGTTACTAACGGCCTATTCAATCTTAGGTAATCAACTGAACTTTAAGTACCTACTATGTGCCAGGTACTGTGCTAAGTGCTGAGAAAACAAAGACAAAAATGAAAGTTACTGGGGAGTTTACATCGTATCAGGGGAGAAAGCACATACAAACCTGAATAAAAATAAATAAATAAACCTAATTTCACCACTCTAGAACTATTTCCTCATCTGTAAAATAAGATGTATATATGGACTGAATGACATCTAAAATATTTTTTTGCCCTGAATTTATAACCCCATGAGAATAGCAGCCCTTTCCCTTCCAAATCAAAGTCCCTCTGTGACCAAAAAAAAAAAAAAAAAATCAACCTACCTGCCCCACCCAGGAAATTAAAGGAATGATTACTGCCCTAAAAATAGGGAATTCTGCTTGGATGTTTTGTTTCCAGCTATTTCAGTGACTGCCTCCCCATGAGATATTCCAGAACACTCAGCTTCCACAACCCAAACAGGAAGTCCTTAGGCATGTACAATGGAAAGAGCATTGGTTTGGGAATCAGTGAAAAATCCTGACTTTGCCTCTTAGGGACCTGTGTGACCTCAATCAAGTTATTTTCATTTCTCTGGGCCTTAGTTTTCTCTTCTGTGAAATAGACTCAGGTATGTGCTTGAGACAGCTGCAATAGACTTAAGAAAGTCAACCATCAAATTTTCAGCATGATCATTTATAGTTCAGAAATTGACAAATGGTACAAATGAAGCCTTGATATGTTATTTTTGGATGATACTGGAGAAAGTGATGAAGAAAATGGTGATAAATCAGATTAAATTTAGAGGGATGCTGTGAATACCCTATTTTCCAGAGAGTTAATTATTAAGCATTTACCAGTACATCCCTGATTAGACCAAATCAGTAATGTCACACTCATATAAAAACAGGACCACTAAACCACACATAAGGATCTTTGAAGGCTGCATACTGACTTAGAAAACCACATGTTAGCATTATCTATGTTCTTTTGTATTTTTTAAATTAGAGAATAAAACAAGCATTTTTATAACAAAAAAGATAATTGTACATGAAATTGCAAATTTACCATGCACAACTTGCTATTCCTTTCAAATATATAGCAAAATTATCATAAAAAAATTTTTATTCCCTCCCTCTGCCACTATTAGACACAAATAGCTATATATTTATAAACGTATTTACAAATTCTCTGGAATCAGATAGTATCTTTCTTCATATGTCCTTTATTGTTAACTTGGGTATTTGTAATAGACAAAATGACTTAGTCACTCAAAATTGTTCTTAAAACAATATTGCTGTTACTATATACAATGTTCTCTTGGTTTTGGTCCTTTCACTCTTCATTATTCTGTGCAAGTCTTTCCATGTTTTTCTAAGATCATTGAGCTCATCATTTCTTATAGCACAGTAGTATTCTATCATAATCATATACATAACTTGTTCAGTCATTCCCCAGTTGATGGGCATCTATTTCCCAATTACATTTTAATCTGGCTTAGATTACAGTTGAGAGTGCTGTGTCTGTGTTTGACACCTCTGTAATAGAGGTATCAAATAATTTTTAGGGCTGATGTTAGTCAACTATGACCTTACTTTTTAAGAAGCCTGATATAAGCAATACTAAAGGAGAAAAAGAAAAACTGAAACAGAAGCACAGCAAAAAACCAACCCAGAACAAACAATGTGACAACTCCCTGAAGCAATCGCTGAATATGGAAGAATAAAAATCAGAAATCCTGAGCTTCACTACCCTAGCCTTCTTTGGAAGGATTGAATCCGGGCTTTAAATGATGAGGTCCATGCAGTGTGTGACATCAAATTTTTGCAGGTTACAGTGGGTGTCTCAATGTAAAATAGTGACCTTAAGCAGCATTAGCAGTAGGATTATCAGGGTTCCAGCAAAGATGGACCATTTCTGCATAATCATCCATGCTCATCTCAGGTCAGGAAAAATTGCCCTACATATAGGGTTTCCCAGTCCAATATCTAGGGCCTCTCCGTCCCTGAGAGCTCAATGGTGGGAAGGGGTTGGGAAAATACAAATCTTTGTTCCATGAGAGGTTTATGAAGAACTACCCTCTCTGTAGAGAGGCAATTTCACCTCTCCCTAGTTGCCAGAAAGTAAGGCACCTTCCCCAAAATATCTTCCCTTGGTCCTCAAATCTTTCCTGGGGAGGAATTGTACAATGATCACTGAATATTGTACTTGAAGGGGCCAATATGTTCTGAATTTCATTAAGCAGTGGACTCCAGTGGCTTATGCCAGTATTCACTCTTCTGCGACTGGGCCACTACTGCCTTCAGGAGCTATTGTCCACTGTCTCTCTGGAATGTGTTGCTAACCACTGCCTGCTTCTGCCTATTGCAAAATTTGAGGTCAACCAGTATTTGTTTATGGACTTCTAATGATGAGAAATCCACTACCTCCCAAAGCAGTTCATTCCATTTTTAGAGTGCTCTAATTGTTAAAAAGTCAACCTGGAATTTCCATTCATTTCACTGTTGTTGTTGGGTCCAATTTTTTGTAACCCCATTTGAGATTTTCTTGGTAAAGAAACTGGAGCAGTTTGCCATTTCTTTCTCCAATTCATTTTACAGATGAGGAAACTAAGTCAAACAGAATTAAATGACTCGCTCAGGATCACCCAGCTGATTAGTGTCTGAGGCCAGATTTGAACTCAGAAAGATGAATTTTCCCAACTCCAGACCTGACACTCTGCACTATGGTGCCACCCAGCTGAACTGACCCATTTTTCTGAGTTCCCTACAAAAAAGAATCATTATTCTCTTCCAACTTTATCCCTCAAATACTTGTCCCCATGGAATATTCTTTTCTCTAAGAGAAATCTCTTCAGTTCTTTCAATAAATATTCACATTTAATGGTTGCCACATCATAGACACATCTGGTCACTCTATAGCCTACCCACATCTTGCCTATTAACTAGACCCCAAACGGTAACTCAACATTTCAGGTACAGTCTGACTAGGGCAACTATAATTCCCTTTTTCTGGACACTATGTTTGTGGATAAGGGGTCAGTTTTAGAGGCAAGAAGACAGAGAGTCAAGTCTAACCTCTGGCCATGTGATCCTGGGCAAGCACCAGATTGACTTAATTCAAGAAATTTTCAAAAACTACTGTGGATGAGCATTCATGGAGGGAGTTTCCTCATGTGCAGGGACATTAGCATAATCCAGTGAATTTGGAGCACTGAACCAACCCAGAGGCATAGGACCTGAGTTCATATCTCAACTCTGCTATTTTTTCCCTATGTGACCCTGAGTAGGCAGCTTAACTTCCTTAAGGGGACAGTTTCCTCATCGGTGAAATGAGGAAGCTAGACCCAATGACCTCTAGTGTCCTTCCAAATCTAATCCACCATCATAATTTGTGATCATCCTAACACTTGTATATATACTCCCAAAATGCATCTATTAAGATAGACTAAGATTATTACTTTGGGTGGAGACTTTCAAAGACTTTTCAAAGACTTTCAGTTACTACCTAAGTCACTTGCATGAGTCATTTCTCTTTGGACCTTAACCCCAGTTTCTCTTTCTGTAAAATAGTGGCCTCTAAGGCCCAGCTCCTTAAACTGCACATTGTACCACCATATGAGGATCTCATAACTGAATGTGGGGGGAAAGGTTACAGAATTATGATTTGTTATCAGTAAATGTTTGATTTGTACAACTAATTTATATACCTATATGTCCAGGATGATATAAAAAGTTCTCAGGGGAAAGGGTTATAAGTAGAAAAAGTTTAAAAAGCCCTTTCTAAGGTATCTTTGAGTTTTAAATTCTATGACTATGACCTACAAAGTCAGTACATTGTGGTACCAGAGACTTTTGAGAGAGTCTAGATTTCTGGAGCTAGAAAGATCCTTAAGTTGTAGAATACAATCTGCCTCCTCCGTTTTACAGATTCGAGACTCAGAGAAATAAGGTGACTAGTTAGTTTCAGAGCTGGCATTTCATCCAAGTTTTAAGAGACCAAATCCAATGCTGCTTCTAATCCCATGCTGTGTCATTTTTGAATTAAAGAGCCCTGAACTCTTCACCAATTTGGGCAAGGTTGTTTGGGGGTTGGAGAAGGGAGCCCAGAAATCTGTCTGTCTCTCTTCCTTCTCATATTTTGGCCAATTGGTCCCTCGAAGACTTGTCTACTGGGGCACTAGAGACTGGGGGGAACACACACAGGGCCTCAGCTGGCAGGCGCCTTGTCTCTGGGAGATGGAAAAAGCATTTGCCTTAGGGTTGGGGGGAAGGAGAAAGAAGCTGTGTTGTCTTAGCCTCCATGCAGGGCCAGTCGACCAGGGCATGCAGCAACAAGCCAGAGGGAAAGACACAATGCCCCCATTCACTGTCTCCCGGGACAGTGGGAACTGAAGGGGGAAATCTGTGCAGAGGCTAAGTCAAGGCTGTGGCTGGGGGTGGGAAGCCAGCTCCCAGGGAGATGGTTTGGTGTCTGTGTGGCATGAGGATATGGGGCCATCTTCCTTCCTCATTGTCTAGGTCCAATCAGAGGGGAGCTAGGAGGCCCATCTGTTATGTGCATTAAGGTCAAAGAAAACTTCCAATTTAGTAGGTAAAGAACTAGGGCCAGAGCTAGTGTTTGCCATACATAATGTCACATGTGACAGCACAAATAGTAGATTTCACCTTGCCTATCTCTACATTTGCACAACGGGAAAAAAATGGTATTTGTTCAAATAAAGAAAAGAAAAAGAATTCAAGTTCACTCTTACCATTTTTAGTGTGTGCTTCTGGTTTAGTTTTCCTAGACCTTGATTTCTTTATTATAACCCAGAGCTTTAAAAACAGACCATGTCCAGGCATCTCTGGACCTCTTGGATCCCTCAGCCCTCTTGCCAAACATAACTTTGTGCTCATAATCTTAGGATTCAAGCTGACTCTTCCAAGTTTTTAGCAGTTAATCTAGTTGGCTTTCATACTATCCACCTCACAAAGGATCCAACTCTGAAACTCCTTCATTCTAGCACCCCAGAGACAAGCAGCCTGGTGTAACGGATAGAACCCCAGGCTTGGAGAGAGGAAAAGTTGGATTCAAATCCCATTTCAAACACTTATTAGTTGAAAGACCTTAGACAAGTTATTTTAAGCCTCAGTTTCCTCATCTGCAAAAATGGGGATAATAATAACATTTAGTTTATAGGGTTGTTATGATAATCAAATTAGATAATCCATGCAAACACTTTCTAAACCTAAAAATGCCAGCTAATATTTGGTTAGACTATTATGATTCCAAGAAATTCCATCCAATTTCCTTCAACTGGTCTATATAGAATGCCTACTGTGTGCTTTGGCTTGGGCTATGGAATGAGGGGGGAGACAGGGAGAGAAGTAAACAGTCCGAGCCCTGGAGGAGTTCACAGTCAAGTTGGAGAGCCAATATATCAAATTAGAAAGCAAAAGTCAAATATAAGTTTTTAAGATGTAGAACTGGAAAGAAACTTGGAGATTATATCACCCAAAACCCAACAATTTACAGCTGAAGAAACTGATGTCCAAAGAAGAAGCAGTTTGAAAGCAAAGATAGATAGATAGATAGATAGATAGATAGATAGATAGTGGATGGATGAATAGATAGGAAGATAGATAGATAATAGATAGATAGATGGCAAACAGACAGACTTGTCTGAGCTGGTAAGGATAAATAAGAGGTGGGTTCACAGAGAAAAGGAGAAAGAAAGTATTAAGCTGAGAGAAAAGCATGCAGGTCAAGGTTCTCTGTGAGTCTCTTTAGGATTTGAACTGGCATCTTGAAATCCTGAGGCAGCGGTGTTCCTTCCAGGATTTCAGCTCACCAGGTAGGTCTGAGCAGCTTCCTGGATCCCAAAGGATCCAAAGGGCTTATGGTCTCTACTTGAGGCTCAGAAGATTCCTCCAGGGACTAAGGATGCTTCTTTTTTATGATGCCTCAGTCCATCCCCAACAGATCCTGCTTATAGAACAATTCAGGGGAACACAATACATGGGACATGGGAGGGGGAGGAGCAGTCATTACAAATTTGACATTAATATTTTGGGACCTAATTCATAAAAACATGTAATTATATAGTTTGCAGATTTAATTGCAATTTTCTGTAACTACCTGCAACTGCATACAAATTATAGGGTAATTAACTAAATTGTGGTTATGGCATCTTTAATGCCAATTGATCTGATGCATGGCTTCAAAACCAGTGTCTCTTTGGGCATCATTTTTTTTTCATTCCTTGCACTAAAAGCTGGGATATATCTTCAAGTTAAGATTTCATTGTGCAATTAATATCTTTCTCTATGGTTAAAACATATTTTATTCTAGATTCTGGGAGGGGGTGAGGGATAGAGGAAGAGGAAAAGGGAAAGGATACTAGATTTATTCAAGAGAAATAGGGATACCAGAAGTGAGATAGGGGCAGGTGGGGTGGGGATAGGATAGGTGGGAAAAGGACCATCCTTTGAGAATGTGCATTCCTGTTCAGTTTTAGGA
The DNA here is from genome assembly GCA_023553655.1 of Myrmecobius fasciatus. Lineage (NCBI taxonomy): Eukaryota > Metazoa > Chordata > Mammalia > Dasyuromorphia > Myrmecobiidae > Myrmecobius > Myrmecobius fasciatus. The sequence continues at coordinate 287,525 of JAJPUD010001911.1, forward strand.
TAAACTCAATGTAACTGAATTTAACATGCTTTTATTAAGCACCTACTATATGTAAAGAGTGAGAGGTAGCATAATATATATCAAGAACCACCTTTGAAGCCGCAAGGTCCTAGTCAAGATTCACTTCTGACACATATTGACTCCATGATCACCATCAAGTCCCTTAACTTCTCTACATTCTAAGACAAAGCTTCTTAAACATTAGATCATGACCTATATGGGGTCAGCAACTGAATGTGGGATCACAAAATTATAATTTATTATCAGTAAATATTTAGTTTGTATATCTATTTTATATACCTATATGTCTGGGATCACATAAAAATTTCTCTGGCGGAAAGAAGCCACAAATGAAAAAAATTTGAGAAGTCCCTCTCTAGGCAACTCTCTAAAAATGTAGGTGGTAGAGAAGGTGGTACAGATTGTTCTTGTTATTGTTCACTCTTTCTGTCATTTTGACTCTTTGTGATCCTATGTGGGGTTTTCTTGACAAAGATACTGGAGTGGCTGCCTATTTCCTTCTCCAATTCATTTTACAGATGAGGAAACTGAGGCAAGCAAGTTTAAGTGACCTACTCAGGGTCATACAGCTAGTAAGTGTCTGAGGTCAGATTTGAACTCAGGAAAATAATTCTTCCTGACTTCAGGCCCAGCAATCTATCCACTGCAGCACCACTTAGCTGCCCCCTAGAGAAAGTGCCAGCTTGCATTGCACTCTAAAAGTCTCTAGTGTCCTGGGAGACATAACACATAAGAAAGAGAAGTAAATACCAAATAATTTGAAGAAAGACGAAAAGACAAACACTCGCTATTAGCAACAGGTAAGACTTCCTAATCTAACACAGATATTGTCCTTACCCAACATGGATTCCAAAGATGTGGAATTGCAGGAAAAAGCTTTGGAATGAAGATCAGAAGAGTTATGTTCCTGGTCAAATACTTACTAATTAAGAGAACTTGTCCTTTCATTTTTCTGATCCTCAGTATTCTCATCAGTAGAATGGGAATAATAATATCACCCTTTCCTATAACCCTGGGCTTGTTAAGAAGATCAGCTGAGATTAGGTGAGCTTTCATGTGAAAGCTCTTTGTAAAGGATTTTATAAATACTTTATTTTTAATGTTTGTATTTACTTACATTTATAGATACTTTGGTAAATAAGCTATTACTGTTATTCTTATGAGACATCATTGATGAAAAAAAAATTCAAAATGTTCATACCTGCCACTGGGATCTTCAGACAAAGGCAGGACTGCCTTAGAGGTAGCAAATATAAGAACCCAGGAGGAGAGCTGTCATCTCCCATTCCAAGGATGTCACCTTCTGAATCAGTCCTACAGGACAAGAAGACTACAAGAAATGGGCCTCTTTAAGGCAGGGGAATTTGGAACTATGATCTTGGAAGGGAAAAAAATTTACATCTTTATTTTTAATAATTTCTAACTGAAATTTAATGTTTCCTTTGATTATGGATCTAGGCCACAAACTCTAAACTTTACTACATTACCAAAAGGATCAGTAATATAAAAATATCAAGAAACTCTGGTCTAAAAGGTTAAGAGAAATGAAAGGAGTTCTTAGCTAAGGAATGAGGCCTAAGGTCTTCCGGTTCTTCCAGGCTCAGGGAATAGAAAGGCAGGTATTATGCTGACCATGCCAAAGAATTGTTCCCAAGTCCACTAAGTATAACAGTTTATAAAAGTTTATAGAGTGACTCTGAGATGCTTCATTCTTTGAAATGGAATCAAGTTCTTGGGAAAGTTGAGGTTCCATATATGTGGGTGGGAATGGAATGGGAAATTGACATTCTCTCTTTCCTTTATTGTAATGGATCCAATCCAACCAATAATCCAATAAATATTTATTAAGTACCTACTATGTACCAGAGAGTAAGTAGGTATCGAAATAGATAGAGGATGGGCCTGGAGTCAGAAAGTCTCATCTAGCTATATGATCCTTGGCAAGTCACTTAACTCTGTTTGCCTCAGTTTCCTCATTTGTAAGGTAATGGCAAATCATTCCAATATCTCTGCCAAGAAAACTCCAAATGGCATCATAAAGAGCCAGACTCAACTGAAAATGACTGAATAGCAATAACTTTGTTCCAGGTACTGTGATAAAGATAGCAACTGGAAATAGAATTTAAAAACAGATAGTTCCTTCCCTCAATGAGCTTGTAATCTAGTGGGAAGAGACAATACACAAAAGATCCATGATCATTATTTTTCTGAAAGAGCTTTGGCCTTGAAGTTGGAGACCCTTGGTTTGAATATTGGTTCTGAGACACACTGCCTGTGTGACTCAGGTCAACTCACTTATAGGAACTTGACTCGCTTTTTACCAACCATTCCTGCTCTAACATTCTATGATCTAGCATCTCATTGGAATCAGTGACTGATGGAGTCTATGAAAGGATCATTGATGGATACAGTTCCATTCCAAATATCCTCATCTGTATTAAAGTCTTCCAAGTTTACATTGGTCTGGTCAGCCACAGGAGGACACTCTGTACCTTGTCTCCAGCATAATGGTGTTATTTTGGTCCTCTTCCAGAACAAAAAGCAACAATCATAACAATTGATATAGCCTACTAAAGGCTGGGAGGAAAGCGTGGGAAACAGGTGAGCCTTGTTTCATGACATGGTTAACTGTGTGTTTTGTGAATCAAATCCAACTCCATCTCCCCCCATGTCAACTCAAATGATAATTTCCAAGACTTCTTACTAGTCAAGGCCAACTAATACTTTAGCTTCTCTGCCTTCTCCCCTGGGGAAAATATATTCACTTACATTTACTGGTGAATTTTCTAATTAAAGGAACTCTTTTCAAAAGAAACAGTTATTCCCTTCTAATTTATCTGCATTATAAACCACATATTAAGTTTATTTTGAAGAAGAAATAGGAAGTAAAGGCAACCTCTCCTCAATTACAGTCAAACAAGCAGATTTTTTTTAAAGCACTACAGCTTGGCAGTCTAGCAGAAATGAAATAGAGCAAAGGGGATGGACAAACAATTTAACTGGACCAATGCAAGTCAATACCTGTCCTGCAATTTATAGTACTGTCTACTAGAGTATGAAAGGTTGGTGAAGTGACAAAGCCATTCAGAGAAGGACTAGAACTCATGACTTCCTAGTTCGTTCTCTCTCTCTCTCTCTCTCTCTCTCTCTCTCTCTCTC
>JAJPUD010001911.1:290804-312756 GCA_023553655.1 Myrmecobius fasciatus
CTCTCTCTCTCTCTCTCTCTCTCTCTCTCTCTCTCTCTTTTCTCCTTCCCTCCCTCTCCCTCTCTGTCTCTCTCTCTTTCTCTCTCTCTTTCTACACACACACACCCACACACACCCACACACACACACATACACACACACACACACACGTTCAGATCCTTGCAATAGCCCAACGAGGTTGATAATCTAAGCATTCTCCATTTTGCAGATTAAGAAATTGAAGCTCTGAGAAGTTAAATGATTTTTTTATAACTTGTAAACTGCAGTATAAATAGATTTCATGAAAATATTAGTTCTATTTGTACTTTTCGAATTAGCAACAGATCACTTGTTTTTTCTCTTTTAGATCTCTGGTCCAAAGTATCCAGTGAGTTTCCTCAAGAGAAAGCACTATATATCTTAATGTGGATTGCCAGTTTTATTTATTGAGGAAGGGGTTTGCTATCTGTCTTCTATCTTATCTCAGGGCATGGGCTGGAATTGCTGCATGAGAGAATGAAAATGGACTCCCAAAAGACTCTTCCTGGTGGTGGTGAGTTATTTCCTGTAATCAGTTAGAAAGGGAAACTGCAGTGTCTCTGTCCTCAGTTATGGAAAGCCATCACATGTCTGGTTTGACTGAAGGTGCTGCCCAGAGATAAGGACATGGATCCTTTCCATTGGAGGATGCTATGAGCCCCCACCCATTTGCCCACTGGCCAACACATACACCTCAAGGTGGAATCAAGAATAGGAGAAGTTGTAATGGTCGAAAGTGTCCTGCTCTGGGGCCAGATACAAAATATTGCCAGCAGGTGGCATGCAAAGGGTACCATGGCTCCTACCCAGATCAGGTCCCAGATCTGTAAACCTAGGATTGAGTGGGTAGACTAAAAGGCCTGGGAGGTGATGATTTGATTCAATTTCATCCAATCCAACTCAACAAGTACTTATTAAGTGCCTACTATGTGTAATGCACTGTGTTAGGCTGGTGATGCAAAGACAACTATTGAAAAATCAAACAAAAGCTGAATCCCAATTTTTACTTCCAAGTTCCCCTCAGATCCACCTTTTATCCATTCCTCCCCACTCCATCCTTTTCAAGTCCTATCTCCCTGGGATTCTGATTTCTTCTCCCTCACCCCCTCAGCTGACCGACCACCAACAGAGACCTCAAGCTTCTGGTCCAAAAGAAGGGACAAACAGCACAAACTGGGCTGCTCCAGAGTTTTTTCCGACAAGGGTCAGCACTATGGCCTGGGGCCACCAGATACAGGGGGATGGGGGAAGGCAGGCTGAAAGCACTGGGGGTTTTTGTCTTCCTTGGGGAAGAGGGGAGGGCAACAAATTACAAATGGTTGGTCCTTCTCCCACATTAGCACCATAGACACATGCCCCAGCTCCCCTTGTGACAGGCCTTAACAAACTGTCACTTTGACCTAATCCCGTTTTCTGCCCAGCTGGGCTGAAGGTCACCTTTGAGTTTTTTATCACATTTTAATGCAAAGAAGGCCGGAAGGGGGCTTGTTTGGCCTGAAGCCGGCTGTGACAGTCTGCTTGAATGGGGGTTTCAGTAACTGGGAAGAAAAATGTGACAGGGAACTTTATCACCGCATTGTGGCCTACAATCGGAAAATTATTGCCTCTTTGGAATCCATTCTCCCCAGGCTGCCTATGCTAAGCAGCTAGACAGCTCTGTCAATGAGGTCCTGAGCCCAAAGGCTGGGCTTTAATTCTATTGTTTGGGGGTATCTGCTTTCCCTAAGAGGATTCAAAGGCTGACTAAAGAACAAGGCCCCAGAAGCCTCATCTGGAAAATCACCACTCAAATTTGCTGCCCTCTCACTTGGTGTGGGAAGGGGGAGGGTTAGGTGCATCTCTCAGCAAGTCTGGTCTCTCTAAAAAAAATGGAAGGATGTATATTTTTTGGGGGGAGAGGCAGCCTTTAACTCCCATGATGAAATTCTCTCCAATCCCCAACCCCACATGCTTGCTTTCTCTAAAGTCCCAAGAATGTCAGTAAAGGGAATAAAAATTAAATAAAGGATTTATTAAGGATTCAAATAAAGGGGTGAATAGGGGGTTAAGATGACATGTTGGCAAATCAGACATACATGTGGACCTTCAATCATAGGAAGAGCATAGGATCATAGGTCAAAGGCTGGAAAGTAATCCCAAAGACTGTCTTGTCTAGCTTCCTCATTTTATAGATAGGGAAAATGAGACCAGATATCTTCCCAGGACCATATTGCTAGTACTTGTCGAAGGCAGAATTTAGACTCATTTTCCTGACACAAAGTCTGGTTTTCATCCTGCTTTTCAAATATTTTAAGAATAATTATATCTCTCCCCCCCAAAGGTCTTTTCTACAAGACTGCTTCAACCAGTCAATCAATCCATAAAGAAGAATTTATTAAGCTCCTAGTGTATTCTAAGCACTGGGGATACATATACACAAGTGAGGCAGGTCCTGCTTTCAGAGAGCTAATAAACTTTTGGGAGGAAACAAACTGTACATCAGTAAATACAAGATATATACAAAATAATATTGGGCTAGGTCACTAAACAATTCAAAGTGTGACTTCTGGAAGTACGTGGCATTGGGGCTAAGAGGTAAAAGGAGCAAAAGCTCTAAGAAGCAGAGATGAGGAGGGAGGGCATTTTAGGCAGCCTGAACAAAGGCAAGTAGGATGAAGATGGAATACGATGTACTGAGAGCCACCAGGAGGTCAGTTTGACTGAAACTTATGGTGTAGTTTCAAGGCCTCTTCCCATCCTGGTCGTTCTCCTCTTGATAGCTGCTCTCTGGGATGACATCCAGGTCTGATAGGATGAGGAAAGAGAGGGAAGTCTCTAAGAAATGGAGCAGGGGAGGGTAATTATCTAAGCACATCAGCTCTGGGTCAAGGCTAGCAGTGCTTGCTCATAAGCAAGAACTGAACCACCTGGCACTCTAGCCCTTTGGCCAGGGCCATGGATCAGACAAGACCAGACAGTGCCTTGGTATGCACCCATGTACAAATGCACCTATAGGGATCTAGGATGACTTAAAGTAGCCCACTGTAGTAGAAAGAAGAGCTCTGGAATTAAAACTCAAGAACCTGGCATGATGCTGTATCCCAGCCCTGGCACTGGCTATCCTTGTGACCTTAGGAATGTCATTTTCCTTCTGAACTTCATTGTTCTACTCTGTAAAATGGGTAGGTTTGATGGTCTCTAGCATTCCTTCTACCTTGATCAAAAATGGAGGTCTAAATAATCATTTTGACTGTGATATTATGCCTGAACACTAGACACTGTGCATGCCATACAGAAACAGATTCAAAGGGTTTTGATGCTTTCTAGCCTGCAAGGGGAAAGCCTGAGGGATAGTCTCATTACTTTCCTACATACACACACATACACACACACACACACACACACACACACACATCGCTGGAAGAGTTCATCTTTTACTGTCCCTGTATTTCAAATTGAGGAGATATATGTTTATAAAACCTTGCTGTGCCTTATGAAAGACAGGCTCCCTGAGAAAAACAGAGAAGAAGGGGGGATCCCTCTCCCCAAGAGCTCAGAGCCTAACTGGGGAGATGATATTCATATGCATGATGAAATTAGGGAACTATGCAAAATAGGCTGTTGTGATTAGGTAGACATCCAAGGAACATGAAACGGTCCCAAAAGGAGGTCTTAAAAAGAATGAAATGCAGAGTTGGAGGATCCCAGAAGGATCAAGGTGGCAGAGCTCAGCTGGTAATTTCAGCATCTCACCTGATTCCCATGACAGGAAGGACTCTGAAGAGTTGCCTATGATCTTAGTGATTGTCAGAATCCCTGAAAGAAATTCCCAGAGTTTTCTGAAGAGTCAGAGGACCTGGGTTTTAACTCTGCTAACACTTACCATTTACCTTTGTGACCAAGGCAAATCACTTAACCTCAGTTTGCCTCAGTTCCCACATCTATAAAATGGGGGAAGGGACAGCACCAACCTCCCAGGGTTATTGTAATGATCAAATGAGGTAAGTGCCAGGCCACAGCAAGCATTATATAAATGTTACCTAGTAATAGTAGTTGTAGTAGCAGCAACAGCAGTAATAGTAGTAATAGTAGTAGCAGCAGCAATAGTAATAGTAACAGCAACAGTAATAGTAGAAACAGTAGCAGCGGCAGTAATGTAGAGTAGTAACAATAGTAGCAGCAATAGCAGTAGCAGGCAACAAAGTAGCAGTATCAGTAGTAGAAATAGTAGCAGAAGAAGCAATAGCAGCAGCAACAGCAATAGTAATAGAGTAGTAGTTGTAGCAGCAGCAGTAGTAATAGCAGTAGCAGTAATAGTAAAGTAGTAGTAGTAGCAGTAGTAAAGATATGGTGATGTTTAGTTTCCTTTTTCCTCTACAGCTGTAATCCTGGAGGTGCAAGCCATTTCTCCAGTCACTTTTCATGAGTGATTGTTGTATACCTTTCTTAATGTATTGGAGAAAAAGAGGTCAATTGAAAGTTGAGAAAGTGTTCCCCTGCTTATCCCTAGGAAAGCTAGGTGGCAAAGTGGATAGGGTGCTGAGTCTGAAGTTAGGAATACTCAACTTCTCAAATCTGTCCTCAGATGCTTAGTAGCAGTATGAGTCATGCAATCCTATTTGCCTCAATTTCCTCATCTGTCAAATGAGCTAGAAAAGGAAATGTTAAGCTACTCCAGTATATATATCAAGAAAATCCAAGAGGTTTGAAGTTGGATATGAATGAAATGACTGAACAATAACAACAAAATGTAGCCAGATGGAAAAATAAGTTATTTAGGAAAACTCTGGGTACCAGAGTTTTCAATGATCACTTCGATCCCCAGGTTCTGCCTTGTCATTCTGTTTCATTAGATATCATTACTTTGAATTCATGACCAGGAGCCTGAATATAGCTGAGAAGGGGACCAATCAAGGGATCCTGGGTGTTTCAAATGGTAGAATCTCTAAGTTTTAAAAGGTTTAAGTTTAGAGTTTATTGAAGGTCTTTAGGAGAGTGGAGAGGTCAGAGAAGACTTCATGGATAAGATGAGACTTCAGCTGAACTAATAATAATAGCTCATATTTACATAATGTTTTATGTTTAACACTCTTTGATTCATTTGGTCCTCATAACAACACTGTAAGATAGTCAATGTTAGGATTATTGTCGTCATTTCACAGTTGAAGAATGGATGATTTGCCCAGCATCACACAGCAAGTTTAAGGTACCATGTAAATGAATTTTTTTTCTGACTCTAAGTGCAGCTCTCTTTTCACCATTCCACACTGAGGAAGGGACTAAGTGGAGACTAGCAAGGCTTAAACAGACAGGAGATGTTTTTGATAAGCAAACCACTACTGGGATCCCATTATTGACACGGATAGTGTCTACCATGACTTAATCAGAGCCCAGACACCAATGGTAGGGACCATTTTGCCCTGGATCTGAACTAACCTTAAAATGTTAACTCCTGGACTTTTGTTTCATTGTTCAGATAACTTCAAGCTCTATGAATTATGAACATTCTTTTTTAAAAAAAAAGTTTTTCATTTTTAAAACATATGCATGGATAATTTTTCAGCATTGACCCTTGCATAACCTTGTGTTTCAGATTTTCCCATTCTTTCCCCCATCTCCTCCCTTAGATGGCAAGCAATCCAATATGTGTTATACATGTTAAAATATATGTTAAATTCAATATGTGTAAACATTCATACAATTCTCTTACTGCTCAAGAAAAATCAGATCCAAAAGGAAACAAAATGAGTAAGAAAACAAAATGCAAGCAAACAACATCAAATAGAATGAGAAGAACATTATTCTTCTCTTAGAAATTAACTCTTTTGGCTTATAGAGGTTTTAAGAAAGGAAATGGTGAACATTCAATGGGATTGTAGAGACTGGTAGTTTGAGAAGATTAGAGAGCACTGAATGGACTTCTGAACCTTTCCACCATACCTGGGATCTCAGGCTTCTACATTTAGACCTAGAAAGGACCTAAAAAGCTGTCAAGAGCCCTCATTTTACAGATAAGGAAACAGAATCAGAAAGATCACACGACTGGTTCAGAGTGCGATTCAGCAGGGTTAGTAGCACTTCTGATGCCCTATGCCAACATGCTCCAAGTTCATCAGGTAACTGTGTCATTTGATATCACAGTTTTCCCATTAACATGAACACAGTGATTAGAGGTAGAAAATAGGGATAGAAAATTAGAAATTTTGTCACTAAAAAGTGAAAATTCTACACCTTTATAGAAATTCTACCTAAGTGACAAAGAAAAGATGCTGTTCATGGGACTGGGTATGAGGTAGAAGAGGTACACAGCCCCTCATCCCATCTCAACATCTCTCTACCTCATCTGCCCCTTCCCCAGATTGATCCAGAGACCAGCCTGCATCCTCCAGCTCACAGGAACTTGCGGTGTTCCTGGCCTCCATCCCTTCCATTTGGAGCTGGGTGTTTTCCAGGCCTGCTCAAGGCCTGAGCTCCAATAGTCAATAGGATCCTTTGATGCAGTCCTCTCTCTTCCACCACAGCTCAGCATTGACGCCTCTGCTGGGGGTTCGGCTGCGAGATAATGGACCGCAAAGTGAGTTATGCTGCCCCAGAGAGACGGCCACGTGGGTAATGGAAGTCAAGGTCAACAGAGCCCTCAGCAAAGGAGACCGAGAGTGTGACTGCCGCACTGTCTGCCCACCCCCACCTCCAAACCAGCCACCAACACCATCAAAGCTTTAAGAATCCCTCATGGTGATACAGCATTTACTATTCTTCAGAGGGTTTTCCTGTTCATTGTCTCACCTGATCCTCAAATCAATTTGACAGGGCAGTAACTATCAGTCTCATTTTGTAAATGAGGAAGCCAAAGATCACAGAGAGGATTTGACTTATCCAAGCTCATACAGCAAAACAGTGAAAGAGTCAAGACTAGAATCCAGATACTCTAACTCAGAGTCTTTTCTGAAACAGAACTCAAATATAACTGAAAGAGCTGAATATATTTTTATTGGTGAGTTTGAAATTAGATGCTTTCATTTCATGGTTAATTGTGGCATAGAAAAAAAAATGCAATTCATCCCAGTCCTAAGAGAGTCCCATTTTTTGCTTCCAGGAAAATTGTCTCTCTCAATAGCTCACATAACTAGATAGAACAGCCTGGAAGTAAAAGTGCTAACTTCCTGGGAAAGATTTTAATGTCTTTCCTTAATGTCTGTGGGGAGAAAGATAGTTCTCATTTAGTTCTCAACATCACATTTTATTTATTTTTTTTCTAATTTTTTTTGGTTAGGCAATTGGGGTTGTGACTTGCCTAAGGTCTAGCAAGCAAGGGTTTAGTGTCTGAAATCATATTTGAACTTAGGTACACTGCTCAAACAAGGACTGTAGCAGGATAACCAGTAGCCAAAATTATGAAATGATTAGTTAACATACTATGCAATAATCAAAATAACTAGCATGGTTAAGAAAAGAAAGAGGAATGGGAAGAAAATGTGAGTGGAATTTTCAAGTGTCTGCAGGGTGGTGAATAATCAAAGCCAGTTTAATTCAGTTTCCTATTAACCCATTTCTCTCTCAGGGGATCACAGAAGGGACCTTATAATCAATCAATCAATCAGTGTTCACCTATTATGTGCCAGGTTCTGTTCTAGGTATATAGATATAAAGAATGAAATAGTCCCTACATTCTATCTGATCCATACAGATGATTTTGTCTAACCCTCTCATTGTACAAGTAAAATATTCCCACTAGGTTAAATAACTCAGCTAATGGCACAATTATTAGGTGGAAGAACCAAGATTTGACTCAAGTTCTCTCATGTAAACCCAATCACTACCAATCCTACCTTCCTCCATTCCATGGTACCTGCCATTTTGCCTGCAAACCCTAGGTTATGGGTATCCATCTGAAAGATCAGATTTTCCTAATTTAGGTAAATATTTTTGTCTACTCAACAAATATCTATGAACTAGCTGACAGACTGGATCTAAGCACTTACCTGCTGGTATCATTATGTTAACTGTCATGGTAGCTGACAACTAATTACTTCTTTTACAACAAAATGTGCTATTCTGCCATCTACCCCAATATTGCCATCATTCCTTTTTTCTATATCTGCCACTCTAGGAACAAATCTCTAATTTCTACTGACTTCATTTAAAAAGATACAATCTCACTCTCCCTGTATCTGACCTGTTCTCTTCTTCACTTCCTTATTGCTTCCTATGTGTTCCTCTTTCTATTAGGATTAAATTCCCCATGTTTCACTCTCTCTTTCTATTCATCTTCTTGTATTCACAGTGGCATGTGTATTTTTAAAAAGAGCTTTAGATTTAGAGTCAGAAAATTTCATTTGAAAACTCTTTTGTTTCTGGAACTAATATGGCAGAGTACAAGCCAGTACCCAGCTGATCTCTTCTAAGATTCCTCTCTAAACAACTTTAAAATAATGCCTCAAATCAAATTTTGGAACTAGCAGAGACAACAAAAGGTAAGAGAAGAAGATTTATCCAGCCTAAGGTCTGCAATACCAGGAGTGCAGGCCCAGAGCATGGCAGGAGCACCAGTGGAGGCATCCAAGACAACAGCAGCAGCAACAGCAGCAACTCTAGGAGCTCCCAGCTTACAGATAGAAAGAGGGTTAGATAACTGGTCAGAAAGATATTAGTTTGCAGGTACTGGATATAGCTGACATTTTATTGCCCCAAAGCAATTTTGGATCATAGTTCAATGGTGGAAAGGAGTATTTGTGATTGGTCACAAGGGAGCAGAAACCCTGGACACAGTTCCAGGGCCAAGAGCAACACCAGTAATTGCAGTTGCTGGGGAGCAGGAGACTCTATTTTTTTTTACCACAGGACAGATCAGAAGTAGCAACCACATCTTTCCCTGTATCACACCACTTTGGAAGCACTGAAACCCCTAGAGCCATCTTTGAAAATAGCAGCACAAAGAAGTCTAAAGCTTGAGACTGCCTCCCCATCCTCAAGTAAGTACAGTTCACTTTTAAACAAAAAGTTCAGCCAAGAAATGATCTGGAGAAATGCACAAACAAATAAACAAAAAGAACTTGACCATAAGAAGCTACTATGGTGGCAGGGAAGACAAGGAAATAAATTTAGAAGATAATAATGTGAAAATAGCTACAAGCAAAGCCTCAAAGAAAAATGCTAATTGTGAGATTATGAGAAGGGAATTAATATCTTGGTAAAAGAAATGCAAAAATATACTGAAGAAAATAAAAACCTTAAAAAGCAGAAGAGGCACACAAATTCAATGAAGATAAAAACTCCTTAAAAAGCAGAATAAACCAAATGTGAAAAGAGATTCAAAAGCTCCCTGAAGAAAATATTTCCTTAAAAATTAGAACTAGTACAGATATAGAAAAAATAGTAGCAAAGTTCATTTGGAAGAACAAAAGGTCAAGAATTTCAAGGGAATTAATGGGAAAAAAAAGGCAGATGAAGGTGGCCTTGCTGTACCAGATCTAAAACTATATTATAAAGCAGCGGTCATCAAAACCATTTAGTACTGGCTAAGAAATAGAGCAGTCGATCAGTGGCATAGGATAGAATATCAGGACAATCTAGGCAATAATTTCAACAATTTAGTGTTTGATAAACCCAAAGACCCCAGCTTTGGGGATAAGTACTCATTATTTGGCAAAAACTGCTGGGAAAATTGGAAACTAGTGTGGAAAAAATTAGGGCTTGACCCACACCTAACACCACACACCAAGATAAGATCTAAATGGGTCCATGATCTAGATATAAAGAGTGATATTGTTTTTTGTTTGTTTGTTTGTTTGTTTTTAGGAGGGGACTGGGGGTAAAATTTGTAATAGAAAGCTTTGTAAAGATCAATGCTGAGGAACTACCCATACATATGTTATACAAATAAAAAGCTTTAACTTAAAAAATTAAAAAAAAAATTAGAACTAGTCAAGTGAAAGCTAATGACTCCATGAGTCAACAAGAAACAATGAAGCAAAGTCCGAGTTAAAAATAGAAGAGAATGTGAAGTAACTCATTGGAAAAACAACTTATATAGAAAATAGATTTAGGAGAGATAAATGAAAACTTATTGTATGATCTGAAAGCCATGATGAAAAAAAGAACCTGGACATCATATTTCAAGAAAGTATTAAGAAAAACTGCCCTTATATCTTAGATCCAACAGATAAGAATACAAATTGAAAGAATCCATTGATCACTTTCTAAAAGAGATCCAAAAATGAAAACTCCCAGGAATATTATAGCCTAATGTCAGAACTCTCAGGTAAAGGAGAAAGTATTACAAGGAGCCAGAAAGAAACAATTCAAATATTGTGGAACTGGAATCAGGACACCTAAAATTTAAGTTTCTAAATTAAAGACTTAGAGGGATTAAATATGATATTCCAGAAGGAATTGGATTACAGTGAAGAATAATATACCTAGAAAAACTGAGTACAATCCTTCAGAATGTAGATATGGAAATAGAGAACTTCCAAGCATTCCTGATAAATAAAAAACCAGAACTAAATAGAAATTTTAACATTTGAGCAGAAGACTCAAGAGAAACATAAAAAGATAAACATGAACAAGTAATTTTAAGGGAGTTATTGTAATGGAGTTAAATTGTTTACATTCCTATGTGGGAAGATGAGACATGTAACTAATCCCTAAGAACTTTATTATTATTAGGGCAGTTAGAAGAAGTCTCTCTAGGTATAGGGTATGAGTATGAATCAATTATATTGAGATGACTTCAAAAACTATTAATAAAGGAATGAAAAAGGGAAATGTACTGGGAAAAGGAGGAAGAGAGAGATAGAATGAGAAAAAAAATTTCACAAAAATGAGGGCCACAAGCAAGAACTTTTATAATGGAGGAGAAAATAGGAGGTGGGCAATGTTTGAACCTCATTCTTATTGGAATTGGTTCAAAGAGGGAAGAATACATACACACACACTCATTTGGATATAGCATTCTATCTCATTCAATAGGGAAATGGGAAGGGAAGTGAATAAAATAAAAGATATGGGGGGAGGCGAAATGAAAGAAACAGCAGATTAAAGGAGGCAGTGGTCAGAAGAAAAATAAACTTTTTGAGAAGGGACAAAATAAAAAGAGAAAGAGAGAATAAACAGAATAAAATACAGGGAGGGAAATATACAATAATCATGACTGTGGATGGGAATGGAACAAATTAACCCACAAAATGAAAGCAGATAACAGAATGGATTAGAAATTAGATTCCATGGGTATTAGGTGGCGTAATAGATAGAGCACCAGCCCTGAAGTCAGGAGGACTGAGTTCAAATGTTACTTCAGACACTTAACACTTCCTAGATGTGTGACCCTGGGCAAATTACTTAACCCCAACTGCCTCAGTGGAAAAAAAGAAACTAAATTCCAAAAATATCTTTTGTACATTAAACACACTTGAAACACAAAGACTCACACGGAGTTAAAATAAAATGTTAGTGGAGAGTCTGTTTTGCTTCAGCTGGAGTTAAAAGGGCAGGAGGAACAATCATGACCCCAAATAAAACAAAAGCAAAAATATATCTAATTAAAAGAAAGTACCATAGATAAATGACAATGAAGTATTATTTTTAAATTTTTTACAGCAAGGGTTTTTTCTTTCTCATTTTTTTCCTCTTTTGATCTGGTTTTTCTTGTGCAGCATGATCAATGTGGAAATATGTTTAGAAGAACAACACATGTTTAACCTGTATTAGATTACTCGCTCTCTAGGGGAGAGAGATACAGGTAAGGGAGGGAGAAAAATTGGGGGCACAAGGTTCTGCAAGGGTAAATGTTGAAAATTATATTTGCATATATTTTGGAAAATAAAAAAGCTTTTGTTATAAAAAATTTACAGAAAGTTCTATGATAAAGGCCTCATCTCTCAAATACCATTCCCAATTGATAAATGGTCAAAGGATATGAACAAGCAGTTTTCAGAAGAAATCAAAGCTATCTATTGTCATATGAAAAAAAAAGTTCCAAATCCCTAAGATAAAAAGTGAAAATTAAAACAATTCTTCTTTACCATCTCACACTTATAAGAAATGACAAATGGTGGAAGGGAAGAGGGAAAATAGGTATGCTAATGCATTGTTGGTAGAATCATCAACTGTAGCAACCATTCTGAAGAACAATTTAGAACTAACTCAAAGAACTATAAAATTCACATACCCTTTTCAATCAGCAATACCATTATTAGGTTTGTACCCTCAAAAGAGAACCAGAAAAAAAAAGAGAAAAAGGACTAATATGTATATTCTTTTTGTGGTGGCAAAGAATTAGAAGTTGAGGGGATGCATATCAATTGGGGAATGACTGAACAAAGCTGTGGCACATGATTGTGATGGAAAACTTTGTGCTATAAGAAATGGTGAGGGGATAGTCTCAGAAAAACAGGGCAAGACTTAAATGAACTGATACAAAATGAAGTAAGGAGTTCATTGTACACAGAAACAGCTTAGTTATTGTCCTTGGTTCTCAAAGAGGACCAAAATGACATCACTATGTTATAGTCAAATTATAGTGTGCCCCCACCATGGCTGATCAGACCAATATGAGCTTGGAATACTCTACCCTAGGGTAGGGAACAAATAGTCCATGTGAATATTTGGGGGGAAAGGGGTGTTCCTCTAAATTTGCACATTGCACATTTTTTAGCTACTTCAATTCTGCTTTACTAATAGAGCACATCTATTAGTAAAGCAGAATTGAAGAACATCCAGGATTATGGCTGCAGATCACAGTACATCTACCTACTATTTTGTCACTCACTTATCACCACAGGACTCTGAGATAGGTAAAAATATTTAAAATGGTGTGGGTAATGTTTTTTGATTAATGCATAAATTGGATTTAAATGAAGTAGAGTTGCATGAAGTTGTTGGTCTCACTCTGTTTTCCAGAATTATCACAGTCCAGTAGCAGGACAGAGTCAAGATGACTGGTGATGGCTCAAGATGAAGTAGCTGACTTTGACATCTTTTATGTCTAACCAAGTTCTAAGTGCTACACAGCACGTGCTTCAACTGCCTTCATGACCATTGGAACAAGTTGTTCTAATTCACCCATTCTATCAGGGTAAGTCTTCACATGCTTGGGGTAGACACCTTCCTATCTCACTGGCAGGTTTGAGACCCCTCCGCTATCCTCAACCTGTTTAGACCATCTGCTGAAATAGTTTACCGAGATAGGGTCATTGTAATACAACTTTTTGGAGCCTCAGGTGAGAGTTAGGAAGATAAGCAGACATCAAAGATGAAAAGCAGCCCTGAAAAGGGATTGGCAGCCCCCATACAAGAAGTTGTAGCGTCTTCTCTGAACACAATTGTGAAAGACTTGGCTACTCTGACCAATACAATGATCTATGACAATTCCAAAGGACCCATGACAAAAAAAAATGCTTTCCACCTCTAGAGAGAGAAATGATGAACTCTGAATGCAAATTGAAGTATAATTTTCTAGCTTTATTTTTTCTTTTTATTATGATATGGCTAATGTGAAAATATATTTTACATTATTTCACATTTATAATGGATATCATATTGTTTGCCTTCTCAGTAGATGTAGGAGCAATGGGAGGGGGAGAGAGGGAGAACCTGGAAGTCAAATTCTAAAAAAGAAAAGAATGTTATAAACAAATAAGAGGGGGAAAGAAAACTATTCTGCTGCTCTCTGATATTTGCTCAATATTTGCTCCCTTTTCCTTACCTTGGTATTGTCGTTTGTAAAATTAAAGTCTGAAACCAAATCATTTTTAATTCAATTCAAAAATCATTCTCAGCTCTCTATTCTATGTGTCCTGCTGCAGTTTGCCTTAGAGGGCTTGTCTTCCTCTATTCCCATACTTTAATGAGAAAGAAGGGAGCTTTCCTGCCCTCTCTTTGTTCCCCTATGCTGCTTCTTAACCATTAGATTGCCACCTTTTCTCAAATTTTCTCCACTTACCTACATCACATTTTTCAAATTCCTATTGATGTTGCTTAACAACCCTATACCTAATTTTTACCTTCTTAGTGTAGTTCAGCACTTCCATTCTTAGGATCATACATTTAAAGCTGAGACCTGGGAGGTCTTCAAGTCCAACATTTTACAGATGAGAAGGCATTTTAGGTACAGATAGTTTATTGTCTTTTCCAGGGTCACACAGCTAAAACCTCAGCTAAGATCTGAACATAGATCCTCCTACCTCCAAATCCAGTCCCCTATCTCCCACACTATACTGGGTCTCTTTTTTCCCTTTTCCTTTTTTTTCTCCTTCTCCCTTGATTCTGGCAACTTCTGGCATTATTAGAGTTCTTGGATCATAACTGCTAGACTCCCATTTTGGTTTTACATCCATCACCTACGGTTATGGCCACAACCAAGAAGGGTCTCAGTAGAAGTAGCAGCAGCTTTAAGACCTTTAGACCTTCATTCTTCCTCTCTGGCCATTCCCTGATACCTATTGAACTAACTCATTCTTTTTCTCTTTAATGTCATTGGGATTTCTATTCACTCAACTTCTTCCATACTCCAATTGAACCCTAGGACAACAATTCTTTTTATTATAATAATGGCTCTTTATTTTTAAAAATATATGCAAAGATAGTTTTCAACATTCACTCTTGCAAAACCTCATGTTCCAAATTTTTCTCCCTCTTTTTTCCCCAACCTCTTCCCCTAGACAGCAAGCAATACAATATAAATTAAATATGTGCAATTCTTTTAAATATATTCCACATTTATCATGCTGCACAAGAAAATTCAGATCAAAAGGGAAAAAATTGGAAAGAGAAAAAGCAAACAAACAGCAACAACAAATGAAAATACTATGTTGTGATCCACATTCAGTCCTGATAATTCTCTCTCTGGATGCAGATGGCTCTCTGCATCACAAATCTATTGGAATTGACCTAAATTACTTCACTGTTGAAAAGAGCCAGGTCCATCACAGTTGATCATCATATAATCTTGTTGTTGATGTGTACAATGTTCTTATAGTTCTACTCACTTCACTTAGCATCAGTACATGTAAATCTCTCCAGGTCTTTCTGAAATCAGCCTGCTCATAATTTCTTATAGAACAATATTCCATTATTTTCATATACCATAACTTATTCAGCCATTCTCCAACTGATGGGCATCCACTCAATTTTCAGTTCCTTGCCACTACAAAAAGGCCTGCTACAAATATTTTTACACATTCTTACAATTGAATATTTATTCCTTTATCAGGGTATCATAGCTTCAGGAATCCAATGTTATCTCTTTCTTCCTCATGCTGATGGACTTTATTGGTAATGTATAGAAATGTTGATGATTTGTGTGAATTTATTTGGTATTCTACAACTTTACTAAAGTTAATACTTTCAATAATTTTAGTTGATTCTCTAGGTTTTTCTAAGTATAACATCATATCATCTGCAAAGAGTTATACTTTTGTTTTCTTATTGCCTATCCTAATTAATTTAATTTATTTTTCTTCTCTTATTCCTACAAATAACATTTCTAATACAATATTAAATAATAGAGGTGAAAATGGGCATCCTTGCTTCACTCCTGATTGTATTAGAAAGGCTTCTAGCTTATTCCCATTATAGTTAATGTTTATTGGTAGTTTTAGATAAATAATACTTATTTTAGATAAGCTCCATTTAGAAAACAATGTTACAATGCAGTGAGAATGCAAAATGGGAATCATATTCAGCCATCATCAGTCATTGACATCTTAAGTTGATTAAGAAGGGAGCTTGAGGAAGACATAGAGGTCTTCTAGTCACCTCTCTAATATAGCAGAGGAGGAAACTGAAACATAGAAAGAAGAATTAATTATAGATCATACAACCTGTAAGAGGAAGAATGGGGCAAGATCTTCCAATAAAGTGTTCTTTTCACTCTAACATGATGCTTGTCTTTAGACCTTAAACCAGGAATTCTTAACCTAGAATCCATTCTCAGTCCTTAGAAAAGATATGAAAAGCTAAAAGATAGAGCAAACCAAGGGACCTCAGAAGGGTGGCAATGGCCCCCTGAAGTTCAACCCATTGTTGTCATTTCCTTTGGGCATTAAAAGGACCACTGTCCTCATTCCCTTACATTCCATCTCTGACTTAGTTCCATGTACATCCAGTCATTTAGTTGAGGGCTCCCAAAGGCTGGTGTGATCAAGTTACCAGATGTAAACTAGGCCATTCTTTCCTGCCAAGGGAGAATTGCTGTAGCCTTTCCCTCCCATCCTCCTGTTTACAGGAGCAGACAGTCCACTGTAGACCTTTCTCAGCATCCTTGCCTCATTGCCCATCTGTGTGTTAACCACGTCGTGTAACCAGAGATTAATATTCTGTGAAGCCACAATTTATGATAGCCCCAGATCGCACAAGTATCAGCTGACGGTACTGTGTCCCATTGTATTTCAATGAGGGACCAGTAACAATGGCTGATAGTCCTCCCAGAAATACTCTTTCCCCCTCGGGGAGAGGCCCAGAATGCTATCTGGCCACATGATCTCATTTCTTTCAAGCTTTGCACTAACCGCTGACATATCGCATAAATGCGTCCTTCATTACCTGCCAGAGATTGAGATTGTCTGCTGCCCTGGGAATAGACTCCGGAACCTGTGCCCACCAGCCAAGGGCCTCATTCCCCAACTTGCTCTCTCTCACTCCTTCCATCTATCCATGTGAATTTGCTTCTGTTTGGTGTTTCCTGAGCCCCTTTTCTGCACCTGACCATTCTTCCCCCGGTGGCCTCGATTACACTGGCCATGAAAGCCTTTTGTTCAGCAGCTCCAAATGAAACTAGGGCTGAGAGCTGGCACAGAGCTGGGATAGGGTATGGCATTTGCCAAGGAAATGATTGGCTGGTATTTAGAGGCATCCAGCAAGCAGCCACTCTTCTTCCTTACTTCTAGCCCCAAATTTAACTAGTTCCAAGGCCAAGGTAAGTGAGACCTTAGATCAGGAATTCTTAACCCTTTTAGTATCATAAACATGATGAAGCCTAGGAATCCCTTCTCAGAATAATGTTTCTAAATGTATTCAAGTAAAATACATAGGATTATAAAAAAAACTAATTATACTGGTTATCAAAATATGTAGCTATTTAAACTTTGTAATTAAATTACTCAAAAAAAATTTTATGACCTTCAGAGTAAGAAATTGCACTAGAAACAAAGTAGATGACCATTGAGTGGGGAACAGCTAAACAAATGCTGGTACATAAATGTAACAGAATGATTGTGCTATAAGGAAAGATAAATGTGATAAGTATAGAGAAGAATAGAAAGATTTATATGAACTGATGCAGAGAACAGTAAGCAGTCAAAAATCCATATGCATAATCTACATAGAAAAAATAAAAACCATAAATGTTGCAAAATTACAACAGCAACAAAAAAGTCTTACCCTGAAGAAGAATTATGGTAAGATATAATACACATACTTTTGTGAGGTAGGGAAGATGTGGATATTTTCCACACAATTGGACAAATTTTTCCCCAATGTATTGATTTGTTTTGTGGACTATCTTCACCTCTTCTTTCTTTTTAAAAAATAATTCTTTGTTATATGGGATTGCTATTAGGGAAAGAAAGGGGGGAGGGGAAGAATACCAAAGGAAATTTAGGAAATATAAAAAAAAGCTTTCCAAATTATTTTTTAAATATTTTAAAAGAATCTCTGCCTTGGAGTTATCAACTTAATCCTTTTGTTTTCCAGATATGGAAATTGAGGCAATGACCCCAATTAGAACTTATGTCTTCAGTTTTCTAAACCATGTTTTTGTTTTGTTTTTTTGCTAGGTCACATTGCCCCTCTCTTACTTTCCCTGTTTTTGGGAGGGGCATTGCTTCTACAGGCACTTGATTCCCCATTACAGCTTCTGGGCCTGAGAGTTGCACACACTACTATTTGGTAATTTCATCCTCCCCCCTTTTTCTGCTTGATGACCTTCTAAGAACTTCCCCAAAAGTTCATTGCTTGAACCAGGAGATCATTATACACAGCAAGATTATACAAAGATCAATTCTGGTAGCTACAGTTCTCATCAACAGCGAGGTGATTCAGACCAGTTCCAATGGTCTTGTGATGAAGAAAGCCATCTGCACCCAGAGATAGGACAGTGGGAACTGAATGTGGACCACAACATAATATTTTCACTTTTTTGTTGTTTGTTTGCATTTTCTTTTCTTTCTCATTTTTTTTCTTTTTGATCTGATTTTTCTTATGCAGCATGATAATTGTGGAAATATGTATAGAGAAATTATACATGTTTAACATATATTGGATGACAGGCTGACTAGGAGAGGGGGTGTGGAGAAGGGAGGGAAAAAATTAGAACACAGGGTTTTGTCGGAGTGAATGTTGAAAATTATTTATGTTATATATTTTGAAAATAAAAAAAGTTTTAATTTAAAAAATTCATTGCTTCTGTGAAATTCCAGGACTTATCCTAGATACTCAAGAGCATTATGCCCATTTAGTCTCCATAGCAAAGTTTAACTTGGTTATTGATTGTGTTATTGATTGTGATAACTTCACCATATATAACACTTTGTGAAGCTGGGAGTTTTGATTCAATTATCCCAGGAATCATGGAAACTCCTAATCACCAAAGACCTTGGCACCATAAAATGGTTCAATATCAGAAAAATGATATGGTTTTATCAATGGAAATAACAGTAAAGAAAACGCATTATCATTTTTTTTTACTTCTGTACCCTAAGGACAATGGAAATTTTGCATCTGACTTGCAATGGAAAACTATATGTGTTGTCCATTAAAATGTGAGCATCAATGATACCTTTCTTGTATTTTCAAAATTTGCAGATAGTAAATACTTAAGAAATGGTTTTTCATTCATTCATTAATGGTCAATGAAAAACAAGTCATCACCATCTCTCTTCTTTTCATCCCCTTCATCCCAATTAGAAACTCACAGACTCTTGATACTTAGCAGATCTTTTTTTTTAATAAAGCTTTTTATTTACAAAACATATGAGTGATTTTTCTACATTGACCTTTGCAAAAACTTTTTTTCCCAAGCTTTTCCCCTCCTTCCGCCCAACCCCCACCCCTAGATGACAGGTAATCTAATACATGCTAAATAGGATAAATTATATGACAAATACAATACATGTATACATATCTATACAGTTATCTTACTGCATAAGAAACATCAGATCTAGAAGGAGAAGAAGAAAAAACAACCTAAGAAGGAAAACAAAATGCATGGAAACATTCACAGAAAGCGTTAAAATGCTGTCTTGTGGTTCACACTCAGTTCCCACAGGCCTCTCTCAGGGTGTATATGACTATCTTCATCGCTGAACAATAGGAACTGGTTTGAATCACATCATTGTTGAAGAGAACCATGTCCATCAAAATTGATCATCGTATAGTCTTGTTGCTGTGTATAATGTTCTCCTGGTTCTGCTGATTTCACTCAGCATCAGTTCATGCAAGTCTCTCCAGGCCTCTCTGAAATCCTCCTGTTGGTCGTTTCTTACAGAACAATAATATTCCATAACATTCATATACCATAATTTATTCAGCCATTCTCCAATTGATGGGCATCCTTTCAATTTCCAGTTTCTTGCCACTACAAAAAGGGCTGCCACAAACATTTTTGCACAGGTGGGTCGCTTTCCCTCCTTTAAAATCTCTTTGGGATATAGGCCCAGTAGAAACACTGCTGGGTCAAAGGGTATGCACAGTTTGATAACTTTTTGAGCATAGCTCCAAATTGCTCTCCAGAATGGTTGGATCTGTTCACAGTTCCACCAACAATGTATCAGTGTCCCAGTTTTCCCACATCCCCTCCAACAGTTATCATTATCATTTCCTGTCATTTTAGCCAATCTGACAGGTGTGTAATGGTATCTCAGAGTTGTCTTAATTTGCATTTCTCTGATCAATAGTGACTTGGAGCACCTTTTCATGTGACCAGAAATAGTTTCAATTTCTTCATCTGAAAATTGTCTGTTCATATCTTTTGACCATTTATCAATTGGAGAATGGCTTGAATTCTTATATATTTGAGTCAATTCTCGATATATTTTAGAAATGAGGCCTTTATTAGAACCTTTGGATGTAAAAATATTTTCCCAATTTACTGCTACCCTTCCAATCTTGTCTGCATTCATTTTGTTTGTACAAAAACTTTTTAACTTGATATAGTCAAACTTATCTATTTTGTCATTAATGATGACCTCTAGTTCTTCTTTGGTCACAAATTCCTTCCCCCTCCACAGGTCTGAGAGGTAAACCATCCTACATTGTTCTAATTTGTTTATAATATCATTCTTTATGCCTAGATCATGAATCCATTTTGACCTTATCTTGGTATATGGTGTTAGGTGTGGGTCAATGCCTAATTTCTTCCATACTAGTTTCCAATTATCCCAGCAGTTTTTGTCAAATAGTGAGTTTTCATCCCAAAAACTGGGGTCTTTGGGTTTATCAAACACTAGATTACTATTGTCATTGAGTATTTTGTCCTGTGAACCTAACCTATTCCACTGATCCACTACTCTATTTCTTATCCAGTACCAAATGGTTTTGGTGACCACTGCTTTATAATATAGTTTTAGATCTGGTGCAGCTAGGCCACCCTCATTTGCATTTTTTTCATTAATTCCCTTGAAATGCTTGACCTTTTGTTTTTCCAGATGAATTTTGTTGTTATTTTTTCTAGGTCAGTTAAATAATCTCTTGGGAGTTTGATTGGTATAGCACTAAATAGATAGATTAGTTTAGGTAGTATTGCTATCTTTATTATATTCGCTCGACCTATCCAAGAGCACTTGATGTTTTTCCAATTGTTTAGATCTGACTTTATTTGTGTGGAGAGTGTTTTGTAGTTTTGCTCATATAGATCCTGACTTTCCCTTGGCAAATATATTCCCAAATATTTTATACTATCGATAGTTATTTTGAATGGAATTCCTCTTTGTATCTCTTGCTGTTGCATTTGGTGGTGATGTATAAAAATGCTGATGATTTATGTGGATTTATTTTGTATCCTGCAACTTTGCTAAAGTTGTGGATTAATTCTAATAGTTTTTTAGTTGATTCTCTAGGGTTCTCTAAGTAGACCATCATATCATCTGCAAAGAGTGATAATTTGGTTTCCTCATGACCTACTCTAATTCCTTTAATCTCTTTTTCTTGTCTTATTGCCAAGGCTAGCATTTCTAATACAATATTGAATAGTAATGGTGATAGTGGGCAATCTTGTTTCACCCCTGATCTTATTGGGAATGGTTCCAGTTTATCACCATTACATATGATGCTAGCTGATGGTTTTAAATAGATGCTACTGACTATTTTAAGGAAAAGTCCATTAATTCCTATACTCTCTAATGTTTTTAATAGGAATGGATGTTGGATTTTATCAAATGCTTTTTCTGCATCTATTGAGATTATCATATGTTTTTTGTTAATTTGGTTATTAATATAGTCAATTATATTAATAGTTTTCCTAATATTGAACCATCCCTGCATTCCTGGTATAAATCCTACTTGATCATGGTGTATCATTCTGGGAATGATTTTCTGTAATCTCTTTGCTAATATTTTATTTAAGATTTTTGCATCAATATTCATTAAGGAGATGCGTCTATAATTTTCTTTCTCTGTTTTTGTTTTACCTGGTTTAGGTATCAGTACCATGTCTGTATCATAAAAGGAGTTTGGTAGGAGTCCTTCATTCCCTATTTTTTCAAATAGTTTATATAATATTGGAGTTAATTGTTCTTTAAATGTTTGGTAGAATTCACATGTAAATCCATCTGGTCCTGGGGATTTTTTCTTAGGGAGTTGATTAATGACTTGTTCTATTTCTTTTTCTAAAATGGGACTATTTAAGTAATTTATTTCCTCTTCTGTTAATCTGGGCAATCTATATTTTTGTAGATATTCCTCCATTTCACTTAGGTTATCAAATTTATTGGCATACAGTTGGGCAAAGTAACTCCTGATT
>JAJPUD010001911.1:317756-352441 GCA_023553655.1 Myrmecobius fasciatus
ATATTTAAATTGTTTCTTTCTGGCTTCTTGTAATATCTTTTCCTTGGTATGATAGTTCTGGAATTTAGCCACGATATTTCTGGGGGACTTAATTTTTGGGTTTCTTTCAGGAGGTGATCGGTGGATTGTTTCAAGGAGTATTTTGCCTTCTGGGTCTAAAATATCAGGGCAGTTTTCTTTTATGATTTCCTGGAAGATAGTGTCTAGGTTCTTTTTTTCATCATGGCTTTCAGGAAGCCCTATAATCCTTAGATTGTCTCTCCTAGATCTATTTTCCAGGTCAGTTGTTTTTCCTAGGAGATATTTCATGTTTTTCTCTATCTTTTCATTTTTTTGTTTTTGTTTGACTGATTCTTGAAGTCTTGATGAGTCATTCATTTCCAATTGTTCGATTCTAATTTTTAATGTCTTATTTTCTTCAGTTACTCTTTTTAGTTCCTTTTGCAATTGACCAATTACATTTTTTTGTTCATTGCATTCTTTTTCCATTTTTTCTATTTTATTTTGCAGTGATCTCATTTCGTTTCCCCATGTTTCTTCTAACTCTCTTTTAAGATTTTTTATGCAATCTTCAAAGAAAGCCTTGTGACATGGAGACCAGTTTATGTATCTCTTTGGGGCTTTTTCTGGAGTTGCTTTACCTTTAGGGGCCTCAGGATTTGAGGTCTGTTCTTCCCTCTCTCCATAAAAGTTGTCTATGGTGAGAGTTCTTTTTAGTTTTTTATTCATTTTTTTTAAAGGTGTGAGGTTTGTTTAGGGCAAAGGTGGGACAGCTGCTTTAATTTGCCTTGGGGCAGTTTTGCTGATTGAGTTATTTCAGGAACTGGGCGGCTCTGCTGATTGAATTATGTCAGATGCTGGTCAGTTCTGCTTTAGTTCACCCTGAGGCAGTTCTGCTGATTGAATTATTTCTGGTGCTGATCAGTCCTGCTGATTGATTGATCGCCCTAGGGTGTTGTGTAATGGCAGCTAGGTCAGATGCTCATCAGGGGTTCAGTGGTTCACAATCTACCCCCCACAAAAGGCAGACCCCCCCCCAAACCACCTGCCCACAATCAGGACAGATTGACCCAAGAGGCCCCCCAGAAGACTCCCAGGTGTGTGAAAAGCACAACGCTCCCACTCCTGTTCCGACTCCTGTTCCAGCTCCCTGCTCCAGCTCCCTGCCCTGGTCTCCCTGCGCTGCAGTCTGGGTTCAGCATACCACCCCTCTGCCCAATTAAAACAGACCTGTTTTGAGGTTCTTCCAGAGTATCTTCTTCTAGAATGGTGTTGTCCTCCAGATATTGTGGATTTTTTTGCTTCAAAATCAGTCTAGAGGCTTCATATGTTGTTGGTTTGAGGGAAGGTTAGAGGAGGTTACAGAGACTCCTGTCTGATCTCTGCCACCATGGCTCCACCCCTGGAAGGAGGATACTTAGCAGATCTTGAACAAGATCAGGGAAGAGATCTCAAGGCCTGGCTTCTGGGAACTTCTAGCCTAAATGTTCCAGATATAATCTTTTAAAATAGGTTTTATTCATGCTTTTCATTTTTATGCCATTATCATTGCCCAATAAGCAAAACCCCCTAACAGAACCTCTCTTGTAACAACAACAAAAAAGTTAACAAAAGCAATCTGCCACAGGAGCTACATTTGTCAATGTGTGCAACATTCCGTACCTGTTGTCTCCTACTTTTCTACTGAAATGAAATATATTTCATCAAAATTCCTCTAAAACCATGATTGTTCATCGCATTTAATACAAATTCTGATGTCTTTTACTGAATGTTTCATTCAAATTACTTGGTCATTGTTCATCATTTTGTTCTTTCTTCACTCTGTAAAACTTCCTACAAATCTTCCGTGTTTCTCTGAATTCCTCATTTCTCATAGTACAATAATATTCTGTTACAGTCACATATACAGTTTGTTCAACTATTCCCCAGAAAGTCAGTCCATCAGCAATTATTAAGCACTAGGGATACAAAGAAATACAAAAGACAATCCCTATTCTCAAGGAGTTTACACTGGAATTGGGGAGACACATGCAAATAACCATGTATAAAAATATGTATCCTTTCCACTTTCCCACTTAATATGTATACCCACTTTGTTTAGAGTTTTTGCTAAAGCAAAAATATTGTTATAAATATTTTGGCATATGTAGATCTTTCTTTCCCTCCTTCTTGTGAAATATATGTAGTAGTGTAATTTCTGGAATGAAAGTTATAAATTGTATAGCAACTAGGACTGGATGCTTCTGGCATATGTAAGTGTCTTTCCCACTATGCCCTTCACCGAGGCCA
The DNA here is from genome assembly GCA_023553655.1 of Myrmecobius fasciatus. Lineage (NCBI taxonomy): Eukaryota > Metazoa > Chordata > Mammalia > Dasyuromorphia > Myrmecobiidae > Myrmecobius > Myrmecobius fasciatus. The sequence goes on from JAJPUD010001911.1 coordinate 320,046, forward strand.
GACCTAATGAAATGTACAAAAGGAAGATATTCATAAGGATAGTATAGGAATATATAGAAGGAAGAGTTGAGAAGTTTTATTCTTCTCTGAAAAGGAAAGGCAGGAGGTTAATTGATGAGAATTACTTTGGAAAGAACTATATTTCAGTTCAATCCTTAAGTGTTTGTTGAGTATTGCATTGTGACAGGTATTCTGAGAGCATATATAAAGTATATAGAATGCAGGTATTAGGCAACTTGCCGATATCATCTAGCAAAGTATTTGGGGACACAAGATATACATCAGTACTTATAGAATCAATAAGTGTGTTGGAGCTGATATACTCTTCATGGACACTAGTGGACCAAAGCCTCAATCCTCATGATATTAGTTGTGGCTAAAAAAAGTTTGATCAACACCCTAGTGTTGATCCTCTCCAAACTTAGCTAGGCTGATTCACAAGGGTTTTGTTTGTTTGTTAGTCACTTTTTAGTCCTGCCCAACTCTTTTTGACCTATAGGGAGTTTTCTTGGCAAAGATACTGGAATGGTTTGCCATTTGCTTATCCAGCTCATTTTACAGATAAGGAAACCAAAATGAACAAAGTTAAGTGACTTGCCCAGGCTCACACAGTGAGGAAATGTCTGAGACCCCATTTGAACTAAAGAAGATGAGCATTCTTAACTCCAGGCCTGATACTAAACTCACCATGCCATCTAGCTGCCTGATGCTCAAGTAGGCATATGTGCCTATATTCAAGACATTTCCAGCAAGGTAGGACTCTCCAGAGGTACACTGTAGTAGCAGAACCCAGGAACCCTTCCATGCTTCCATCAGGAGAGGATTTTGGTACCAGGAATTAGACATAGATCCTGGGGTCATAGATTTGGAGCTGGAAGAAATGTTAGAGGTTATCCCATACAATTGTCTCACTTGACAAATGAAAAACTTGAGCCTAGATTTAGGTCATGTGATGTGCTCAAGGTTACAAAGCCAGTCATACATTAAAAGTTAGCAGCAAATATAAAAGATATCACAGAGTATATGTAAGTGCCAGACAATAAGTGCCAGACCATAAGTGGTAGAGAATAAGATCAATATGGCCTGAAGTTATCAGCAAAGGCTTTATGGAAGAAATAGGGCTTGAGCTCATCCTTATTGAACTATCTGTTGACCATCCTCTCTTCCTGCTATTCTTTCCCTTCTGGGTTTTCTTAACACTGCTTTCTTTTGATTCTCCCCCATTCCTCTACTACCTTTGTTGGATCTTCATCCACTAAGTTAGGTGTGCTATCAAGGGTGTACTAGTTATATTTTAAACAATCAGCTCTCCAAAAACATAAGAAATATTTTAAAATGTAATCACCATTATCAACTTCTTCTCCATTACTTTCTCAAGTCTAAGTACTCAATAGAACAATAAATCAAGCCCTGATATTTAATGTTTGCTAATCTCCAAAGTGTAAATATTCGCAATGAAAAATTGACAATCATCTCTCATGAGCCAGTTCAAACTGGCTCCAGCAATCTGCAGATGTTCTCCAAAGCTTTTGTCTTCTTCTCAGTTCTCATGGGCTTGGTTATCTTCTCTCTATATATTATTTCCAGATCCACAACATTAACCTTCAGCCTGAGCTCTGGTTATAAGTCATTAACTGCCTTTTGGACAGCTCAAACTGTTAGGCAGACACCATGTCCAAAAGACCAATTGTTATCTTTCTCTCCACAACAATACTTCTTCTGAACTTCCCTATTTTTATCAAGGGCATCCTACTCTTGACAAGTACCCAGTATTATTCTTGACTTCTCCTTCTCATTATTCATATAGCTAACTGTTGTCAAGTCACATCATCTCTCTTTCCATAACATTTTTTGCATCTCTTCACTTACCCAACCACCACTGTGGTTTATGCCCCAATCATGCCTTGCCTGCACTATTTACAATAACCTCCTAATTGGTCTCCCTGATTCAAATCTCTCCCTTTTCAATTTATCATTGCTACATGTGGCAAAGTGATTTTATTGAAGAGCAGATCTGACCATGCTTATCCTTCCCTCTCTCAATAAAATCCAATGACTCCCTATTATATCTAAAATTTAAAAAAAAATAAGCTCCTGTTTGTCACATCCTTGCATCAACTTACTTTTCCAATTACATCATATATAAGTTCCCTCCATAAATTCATGGTTCAGTCTCTTTGGCCTTCTTCATGTACCTCACACATAATCTTCCATATCCCAGCCTTTTCACGGGCTATCTCCCATATCTCACATGGGCTCCCGCTTTACTTCTATTTCTCAGAAACTCTGATTTCCTTCAAAACTCAGCTCAAGTATGAGGCATTACTCCATCACCCCCATCACTAGTGCTGTTCACTAGTTATCTTGGATCTTCTTTGTATGTATTTTTCCCCATTAGAATACAAAATCCTTGATAGCACAAACTATTTTTTTCTTTTGTCTTTTGTAACATCAACTCCTAACACAATCCATGGCACACAGTAGATGCCTAATAAATGCTTATTAACAGAATTGAAGTGACACAAAAGAAGTGACTCATAGGAGGATAATAATGGCAATGGTATGCCAGATAAGTTAGAAGGAAGAGACTGAAGACAGAGGGAACAGCTAGGAGGATGTTATGAAGATGATATGATAGGAAGAAATGAAAACTAAGATTTAGATAATGACAATGACATAGAGAATGTGCCCACAGAAGAATAGTTGTGAAAGACATCATAGAAGAATTTCCAAGAAATCTAATCTAATTGGTAAAAGAGAGATGGTAGTCAAAGATATTTGTGAGAATTTAGCTTAGATGATTGGAAAAAAATATGGTTCTGATAAGAGAATTATGAAAGCTGCAAGGATAAATTGCTTGTTGAGGGGAAATGATGAAGGCAGATTTGGAGGAGTTTAAACCAGGAGGCATCCAACTGGAGTCGCCCTGCAGGCAAATGGAGAAGTGCTTAGAACTAGAAATTAGACCAAGATTGAAGATTGAAATTTAGAAATTATCTAGTGAGAAGTGATTTTTAGAAACTGGGAGTAAATGATATCTCCAAGGGAAAGAATATAGTACTAGGAGAGAAGTAGATCAAGGAGAGAACCCTTTGGACCATTTCCAAGAGAGAAAAGGAATAAGAGGAGCCATATCACTTGAGGATGAATTGAGGGAAGTGGGGATGTGTAGTGAAGAAGGCCTAGGGAAACATGATAGACTTCTTCCAGAATTTGAAGGACTGTTGCATGAAAGAGATTGTCCTGAAAAGGACTTTTATTAGCAGGTTGAAATCTCTAGCAAGTGAGTCCTTCTTGGACCTTTTTTTGAAATGCTATAATGTTAATGATATTAATAACAAGCACACAATAATGGAAAGAGCACTGGCTTTGAAGTCAGAGGCTCTGGGTTCAAGTCTTGCCTCTTACTCCTTATGTGACCTTGGCCATGACATAATATCCCTGGATCTCAATGTCCTCAATGTAAAATGAGAAGGGATGGACTTGGAGGCCTCTAAGGTCCCTTTCCATCTCTAGGTCTATGGTCCTATAACTTTACATATGTAAAGTTTTTTTTTTAGATTTTAAGGCAGTATTCTCATATACATTATTCAATTCAATAGATCCTTATAACAGGTCTGATTGGGTGGATAGAGAAAGCAATATTTTCTTCATTTTAAATATAGGAGGACTGAGGCCACAAAAAGTCAAGAGATTTACATTTGACAAGTGAAATGGCATAGTCACCATTAGAAGTGATTTCTATAGCTCCTCAATCCCAAGATTCTTTTAGTCCTTTGCCTCAGATTTGTGGGATCATATTAAGGGAGGTCCATGTAGAAGACTGACCTATTAATTTGGTTCATCAGGATAATAGGTTTAAGTCACTCAGTCCATTATTAAGAATCTACTTACAGGTACTAACAAAGACAGAGAGGTGGAAAGGTCCCTGCTTTCAAGGAGGTCACAGCTTAATGGAAGATACAACATGCAGATAACGATTCATGCAGGGTAAATTGAAGAAAATCTCAGAAGGAAGACACCAGAAAGAAAGACTGGGAAGAGCTTCTTGCAGAAGGTAAGATTTTATTTGAAACTTGTAGGAAGCCAGGGAAAGCCAGGAGGTGAATATGAGAAGGGAGAGAATTCTCAACTTGGAGAACAACCAGTAAAAATGCTGAGTTGAGAAATGTAATGTGTAAAGAACAATAAGGAGACCAATGTAATCATTGAATTACAGAGGATATGGGAGTGCACATGATGTAAGAAAACAAAAAGGTAGGAAAGGACCAGGATATGAAGGGTTTAAAAGCCAAGGAGGTAATAGAGAGCCATAAGAATTAGAGAGCAAACAGAGAACAATTAGAATGAATAATGGGATTGAAATAGACCAATCTAAGCTTAAGGAGTATCTCTGACAGTTGAATAGCAGATGGACTAGAGTTGGAAAAATTTGAGGTTAGGAAAAAATTCAGTAGATTACTTCAATAGGCCAAGAGTAATGTGATGAAAGCCTGTATCATAGGAGATAAAGAGACATATATGAGAAAAACTATGAAGATCAAAGTGGAAGAATTGGTAAGTGAATAGATAAGTGTTAGGAGGGACAGTGAAGAGTGGACAATGACACTTAAGTTGTGAGTGGGAATATGGTGATACCTTCAATAATATTAGGTAAGTTCAGGAAAGAAGATGCTTTTTTCAGCTTTTGATGAAGGTGGAAGATAATGAAATCAGCTTTGGATTATTAAATTTAAGACATCCAGTGAAAGTTATCCACCAGATTGTTGGAAATGGGACAGTGGAAGTCAGGAGACAAGTCCAACTGAACAAAAAGATCTGAGAATCATCTATGTACAGGTGATAAATGAATTCATGGGAACTGATGAGATCACTAAAAGAAATAACATACAGGAAGAAGAGGAGGTCCAGGACAGAACCCTGTTGGTCACTCACGTAATTGAGGATGAAGATTCAGCAAATAAAATTGAGAAGGGACAGTCAGAAAGGTAGAAAGAGAACCAGAAGGAGGAGAGATCAGTGTCATGAAAACCTAGAGGAAAGAGAGTATTGAAGAAAAGGTTATAGGTAATAATAAAGGATGCAGAGAGGTCAAGAAAGATGAAAACTGAGAAAGACTGTGAGCTTTAGCATTTAAGGAATCTTATATATCTGCCAAGAGTTAAGAAGTAAGTGAGATGTGAGGAAGTGGAGGCACCTATTGTAGATGGCCTTCTCAGGAAATTTAGCCAAGAAAGGGAAAAGAGATATATGATGATAATGAATAGGGATGAGCTTATGGATTAAGGTTTTTCAATAGGGGAAACGGGGTGCATTAGGATGACAGCCAGTGGAAAGGAAGACATTAAAGATAAATCATATAGAGTAGGGGTGAGAGAAGGGACAATCTTCTGGAGAAGACAAGATGGGATGGGATCACTTGCTAAGGGACCATCCTAAATTTTTAGATAGGAAGGGGAAGGGATCAATAAGCATAAATATTATAGAGGATATTTGGAGAATAATAGATGGATATTTGGAGGTCACCTAGTCCAAGCCTCTTATTTTACAAATGAAGAAATTGATGCCCAGAAAGATGACTTAATACGGCCCCATTTACAATAAAAAGATTGTGTGCAGAAACTATCCAATTTCATATTTTTTGGAGATATACTGACAGCAGAAATGAATGTGTGTGATTAAGGCTATGGCAGGAAGGTGCCTAGAAGTTTAGAAATATGTAGTTTCTTTTTTTTTCTAGTGATTTTTTTTTTACTGAGGCAATTGGGGTTAAGTGACTTTGTCCAGGGTCACACAACTAGGAAGTGTTAAGTGTCTGAGGGCTGATTTGAATTCAGGTCCGCCTGACTTCAGGGCTGGTGCTCTATCCATGTGCCACCTAGCCACCTCAAATTTATTTATTTTTAATACAGATTGATTTATGAGTCATATTGGGAGAGAAAAATCAGAGCAAAAGGGAAAAATCATGGAAGAGGAGAAAAAACAGAAAAAAGAAGTGAACATAACGTGTTGATTTACATTTGGTCTCCTGAGGTCTTTTTTCTGGATTCAGATATAACATTTTCTGTCCAAAGTCTGTTGGGAATTGCATTGGATCATCAAACCACTGAGAAGAACCAAACCTTTCATAGTTGATCATCGCACATTCTTGCTGTTATTGTGTACAATGTATTCCTGGTTCTGCTTGTTTCGCTCAGCATCAGTTCATGTAAATCTTTCCAAGCCTTTCTAAAATCAGTTTGTTCATCATTTTTAATAGAACAACAATATTCCATTATCTTCATATATCACAACTTGTTGAGTCATTTCCCAATTGATGAACATCTACTCATTTTCCAATTCTTTGTTAACACAAAAAGCTGATACAAACATTTTTGCACATGTGGGTCTTTTTTGTAGTTTCCTTCTGCTAATTTTATTAAAACTTAAAAAAAAACCTTTGAATTGTTTCTGAAATAGAAAGAAATTAGATTATGCACAGCCACCCCTTTAGGACTCCCACTTGGGCCTATTTCCACATCACTCTTTTAATCAATGGCCTTTGTTACTTCTAAGATCAAATTTGATTGACTGTTAACTTTTTACAGTTTTGCCTCCCTCCTACCTTTCCAGCCTTAGTATATATGACTCTACTCTACATTTTCTACCATACAGTCTAACTGGACTTCATTCTATTTCATTTCTCTGTCCCTTTTCCCTGGCTGTCCCCACTGCCTTGAATACACCCCCTCTATTCATCTCTGCCCCTTGGAATCTTTGTTTTCTTTTAAGACTCAGCTCAAGCATCACCACCTGCATGCTGCCTTTCCCGGCCCTCCCAAGGGCTAGTGCTGCCTCCCTCCAAAGCTTCCTTGCTTCTTGTTTGTTTTATATATGTCCATATGTGTATATATTGACTCCCCCATTAAGATGGAAGCTCTAGGAAGTTAGGAAACTCAAGGAACTGGTTTGGATCTCCAGGGTTTGAGATATCAAATCCAATCCTCATATTTTACACATAAGGAATCTGAGGTCCAAGAGAAGTTAAATGTGTTTGCCCAAGGCAACATGGGTTATAAGTGGAAATGTTTGAATTTAGAGTCAGTGGATAGAGCCTCAGGTCTGGAGTCAGGAAGGCCTGAGCTTAAACCTAGCCTCAGATACTTATTAGCTGTGTGACCCTAGCAAGTCATGTAACCCTTTTGCCTCAGTTTCCTCATCTGTAAAAATGAACTGGCAAAGGAAATAGCAAACTGCTCCAGTATCTTTGCCAAGAAAACTCCAAATAGAGTCATAAAGAGTCAGAAATGACTAAACAATAACCACCAAATACCAAACACAGTGATTTTCCCAATGTCCCTTATTGCTATTAGTGAGGCTCTCAGCTACTCACCTGTTAAATTAATTGTCCTTCTAGGTGCTGGGTCCAGGGCCAGGAAAATCCTTGGTTTTCTAGGGCAAAGCCCCAGGTTTCCTCCAGTAGGAGCATCCTTGCTGTGAAGACCAAGCCCAAGAAGAGCTTGGGGCTATGGCTGCCGACATCCAGAGCTGGGGCCAGCATCCAGGGCAGGGGCCGACATCTCTGCTTTGTCTCCTTGGCCACTGCTCAAGCTGTCCAAACACTGGCCGGGGAACCCAAGAAGAATTCACAAGGAACAACCCTGGGAAAGCTTGCCGCCACCTTGGAACGTGGGGTGGAAGGAAGTGGTCTTGTTTTCTTTGCCTCGGCCACGGGAACATCCTTCCCTCCACACTGTTTGCTTTGGTTTGTGGGGGCTGCCAGCTGTAGAGAAGGCTGCTGGATCTCTGGGGCTCCAGATATTTTTTGGAGCAAGATTCCCCCCACACCCACTCTTCTCTCTCCAAAGAAGCCACTCAGCACCCCACTTCCGCTCATCTGCATAAATTAGCACATCAGCCTCCCAACATCTGGGAACAAATAACAACACTGATTTGGAATGCATCTCATTCTCCCTATATTTCCTAGCCGGATTTCACAGGCCTTGCTCCCAGGGGACCACAGGAAAACCATTGGATTTTTTTCTTATATAAAGAAACCAGGCAAGTTGTCCCCAACATTGTCCACATACTGTGGGTGAAGGAGTCCCATTCACCATTGAAGTCCTGGAATATTCAGTCCCCAAAAGGAAAAAAAGTGGGGACCTTTCTGAGCTTTCTCTTGAGGATTCCATCTATTGAGATATTTCCTGTTTTGGTTAGAGTTCTCCCCTGAGAATTTTTCTTGGCCTCTTATTGAAGAATTTATGCAACTGTGGGGTTTCCCATTATCAAAACCTCTCTTATAAAATAATCTCTATCTAAAGATCCTAGAATATCACAGCATCGTAGATTTAGAACTGAGAATCTCAGACACCCCCTAGTTCAATCCCCTCATTTTATAGATGTGGAAACTGAAGTCTAAAGCCTGCTCAAGTCATCAGAGGAGGTCAAAACATATTTTCTGCACCAACAAGGCCTGTAATTACACATGATGCTTTTGTTAACTCCATTCTTTTGCTCACATTGTTTCTCCCACCCAGGGTGATGGACACCTCTTCTCAGCCAACCCAAATTGTATTTATCCTTCAAGATCTAGCTAAAGTTTCTCTTCCTCCAAGAAGCCTTCCCTGACTTTCTCCTTACTTCTGAAGAGTGTCCTGTACTGGGTTCTAATTTTCTACAAGTGATTGGGCTGTAATTCAGGAAACGTGGCCACCATGCTTTGATGTCCCCTTCCCTGATGGCCTGACTGATTGCTTGGTCTCCAGTCAATTATTAGGCTTCTCTTCACTCTACTTTTCTCTTGAGATAAATTAGATGCTCTTCTACCTGCTGAGTATGTTGTGAGGATTAAGCCAACCACAAATTATTAGAGGCCCCTAAAAGAAATAAGGCTGAGTTTTCAAAGACATCAGGCTGAAGGGAAATCCAAATTGAAAGTACTAGCGTTGTTTAGCCTGGAAAGGAGAAGATTTAAAGCAAAAGTTCTTAAAATTTTTAAGTGTCATCATCCCCTCTGGCAGTCTGGTGAAGCCCTTCTCAGAAAAATGTTTTTAAATGCATATGATTATAAAGGAAACTAATTATATTCAAATAGAAGACATTTTGTATTACAAATTTATTTTATTTTCAATTCATCGAACAAAACAAGCATTTCCATAACACAATACAATAAAAAGATAATAGTATATGAAACTGCAAATCTGCCTTGTACAACTTGCTATTCCTTCCAAGTATACAAGAATATATTCTTTTTTGTTTCTTTTTGTTTTTTCTTCCTTTGTCCCTCCCACCGTAGATATGAGTGCCATTAGACACAAATAGGAATGTGTGTGTGTGTGTAAAAATATTCTATACATACTTCTATTTATCAGAAATATACTTATTAATTTTTTAAAAGTGCCTAAAACTCAGGTTTAGAATCCTGGTGGTAGAAGGAGAGCCAGTAATTATCTTTAAGAATCTAAAGAATTAGGGGTAGCTAGGTGGTACAGTGGATAGAGTGCCAGAACTAGAGTCAGGAGAACCTGAGTTCAAATCCAGCCTCAGACACGTAACACTTATTAGCTTAGTGATCCTGGGAAGTTGCCCAACCCAATTGCCTTTCCATTCTTCCTTCCCCGCAAAAAAAAAAAAAAAAAAAAATCTAAAGAATTAGAAGAGGAAGAGATTTATTCTGCTTGGAGTTAGTAGGAAGAAGAATGCACAATGGATAGACCTTATAGGGAGATAAATTTAGATTTGACATAAGGGAAAACTTCCTAACAATTAGAGCTAATCAAAAGTAGAGTGGGTTAACATAAATAATGGTGGGGATCACTCTGTCAACTCCCAGTAGATCTTCCGACAAAAGCTGTATAATCACTTGTCAGTTATAGTTTAGGGAGAGCCATGTTCTGGTATGGACTGGATTAGATGGCCTGTGTTAGAGCTTCCAACTCTAAAATTTTGTGATTTTACATTTTAATTCATAATCACAAAGAGGCAGTATTGTGCAGTGGATAGAGTAAAGAATACTGAACTTCTATTCCCATTTTTTGAGACCTACGAGTATTCTGGAAAAAACTACTTCAATTCTCAATGACCTAGGCTACTCTCTAAGAAAAGCCTACATTGCAGAGAAGATCATAGCCTGCCTTGGTAAAGATAGTTTCCTCCTCACTGAAGAGTTACTGATACCAAAAGACCAAATCAGAGCTCCAGTCCCTCATCCTTTGTAGCACTGGCATTAGACTTTGAAAGTCCTGGAAGTCATTTTCACACTAGATTAAATGTTAAATTCTGGAGACATCAGAGACCATAAAAGTCATCTAAACTAACATATCTTTTCATTTTATCAATGAGGAAACTGAGTTGCAGAGAAGGAAAGTGATTTAACCAACATCCACACTTTTGGGGTCAGGATTATAACTCAGGTCTCTTGTACTTTCACTGTACAATAGCTGCCTCCCAGATGTGAAGCCAACTGAAGAACAGTTGAGGAACTGCATAAGTTTTCCATTTGTATAGAGAAGATGCTCATAGCTTCATCTACACTGGGCTGGTGCATTTGGCCACATCAGTCAATCAAATGGCCAGCTGAGTTGACCTGTGTTTTAGCCCAGATTTTTTTTTTGACACAACACCAACCCAAGGATGAAAAAATGAAAACATCATTTCAAACATTTTCCTTTTGTCTGTCTGCCTATGACCTGCTTTGATCGATACAAGACACTATGTGAATTTGGGTAAGACTCATGACTGAAATATAGCAATGAAGCAATAAAGTATCAGAGGGGTTTGGGGGTGAGTGGGAATAGGACTAATGCCTAAGATTAAAAAGGTAGGAAAAAAATAGAAGGATTGGGGAAAGTAGGGACACTCCTCACAGGTGACATATACCAGGAGGGTCCTGGACATTGCAAGCAAAAGATCTAATTCACAGAGAAAGCTGACTTTTGAAGAGTTTGAAATTCATGGGCTGTGAACCTGATGGCCCACACATGTTCCTGAATTAGGGGTTAGAAAAATAGATGTCAGAATAGACAAATAACTGTACAGCCAAAAAGCACAAAGACAATCATGAGTGCAATAAATGCACAGAAATGTTTGTTTCTATCTTTGAACTCTTCCTTGAGAGACAGTGTCTGGTGGAGGAGAGTATGTTGATCCTGAAGTCAGGAAGTCCTGGGTTCAAATTCCACCGCAAGCACTTATTAGCTCTGTATATTAGCTCTTTTTCTGTCTCTCTGCCTCTGTCTTTCTCTAGGTCTTTGTGTCTCTCTCTCCTATCTCATGGTATCCTCTGAACTACACAATGTTAACAATATGAGAAATTATTGTTTCTGAGCTACCAAAAAGTACTTATGTTTGACAGGTGGCAGAAGCTCAGGAAAGGGCTCACCTACCAAGAGCCAAGTACTGGATAGGAAGAAGAGGGCTGAGGTGTTCAACATCAGACCAAAAAGAAGATGAGCAGAGGGCTTGGGAATTAGTTGAGGTTAACATGGGGCTGTCCCTAACACGTTTCCACATTTGTATCAGGAAGGGAGTTGCTGGAAAATGGTGGTTTCAAGAAAGTCTGGTTTTTGCATGAGTGGTGAATAACCTGGAAAATATTTGATTTCGACATCCATTGTTCAAAGATGTACAGTGGGAAAAGCAAAAGGCATTTCAGGACTAAGGAGGGACCATTGTGTCTGCTGCTCTGACTCAGTATGTCCTGCTGATCACATCTGTTGAAATCAGCTAGCTCTGGAAATCAGTACCAATGTCAGACTCGAAGATTAGAAAACATCTTAGAAAAACAGCATGGTAGAGGAGAAAAGGTGATAAACATAGAATCAGGAGGATTTGAATTCAGATCCAGCTTGGATAACTATGTAACCATCATAAGCTTCAGTTGTCTCATTAATAAATTGGGATCCTGAGAGCACCTACCTCACAGTGTCATTGTGAAGACCAAATGAAATGTAAAGTGCTTTATAAACCTTTGAACTAATGAGATTTTGGGCTGCTTTAAACAAGGTATGATTTTCAGGAATAGGGAAGTGGTATTTTGACCTCAAATGAAGTATTATGTTCAATTCTAGATACCACTGTCTAAGAAGGACATTGAGAAAGTGAATTTCCAGGGGAGGGCAACCAGGGTCATGAAGAGTATGTGTCCTGCCTATGAGGATGGGCTGAAAGGACTGAGGATGTTTACCCTGGAGAGAGAAGACTGAGGACAGAGAAGTGTCTTCCAGTATTTGCAGGGTTCTGTTGACCCCAGACAGCAGAATTAGGAATGATGGGTCAAAGTTTCAAAGAAGCCAGTTTAGGGTTAATGTCAGGGAAAAGCTTCCTAATTAGTAAAGTTGCTCAAAGTGGAATGGGCTGCCCCAAGAGGTGGTGGGGCACCCCCTTCCTTCTTGAAGATCTTTATGCAAGGGACTGGCTGACCTTCCGGCAGGTATGTTATACTGGGATTCCTTTTTCTACACAGATTGTACTAAGCTGGCCATGAAGATCCTTTCAGCTCTCAAATTTTATGTTATGGTGATTCTGAGATTTAGACATTAGCTATCAGATACTTTATTATTGTCATTTAAAGAATTTTAGGAATTTTATTTTGGGTTTTACTGCATTTTTCTTTTCTTTGAAGCACTATTTAGCATAGGACAAACAGTGTTTGTTCATTCGTTTATTTTTTAATTTATTTCATGAGGCAATTGGGGTTAAATGAAGCATCAAATGTCTGAAATTGGATTTGAACTTGGGTTTTCCTGACTCCAGGGTCAGTGCTCTCCATCCACTGTGCCATCTAGCTCTCCCGCACATAGTATTTATGTTTATTAACTGATTAAGTAGTCCTCTCTAACCCTTATTCTTCACTTTAGAGAGGACAAAATTGAGACCCAGAAAAGGGACACAACTTTATATTGTGGGTGTCTTACAAGGATACTTTCAGAATTGTTGATTTCAAAATCTTGGTCTTGGGTTCTGGCCCCATTCATACCCCTGGATGCCAGCTCCCTGGTCTCAGGTTTTGGGGGTGCCTCTTGGGAAGGTGACAGTTCTCAAGTCCCAGACATACCTTCAAAGTTTAAAAGTCAGGAAAACCTGGGAAATGAATAGAAAGAAAAGGTACTCAATAGCTGGGTCATAAGATGATGGATGTTTGAACTGAATGTTTAACTTCAATTAAACTCAAGTTAGAGAAAAAAGAGGGCATTGTTTCCAGTGTGTTAGTCATCTCACTAGACTATGAGTTCCCCAAAATAAGAACCATATCTTATCTCCCCTCTTATCTCTCCCAAAGTCTCAGGAAGCACAGGACTGAGTACTCAAGGAGATTCAGTAAAGACTTCAATCTGGCTCCAATCCACCTTTCCAGACCACTCTCATAGTACAATTATACCTTTCACATCCTGATTTTCTCCATTGTGGTTTCGATATATGATAAGGTCAATATTAATTAAATTAAATGGGACTTTTTTGAAAGTTTTGCAGATGACACTGGAAGACCAGCAGACAACACAGAAAAAGTTGAAAAACTCAGAAATGCATAAGAATTTTACATGCATTTTCCAAATCACAAAGGCTCTGCACCTCTAACTCCTGAGATGTAGAAAGGATAACTGTATTTATTCCTATTCACTCCACATTGCCTCCAAACTGGCTTACTTGATGACCCCCCCACATTGGGTATCCCATTTCTCACTCCTGTCCAATTCTATAGACTTAGAATGCCAAGTTCTCACCTCAACCTCTGAGTACCCCTGGCCCTCTCAAAGCTCAGCCTACATACCACCACCTACAAGAGAGTTTTTGAGGAGTTGCCCCTGTGTTCCTTTCTCAAAATTACTGTTTATTTGTATTGAATTATCCATCTGCATATTGTAACCTCTCCTCATTCCCTCCCACTTCTAGTAGAATGTAAACTCCCTGAGGTCAGGGGATTTTTCATTTTTATTTTTGTGCTACCAATGACTTTGTTTCCGAAAAAAAAAAAAACAGGGGTAAGGTGGAGGTGAAGAGATGAAGAATGCCATCAGGGAATTGTGTAATCCAAAAAAGGTGGATTTGTCACATATCAAGATCAAGTGATAAACAGCAGACAGCCCCTGTACTCCACTAGTATCCTTGCAAAGTCAGGAAAAATAAAGAAAGGTCCCTAGCTAGGATTATGCTGGTTGAACTTTCACAACAGTGTCTCCAAATAAATCCACATATGAATCACAATTTGCATTATTAACACTTTCTCACATCTAGACAATCAACAAATCAATAAATCAAGCCCTGATTTTGTTTCTGTCCCTGGCTTCCAAGGTATAAATTCTCTCACTTAAAATTTAACAAATAGTTCTCCACCTCTACCATCAATATATTGTGTAGCCAGATTCTGAAGCAAATTTGTGGGCAAGAGGCATGAACCAGTGACTCCTTAGATGTGTCCATGAATGGGCTGCAATCTACACTGCAGAGAGAATCTCTGCATATATGAGATCAAAGATCCATTTGAGCATTGTGAGTTCCCAAAGCACTTAGCACAATACCTGACAAAAAGCAGGCTCTAAATAAATATTATCATAGTCATTGTTGGTATTCTTGTGTGACTCCTCTGCTCTTTGCTTTTCTGAATGCTGCTACACCTCCAAGAGCAAAGGCACAGCTGCCTACAAATGTGCATCCCACAGAGTTAGTTTTGTAATGCTATCTTTTTCTTTCCATTGGCCAGTCTAGTCCAAATTCTTATTACCTTTCCCCTGAATCATTTTATCCTTATTTACCATCTCTCTCCTCTAACCCATCCTCCACAGAGGAACCAAATTAATATTTCTAAAAGACAGGTGTGCTCATATCATGCCTCTGCTCAAAAATCACCAGTGGCTCCCTATCACCTCTAGAATGAAATAGAAGCTCTCTGAATTGACATGCATCATTTCCCTGTCCAATTTCCCTGGTTCTTAACCTGCTTCTCCAACCTTATTTCACATTTCTCCCCTTCATAAACCATCTTCCAACCAAATTAGCTTACTTGCTCCATGAACTTGACATTTCTTCACCTTCATGCTTTTGTAGGGTTCTTGGAATATACTCTTTTTTCAGCTTTCAGATTCTCAGAGCCCACAACTTAATAGTTGTAGCACCACAATAGTAATAGTAGTAGGAATAGGAGGAGGAGGAGGATGAAGAGGAGGATGAGAAGGAAGAAAAGGATGAGAAGGAGGAGGAGGAGGAGGAGGAGTGTAGTAGTAGTAGTAGTAGTAGTAGTAGTAGCAGTAGTAGTAGTAATAGCAGTAGTAGTAGTAGTAGTAGTAGTAATAGCAGTAGTAGTAATAGCAGTAGTAGTAGTAATAGCAGTAGTAGTAATAGCAGCAGCAGCAGCAGTAGTAGTAGTAGTAGTAGTAATAGTAGTAATAGCAGTAGTAGTAATAGCAGTAGTAGTAGTAGTTGTTATATTGATGGTAGTAGTGATGGTGGTAGTGGTAATAGTACTCAACATTAATATAGTATTTTAAGGTTTGAAAAGTACTTCAAAAATGTGATTTCATTTTAATCTTACAACCCTGGGAGAGAGATGCTATTATTATCTCCATTTTATAGATAAGAAAATTGAGGTTCGATTGGATCAGGGTCACATACCTATAAAGTATCTTAGGCTAGATTGAACTCAGTTCTTCCTCACTCCAGGCCCAATATTCTCTTCCCTATCCCTCCTAGCTACCCACTCAGTAGATGGCCTTCAAGAACAGCCATGGTTGCAAACCTTATTAACCTGTGGCCAACTTGTTTGTTAGATTCACTAGATTTTCCTCAGCATCCCAACGCCCTGTCTAGTTTAGTAGGACTCACCTGAGTATTCACTTCCTTGATAAGACTTCAAGACAACCAAGGTCATCTCTGTTATAAGTCGTTGGAGGGGGACGTTAGTGGATGGAGAACAGAGAATATTGGTGCTGGAAGGGACCTTCGAAATCAACCCACTTGTTTTATATATTAGGATACTGAGGTGCAGAGAAGCCTAGTGAATAGGGCGCTAGTGTTGGAAAGAACTGGATTCAAGTCCTGCTTCAGACTAATGCAAGTCATTTAACCTGTTAGTGTTCTGAACAACTCCCTATGACTAAATCACAGACAAGATTTCGACCTCTATCCCAGAGATTTCACATCTGGGATTTCCCATAATCAATGAAATCCCAGATCCAATCCCTATTCCTAAAATCCACTGAGTGTGAGGTCAGTTTGGTCTAGAATCCTGGGATCTCCTGGTCCCACCCAGGCCAGGAATCTTTCCATTTCACCACCATTCTGCCACAAAGCTTTCTCCCTTCAAATTCAGGCCCTTTGGGCAAATCCATCTTGCCCTGCTTCAAAGCTCCCTCAAATCCTTCCCATTGAGACAGGGGGCTTTCAGCCTGCTTGTGGTAGTCCGGAAATTACAGGCTTCGAGGCAAAGTGAGAGCGGAGGCCAAGTCTACCCGATAATGACCTTTGGCTGAGCCTGTTCAAAGAGCCGAAGCACTGATGAGCCAGGCCTCGAGGCTCCTGTTCGAACTTGTGAGCCGGCTCAGCTCAACTTGGCATTGAACTCTGGGAAACTGGAGGGGAAGTGCCCTCATAAGCCACCATGGGGTTTCCCAGTCCTTCATCACAGCATCTATAATTCCATGGAATTCAAAAGGACGGTTTTGGGGACAGAATTTGAAAAGGAAGTGGGGAAATGTGTCTTTGAGAGTCAGAGCCCCCCCTCCTCCAGACCATACCCACTGCTTATCTCTCAGCCTCTAGATCAAGGGTCTTCAGTCCGCAGACATGACTTTGCCTTCCTATTGGTTCTCTCCAATTCAATAGTCTGAAAGAGTAAAAAATAATAATCTGAAAGAGTTAAAAATTGGAATAATCTGAAAGAGTTAAAAAATTGGAACAAGAAGACCTGTTCATCTAGCTCTATGTGTTCATATTATGGAGAATGTTAAGTCTCACCTCAAGGTGGGACTCCCTCATGCTCACACTGCACATCAGTGATGTCAGGACTGGCAGATAGGTATTCTCACTCCAAGTCCAAGGTTCTTTCATACCAAGAAGCTGAGAACTTCAGCTAAAGGAACTGGATTCAAATCCCAGTTCTGTCACCTGGTGACCCTGAATAAATCACAAAGCACTTATTGGCCTCAGTTTCCCCATCTATAAATTATTTTAGATAGCCTCTAAAGTCCCTTTAAGTTCTAAAGCTCTTTTTAAAATTTCTCTTCCTTCTTCTTCATTGCATCTCCTGTCAGATATTTATTAATCTGTAAACAAATGTTTAAATGTACCAGAACATTTTCAGTAAATCTATGAGACAGGAAAACAATTTATAATGAATAATAATCTCCCAAAACAAGTGAGCATATAGATCAAATTATTACACAGAGAAACCTTTTTTAAACTAACCCTTTAATTTTACAATTGGGGAAATAATTTAGAGAGCTTGAATTGAAATTTTGAAAGTCAACAAAAGATAAACAAGGGAGCATATAACAAATTGCAAATATAAAAGAATGGTATGAAACTAAAGGAATAATGATGCAATAAGCCAAGGTGAAGAAATGGAGAATTCTAGGACAACTAAAAATATTGTTTTAGCTGTGTTCAAAGCAAGATAGTGGGGTTCAATGGGAAAAAGTATGAATTTGGAGTGAAGAGCCCTTGATTCTCAATACCAGCATTTACTAACTATATGGCCTTGGCCAAATCATAGACATTCTGAGTTTCAGTTTCTTCATCTGTTAAGTGTGATTAATAAACTTCTATATCCTATCTCACAAGTTTGTTCTGAGAAATAGATGAGATAATATGGGTAAAGAGCCATATAAATGTGAGCCTTCTTTATTATAAGAAGGAAAGTACCTTTCTAGGGTGAATGGCTTGAGGTTAGCAAACAACAGAGAGAAAGTAAAACTCTTCAAAACCTATTTTATTTTGACCTTGTCCACAAGGGAGAACGATCTTAAAATGAGAAAAAATAGAATAAACATCCTAGAACCCAAGATAGATAATAATTCATTAAGAGATTTATAAGTTAAAAAGTCTCCTTGATCAGATAAATTAAACCCCAAAGTCCTGATAGTACCCCATTTGAGTTACTGTTATCAAAAAAGTATCAAAAAGAGCAGGAGAGGTGCTAAGAAAATCTAACTGAATAAATGTTGTCTTAATTTTTAAAAGGGAAAGAAGATTAATTCTCAAAATAATATACCAGGAAGTCTGATATCCAATCATAGAAAAATTCAAGGATGAGTAATCAAAAATCAAATAATCAAAGTGTATGATAGACTCAATTCTTCTCAGCAATGCAATGATCCAAGACAATTACAATAGACTTGGGATGGAAAGTACCATCCACATCCAGAGAGAGAACTATGGAGACTGAATGTGAATCAAAGAATAGAATTTTTGCCTTTTTGTTTGTTTGCTTTTTTCTTTCTTGTATTTTTTCCCCTTTTGGTCTGATTTTTCTTGCACAATATGACAAATATGGAAATATGCTAAAAAGGACATGTACATGTTTAACCTCTTTTAGATTGCTTCCTGCTTTAGAGAAAGGAAGGTAAGGGAGGCAGGGAGAAAAAGTTTGGAATACAAAATTTTACAAAAATCAGTGTTGAAAACTATCTTCACATGTATTTGGAAAAATAAAATACTATTGGGGAAAGGATGAATACAGATGATTTTAAGGCTCTTTAAAAAGGAAGTGATGATCACTAAAAAGCAGCATGAGTTCACTAAACATAAATTGCATTTCCTTTTTATAAAGGGTTACCAAACTAGGTGTAGTGTCATACACTTATAATCTCAGCTACCAGATATAGTCAGTCCTTCACCTCATGGAGCTTACATACTAAAGGAATAGGACATATACACTAGAAACTATAATACAAAGCAATACATGATAAAACTTATATAAGGCCCAAGGTGAGGTATGGGAGTAAGGTCATTACCAAGAGAGATGATCCAGCCTTTTTCTTACTTGGTGAAAAGGATATCTTTTTTTTAATTGGCTTTTAAAGAATAGAAAAGACTGCAATTGAGTAAGAGAGAATTATATAGATACCATATACTTTTGTTTCAGAAAGGTGGTTGATAAAATTTCTCACACTATCCTTTTGAAAAAAAATTAGAGAATTATGGTCTCAATGGTAATGCAAATGGCTTGAACAAGTTTATATGCCCAAATCATGTTTCATAATGGGAAGCTGGAGTAGATGTGGCCCAGGGCTGTCACTGGCATAGGTCTAGCCAATATTTTTATCAATGATTTGACTGAACATATAGAAGGTATGCTTATCAGATTTGCAAATGGCATAAAGGGGAGGAGAACTAATACATTGGGTGACTAAATCAAAATTGACCTAATTAGCTTTTCAGTCTCTAGGTTCAGTCCCAACTTCATTATATCTCATTTCTTTAGTACGCTCACTGTCAGTCTCTCCATCAACACCTGCTGGCAGCTCAAGCCTAAAGGAATCCATTTGTAACACTCCCTTCTCCCAACAAAGGCAGGGAAGAAAGCTCTTCTCAGAGCTTACAATTAAACCCTTCATCTGTGCTTGTCCGGATCCTGGGGTTTTTGATCATAATCAACATTTTGAAATAACCTGAGCTTTCAGTACAAACCAATCAGTCACAGAGGGTGTCAAGCACTCACATTCACTCAGCAGAATCACTTTTGTTTATATATAAAAAGTCCAACTTGGGAAGCAGATAAATTAATAATAATAGCTGTATTTATATAGAGCTAAATACTTTGCCAAGTGCTTTGAAGATATCATAACAACCCACATTTCTATTCTGTGAGACTGTATTAGTGTTAGTATCACCCCTCCATTTTATAAATAAGGAACTTAAAACTAAGAGGGGTTAAGTGTTTTTTAGGATCAAGAATTCTCAAATTGTTGGAGCTTGGAGAGAATGTAGAGGTCCTCCCATCCAATCTGCTCATCCTTCTAATGAAGTAACCAAAGTCCAGAGAAGGGAAGAGTTAGCTAGATATTATAAGGGTCATCCAGTTATTAAATGGCAGAAGAGGATGAGAAGCTGGCGTCTCCTAATTCCAAGTCCAGCAACCTGTCTCCTAAATGACAATACTTCATTATCATAGAAGATCCTCAGAGTTGTTTTTCTCATGAGAACAAATAAAAGAATTGGGAATGTTAAAGTTTGGAAAAGAAAAAAACTTAAAGGAAGCATGTTGTCTGTCTCCAAGTATTTGAAGAATAGTCATATGTTTGTTTTGGCCCCAGAGGACAGAATTAAGAACAGTTGGTGGAAGATGGGCAGAAGCAAATTTAAATTTGATTCCAAAATGATAAAGACAACCCGGGTACTTATAGGTTTCCCCTTACTTTCCACAGAAGTTGAGTGACTATCTATTGGGTCCTTTTTCAGGTATTTGTTAGACGAGATAACTACTAAGGTACTTTTAACTTGGAAAAACAGTGATTCTTTAATTCTGTAGGCAATAGGGATTTCTGAGCAATGCAGCGACATAATAATAGCCAGCTTCAAAATTTGCAAAATGTCTTACAGTTATCCTCTTCTTTAATTCTTATAACAACCCTGGGAGGTGAGTGCTATTATTATTGTTATTATTTTATAAATGAGAAACTGGGGTAAATAGAATTTAAAGGACTTGTCCAGGATCACAGCATTAGGAAGATGCACAGATGGATTAAAACTTAGGTCTTCCTGACTGGGACACATGCATTGTTGGTGGAACTGTGAATGGATCCAGCCATTCTAGAAAGCAATTTGGAACTATGCTCAAAAGGTTATCAAACTATGCATGCCCTTTGACCCAGCAGTGTTTCTATTGGGCTTATATCCCAAAGAAATCATAAAAGAAGGAAAGGGCCCCACATGTGCCAGAATGTTTGTGGCAGCCCTTTTTGTAGTGGCTAGAAACTGGAAACTGAAGGGATGCCCATCAATTGGAGAATGGCTGAATAAATTATGGTATATGAATGTTATAGAATATTATTGTTCTGT
This sequence comes from Myrmecobius fasciatus, assembly GCA_023553655.1. Lineage (NCBI taxonomy): Eukaryota > Metazoa > Chordata > Mammalia > Dasyuromorphia > Myrmecobiidae > Myrmecobius > Myrmecobius fasciatus. The sequence continues at coordinate 341,019 of JAJPUD010001911.1, forward strand.
GAGAAACGACCAGCAGGACGATTTCAGAGAGGTCTGGAGAGACTTGCATGGACTGATGCTGAGTGAAATGAGCAGAAACAGGAGATCATTATACACGGCAACAACAATACTATATGATGAGCAATTCTGATGGACATGCTCTCTTCAACAATGAAATGCTTCAAACCAGTTCCAATTGTTCAGTGAAGAAAGCCATATACACTCAGAGAGAGGGATGTGAAATGTGGACCACAACATATCATTTTCATGCTCTCTATTGATGTTTGCTTGCATTGTGTTTCCTTTATCTGATTATTCTTTCTTGTAGCTATGATTTCTCCTGCACAAAAATGATGTGTGGAAATAAGTATACATATATTCAATTTGTCAAGTATTTTAACATAATTAACATGTAGTGAATATCCTGCCATCTAGGGGAGGGGTGGGGAGTTCGGGGGGAAAAATTTGTAACAGAAAGCTTTGTAAGGGTTAATGTTGAAGAATTACCCATGCATATGTTTTGCAAATAAAAAGTATTAATTAAAAAAAAAACAAAAACAAACAAACAAACAAAAAAAAAAAACCTTAGGTCTTCCTGACTCCAGAACCACCACATAAAGATGATTGACAGCAATTTGAAGAGTAGATTGAAGGAGGAAGAGAGTAAGGTAAGAAGGATATAGACACTTGGTCAGTTGCTATAGAAATCAAGTAGAAGGAAAGGAAGGCAAAAATAGAAAGCTGAAAGGGCTTAGCCACTGGGGAAAAAAAAAAGGGAGAGGGAAGAGACAAAGATAACAGGGTTAATATTAAGGCCATGAAAGAAAAAGAGGAGCAGGACTAGAAGGAAAGATAGTGGGCTTCTCTTTTACATGTAAGGAAGCTAAGGCTCAAATTAGCTACATTCTTCTCAAGTAGCCAAGTCAAGACTTGAACTCAGATCTCTTGAAGCAGTTAAGACTTAGACTTAGAGCTCTCAAAACAGCCACATCAAGACTCTTTCTATTACCCTACAGCTACTTTTCAATCATAGGATCATTGTCTGGGGAGGGAGGCATCTTCTAATATAACTTCCTAATTTTATAATTGGGGAAACCAAGGCCTGGAAAGATAAATGAATTGCTCAAAGTCTTACAAGTAGTAAGTTGCAGAGACAAGATTTGATCCCAGATCCTCTTTGCCTTACTATGATAACTATAGGATTAAAGACTTAAGTAATTTTCTGGTTTTAAACTTCCCCATGTACCAAGTTCCTGAAATGTCTTGACCCTCAGCCCTCAAATCAGAGAAGACTTCTTTAGCCCTAACAGCAAACAAAGGGCCATTGGCTTCAAATTCTTTTCGGACCCACCAGAAACTTTCATAAATGACAGTCTCATTGAAGACAGATGGACTCTGATCCCAGCCCCCAGAGCCTCTGCTTCCTTTGATCTGGGGAAACTCCGGCCCCTTGAAATCAGAGCTGAGGTCATGCCCAGGACATGGGGAAGGTGTTCCATGCAGCTGTCTGAAGGTGCCCTGAAGCTACTGTGTCATTTTTCCGGCACCCCTGGCCTTTGAAATTGAGCAACACCCCCCAAAAGCCCCAAAGGTTAAGGAAGGAAAAACTTGTTGCTCCATTCTATTAGAGTATAGAGAAAGAACATAGGCTTAGGACCATAAGGGGTTGTTCTGATCTTGGTCCTGCCATTTAGACCTGTGAGATGGATGTTCATCTAATCATGGGCTCATAGAATCATAGATTTTAGAGGTAAATGTCATCTAGATATTTTATATTTGAGGAAACCTAGGCACACACAGGGTACATAATTTGTTTGATATCTGGAAATTGTAAGCAGAATCTGAACCTGAATCTCCTGATTCCAAATCCTTGTTAATTCCACAGCACCATGCTGCCATCCCTCAAATCCCTTCATTTTTCTAAGTCTTGATTTCTTCTTCTGCAAAGTAAGTATGATACCTGTTCTACCTCCCAGGACTAATATGAGCTCTAAATTAGAAAATGCTTGTGAGAGTGTTATGTTATTGCTACAGAGCATTACATCAATAGGATATTATTAAATTGTTTATCAGTCTGCAACATTAAGTTTCAACTTAGTCCCTATGTAGATAAGCACATGCTAAAAAATCAGCCCCCAAAAAGAGGAACCAGGAGGGGAAAATCCTCAGCAGGGTTGTAAAGGACTAGGGGAGGTTTCCCTCACAATATTAACTTGAATGTTTTGCATTTATTTGAGTTCCTGAAGAAGGAAGGAAGGAAGGAAGGAAGGAAGGAAGGAAGGAAGGAAGGAAGGAAGGAAGGAAGGAAGGAAGGAAGGAAGGGAAGAGTGAGGGAAGAGTAAGGGAAGGGAGGAAGGAATGGAAGAAAAGAAGGGAGGGAGGAAGGGAAGGGAGAGAGGGAGGAGGGAAAGAAAGGAAAAAGGAATGGAAGGAAGGAAGGAAGGAAGGAAGGAGTCTCCTATCTAATATAGGAATTCCCTAAAGAGCATCCTGCTCTTTAGGTCAGCCATTTAATCAATATTGGCTGGAAAGTTCTGCAAAGGCATTGAGGCTCCAACTGAATCAGCGTAATATTGTTCAACTGTTAAGTGAAGGAATTTTGATTTAACCAATGCTTCTGACTGTAAACTTAATCTTTCTACTGAATAAATGTTACAATAATATATTTATGAATAACCTACTCATTTCCTTATGAAAATGGTCAGTCTCCGTGGTCTCAAGAGAAGATAACAAGTAGGTCACTATCCCACTTAACAAGTTAGTTCCTGATTCTTAGACATTCCTAAAAATGGAGAATGTCTTTCATATATGCTGCCTAGAAGATTCCCTGGAATTTTTATTAAAGATTTAGCGTGTCCTAGCAATAATTTTCAGATGTTACAACTTCTGGTAACAGCGAGCAGAAGGAAAGAAAGCTGCTCAGAAGAGTTGACAGTTTATGCACGGCTCATCCAAACCAGAGAATACTTTCTGCCCCTGAGGTTCTCTGCTTGGATCTAAGGAGAATCGCATTCCACCATCAGATCTCAACCTCTATTTCAGTTCTGATCTCCTATTAATCCCCTATAAGTACCTCCAATTCTAGATAAATTGGACTAGTCACCTTTCTGTAGTTTCCCACCTCTGAGAATTTGCCCACACTAATCCTTATGCCTGGCATGCCTTCCCTACTCATCCCTGAATGCCCAGGCCAAATGTCACCACTTTCACGAACCCTTCTCTGATCCCTTTTCTGCCCAAATAGAACAGTAAAACTGGAAGAGATTATCTAATCCAACACACTTTCCCATTTTATAGAAGACACTGAGGTCCAGAAAGATAGAAATTCTCCCTTTGTGCCTATTATTATTATTATTATGCTCTCACCTATACCATGTTTTACAACTGTTATTATACACACTTGCTACTGACCTATAAATTCCTTGGGGCCAACAACTACTCAATAAATGTCTAATAAATGAATGAATTCACTGTTATTTCAGCCTCTCTCCCACAATCTTGAATGAAGTGCCCAGGGGTGTCACTGGATAGGTTTTCTCTGAGTAGAGCAGCTGAAAGTCAGATATGCAGTTCTAGGCAGAATGTGGGACACACACCCTCATCATCATCATCATCATCATCATCATCATCATCATCATCATCATCATCATCCTTGTTCAGACTGCCCACACTCTGGGCACTCAATCCCAGACAACACAAATAGCCCAATACAAAATCCTCATTACATCTCTTTGAAGATCAAGATATAAACCCTATACAAAGTGAGAAAGTCAACTGAACAGCAAAACTACTGAAGTATAAGCTAGAGCATCACTCCTCTGAATCTTTCTTGGCTTTTCACCTACACAGACTCTCAAAACTGCACGATGACTAACCCCAAAGATTGGCCAATGGGATTGCCATAGCCCAGTACCATACTGCCTGCATGAGGTTAGGAACTTGGAAGGCTTTGTCAAGGCTGCAGCTGTCCCTGGCCTTGTGACATAATCATCCTCATGCAACCCCACAAGTGCCTTCTGTGGGGCCACTGGCAGGAGCCGTTGTCCTTCTACAGCTCACAGCTCAGCTTTCTTAACACCCTGATAGTGTTTGTGTCCTAAATACCTTGGCCGACTACAGTCCTGGGGGAACCTCAACTGAACCCAGCTGTTCTTTGTAGTCCCAACATGGTAGAAATATCCAAGAACATCTCTGGTATGTGCCGTACCCAATACTGCCTCCCCACCACCATGTTTTCCTTCACCATAAAGTGGTTACACAGTTCTGGATCAGAAACATGGAGCCCTTCACTATGTTCCTGCAGGCTACCCACACACTCTGTTTTCTCCCTGTAGTTATCCCTGTTGGTGTTTCTCATTCATTTTATCAACAAATCTTTATTGAATATTTACCATTTACCCAATGCCCTTCTAGGCATGTTGAGGAATTGGTCATTAGCTTATAGTCTAGACACAGAAGAAATAACTAAGGAATATCAACACATCCATAGCTTTGATTTTGTTTCCATTATAATAACACCAAAGAATCCCTGGAACCCTAGTTCTCTAGTTCAACCAGGATGAACTTTAGCATGACTTTAGTCTTAGACACAGGAACGGTCACTGAAGAATTCTGTTGTTTGGGCGACCCGAGAAGGAGACCATCTGGAAATGGCAGCTGACATGCTGATAGTGCTTTCTTGTTACAGAGCCTTTACTTGTTTGCTCCTCACAACATGAGCAGGGCCATGGTTATTCTTCCCATTTGGAGAGACACTGAGACTCAGAAAGGAAATAATTGGCCCAAAACTACTCTAGTAAATCAAGTCTCCTAGATCCTTATCAAAAGGCACCTGAGGCAACTAGGTGGCTTAGTAGAAAAAGTGCTAGTGGTCTGGAGTCAGGAAGAGTTGAATTCAAATTTGACCTTAGGCAAGTCATTTAATCTTTGTCTGCCTCAGTTCCCTCAACTGTCAGATGGAGATCATAATGGCACCTACTTCCCAGTGAGGATCAAATCTGATAATATTTGTAAAGTGTTTGGAACTTAATGGTGCTTGATACATGCTTGCTTTCTGCCTTGCTAATAGAGCATTCTTTCTACTCCCCCACCACTGGGAGAAAGCAGTGAATTCTAAAGGGTCCCAAGTCCACTTCCCGGACCTAGTCCCCCTCCTTGCCCCATGGGACTAGCTCACTCATACCCAGTCGATACGACCTCTTCAATAGGAACACCAGCATCCTGGGCTGGTGATGTCAGGGAAAGTATTTTGCTCAAGGAAGTAATTACATATTAAGTGAAAAAGTCAATTTAAGTGCTCAATAATTTACTTAAGTGGCTTCCTTGACTGATATGTTGCCGTGACCCAGTGGGGCCAAGCAGCAGACACTCGGTGATGGCACAATTCCAACAAAAACAGACGTCGTCAAGACGTCCGCCATAAATCATCAGCCACTGTCGCATTCCAGGTGTATGGAGGGGCTGAGAGAAGGAGGTGATAAAATTTATGTTGGTAAACATAACTCTGTCAGAACTAATCCTGCCGCTGGCAGATGAAGATGTTATCCACCTCGCTCTGGGTAAGTGGATACCCATATTTTCAGGAAATAATGCCCTGGCTACAGTATATAATTAGCTCTAAATGACAAGCCCAGAGAGCCCATGGTGGGTTTGGAAATTGTTTTCGTAAGTATCCAGTTGTCAATCCAGGGCATTCCACCAGAGTGCTGGTATGGATTCTCTAACCGACATAATAATGTAGTACTGAAAGGCAGTTGGCCTCTGGAAAAACAGGGATCAAATCTTGCTTCTGATGTTTACTGTTTGGCCATGGGCCTCGGTTTTCTCATCTGTAAAATGGAGACAATAGTGCCATTAGTATCTATCTCACAAGGTTGCTGAAAGGCTCAAATGAAATAATGTAAAATGTTTTGTAAACATTAAAGCACTATAGAAATGGTAGCCATTATTGTTATTATCAGGAGGTACAGAGGCTCATCTTATGTCATCCTATATCATGCCCCAAAGATGATGATGGTGGTGGATAAAAAAAAAACAAAAAACAAGTGTTAGTGATTTCATCAGTCCAGGAACAGATTATAACTGACTCCTCTACATAGCAACTGGTCTTTGAAAGTTAACTATGGTCAAACTTCTTTTCCCCCTTGCCAACTTAGTCATGAACTTCTCTTAGCTTTGCCAGGTTGGTTGGTTCTCCAGCACAGCTATAGTGTATATATTTCCAACTAACAGAAATAGTGCTTAAAACTTTATGAAGAATTTGACATTCTTTTTTTTTTCCTTAAATCCTCACAACTCTGTATGGTAAGTATCATTGTTCACATTTTTCTGATGAGGAAACTGACACCAGAAAAGTGACTTGCCCAGGCTCCCTCAGCTAGTAAGTTTCAAAGGTGGGACTTAAACACAGGAGTTCCTGATGTCAACTCCAGCACTTTCTCACCCATCTCGTGCTGCCTCACCTAGGGCTTTTCCTCTGCCTTTGAGAACCCAGGTTCAAGTTTATATCAGAATCAGAGCAAGAACTTGATGGGAGAGCAACAATATGGAAATCAGCAAGGTTTTCAAGGTACAACCCCCTGTGAGGTCCATAGGACTAATATTATTATCTTTATTTTACAGATGGAAAAACTGCACCCTGGGAAAAGTGAAATAACTGCTAAAGTTATATGTCAAGACATCCAGTCCCACTGCCCCTAGGTTACAGGATCAATATGTATCCTTTGGCTCCATATCTTAAGCCTCCATATTGCTCTCTTTCCAGGTCTTCAAGAAATGACTCGATGACCTCTGATGGGGACACTTTTGGCACAGATTGATGTTGATTCCAGCACAATTAACAAGCATTTATTAAGTGCCTACTGTATACCAGGCATAGTAAGGTCCTAAGTCAAATATGAAAGTCAATATCCTCAAGGTATTTATATATGGAGGAGATATGTCAATATAAATATACACACATGTATATATGAGAATATATAGTAGATATGTGTATGTGAATACATGTAGCACACATTTACATAGAACACATATACATGTATGTGTATATGTGCACATATACATACACATGTGTGGGCTTGTTTGTATGTCAACATGTCGCAGATAGAGTACAGGACTCAAAGATTCCTGGTTACCTCCCTTGAGTACTTTCTAACCATGTGACTCTAAGCAAGCTCCTTAATCTCTTTGAGCCTCAGTTTCTTCATCTGTAAAATGAAAGGGTTGGAATCAACGACCTCTAAGGTTCCTTCCCGTTCAAAAGCAATGATCTTGTTCTGATAGATAGATAGATAGAGAGATAGAGAGATAGATAGATAGATATAGATATAGATATAAATGCTGAGTATTAGGGATGGAGAAGACAGTAGTACCTGAGATGGTCATGAAGGACATTGCCTCCCTTGGAGACTCCTTTAAGTCCAGTGTCTCCCTGACCCTATCGCCTATTCTAGTTTCCATTGGTGACTTTCAGTCTTCACAGTTCCCAGCTCAGCAACACCCGACATAAGAAGAGACCCATACCAACCTTACCTGCTTCCTGTCCCCTCCCCTCTCTCTCCTCTGCTTCCCTCCCCTCCTCCTCTTCCTCTGTTCCTCTCCCTCCCCCTCCTTTGTTCCTCTCCCCTCTCCCTCCTCTGTTCTCTTCCCTTTCCCTGTTCCCCTCCTTTCCCTTCTTCTCTTCCCCTCCCTTTCCTCTCTTCCCCTCCTTTTCCCCTTACCTTCCCCTCTCCCTCCTCTGTTCTCTTCTCCTCCTGTGTTCCCCTTTCTCTCTCCTGTTCCCCTCCCCCTCCTTTATTTCTCTCCTATCCCCCTCCCACTGCAGAAGCTGCTACCCAAGCCCCCAATTCCAATTCCAGAGATGAGTGGAACCTTCCAAGTCCCTTGCGTCAAGTTTTAGGAGGCCTAGGACTGATGGTCATCGGATTCATAGGAGTACCTCATTCAGGATTCAAAAGAGGCTCATTGGGGCAGCTAGATGGCGCAGTGGATAGAGCACCAGCCCTGAAGTCAGGAAGACCTGAGTTCAAATCTGGTCTCAGACACTTAACATTTCCTAGCTGTGTGACCTTGGGCAAGTCACTTAACCCCAATTGCCTCAGCAAAAAAAAAAAAAAAAAAGAGGTTCATTTCACAGAATTAGAGTTCTCAACCTGGAGCTACTTTATTGTTGTTTGGTTGTTTTTTAGTCATAGATAAATCTGTGACACCATCTGTAGTTTTCTTGGTAAAGATACTGGAATGATTTGCCATTTCTTTCTCCAGCTCATTTTACAGAGGAGGAAACTGAGGCAAACAAGGTAAAGTGACTTGCCCAGGATCGCACAGCTAGTAAGTGTCTGAGGCAGAATTTGAACTCGGCTCATCCTACCTCCAGACCCTGCCACACTTAGAAGTGATCTCATCCAACCTCCTCATTGACAGATGAGGAACTAAGATCTACAGAGTTGAAGAAATTTGCCTCCCTCCCACCAGAGGTAAGAGGCAAAGTCAGAATCCGAACCTAAGTCCTCTGATGTCCAAATTCAGCGTGCCCTCCACTACAGCATGCTGACTCTGGGACTTTGGATTTGGAACTTTGAAAACCCAAAAAGTCTGGATTCAGAGGAATTCAAACCTAGGGGCTCCTGGACCTTTCAAGTACATTAGGAATTAAATGAGCCCTTGTGGTATTGTTTTGAAATATCAGTGAGACTCCTAACACTATGGTTGGGAGAAAGTGCTCTGTGAGCTCCCCAACTTGACTTATCATTGACCTTCTAGAAACCAACCTCATGTATGTCTATGAGCATGCTGAGGTGTGTTGGACAGGTGGGCCCCTGTCCCCAGTGGATACATGGATCCAATCCTCCATGGCCATCCCTGAGTGTGGCCTTTTGGGGTGCATGTGTGGAGATCTCAACATGGGTACTAGGGTCTGTTTCTAGGAGCATACAGATCTTGTGCCTCCTCAATGTTCTCTTTCATATAGAGCAATTTCAGGGGTAAGCCCAGTAATGGAGATCATATTACAATCTATTTTATTAAATCATTGTGATGAATTTTAAAATACTCCAAAGACAGAAATGTATCGTATGGAGTGGGTGTGAAAGAAAGAGAGATGAGACTAAGAGAGCTCACTGGACTTTTGATCAGGATTGATCTGAATTAATTAATTCAGAAATAATTAATCTAAATTAATCTAGCCCCTGACTGAAGCAAACTTTATTAACTGAGGAGAGCTATTCAATCTTTCCTTATGTGTAAAATGGAGAAAATGATAATGTCTCCCTCCTTGAGCTGTGACAGAGAATTAATTTTTTTTAAGTTTGTTTGTATTTCTGAGATGGGTGTCCTTATCTTGCCTTGCCAGGAAGTGCTTCTCTGCTTCTTACAGCCCAGCTTCACTGCTGATCATCATGGAAGGGATTCACATGTCCTCAGGCAATTGAGAGGTTCACCACATTGGTGCCAGACTTAGCAGACCCCTAATGGGTTTGTCCTCCTGAAACTCAGAAATCCCAAATCAAGCAATCCACCAAGCTTAGCCTCCCTGGAGCAGAGGTTATAGACATGTATTATCATGTCTGGCAAGATAATTCATGCAAAGTGCTTTGTGAACCTTAAAGTGATATATGAATGCTAGCTATTTCATACACACATACATATAAGCATGTATATAGGTATATACACATATTATATAGCTCTATACATATGTATATCAATACATTATACACAGAGAGAGATGAAAGAGAGACAGTGTGGGAAATTAGGAAGACCTGGGCTTTATAATCTTGCCTCTGATAAATTACCATTTAAATAACTTAAACCTTTCAGTGTCCCCAGACAAATGGGTAAGAATTTTTTTTTTTTTTTTTGCTTTTTGCTGAGGCAATTGGGGTTAAGTGTTTTGTTAAGGAAGTGTTAAGTGTCTGAGACCAAATTTAAACTCAGGTCCTCCTCCTGACTTCAGGGCTGGTGCTCTATCCACTGCGCTACCTAGCTGCCCCTAAATGTCTAAGAATTTAAGGTGTATAAATGGAAAGTATTTTCTCACCCAGGAATTGCTCCAAATGGTTGAAATCCCAGTTTGGTTCCCTATAAATGTGAGAGGCAGGGCTGCTCAATTGCAAAAGGACTAACTTCTGAGTCAGCACAATCCAACTTTGAATTGTGCCCCAATATTCTTAGCTATGTAACTCTGGGTAATTCACTTACCCATGCCCTAAATCATTCTTAAGACTGAAAGACAAAGGTAAGTTGCCATCAGTGTCAGAATAGAGTTTTCTCATGAATGAAATGAAATCAGAGATCTAGACTATTTTCCAAATATATGACATATAGGTTTCCTTCCGGGGGTGGAGCCATGGTGGCGGAGATCAGACAGGATTCTCTGTAACCTCCTCTAACCTCCCCTCAAACCAACAAAATATGAAGCCTCTAGACTGATTCTGAAGCAAAAAAATCCACAATATCTGGAGAGCAACACGATTCTAGAAGAAGATACTCTGGAGGAACCTCAAAACAGGTCTGTTTTAATGGGGCAGGGGGTGGCCTGCTGAACCCAGACTGCAGCACAGGGAGACCGGGGCAGGGAGCTGGAGCAGGGAGCTGGAACAGGAGTCAGAACAGGAGTGGGAGCGTTGTGCTTTTCACACACCTGGGAGTCTTCTGCGAGCCTCTTGGAACAATTTGTCCTGATTGTGGGCAGGTGGTTTGGAGGGTCTGCCTTTTGAGGGGGATAGATTGTGAACCACTGAACCCCTGATGAGCATCGTAACTAGCTGCCATTACACAGCACCTTAAAGCAATCAATCAAACAACAGGTCTGATAAGCACCAGAAATAATTCAATCAGCGGAGCTGCCCAGCCCCTGACATAATTCAATCAGCAGAACTGCCCAGTTCCTGAAATAACTCAATCAGCAGAACTGCCCCAGGGCAAATTAAAGCAGCTGTCCCACCTTTGCCCTAAACAGACCTCACACCTTTAAAAAAAATGAATAAAAAACCAAAAAGAGCTCTCACCATAGACAACTTTTATGGAGAGAGGGAAGAACAGACCTCAAATCCTGAGGCCCCTAAAGGTAAAGCAACTCCAGAAAAAGCCCCAAAGAGAGACATAAATTGGTCTCCATGTCACAAGGCTCTCTTTGAAGATTGCATAAAAAATCTTAAAAGAGAGTTAGAAGAAACATGGGGAAATGAAATGAGATCACTGCAAAATAAAATAGAAAAAATGGAAAAAGAATGCAGTGAACAAAAAAATGTACTTGGTCAATTGCAAAAGGAACTAAAAACAGTAACTGAAGAAAATAAGACATTAAAAATTAGAATCGAACAATTGGAAATTAATGACTCATCAAGACTTCAAGAATCAGTTGAACAAAAACAAAAAAATGAAAAGATAGAGAAAAACATGAAATATCTCCTAGGAAAAACAACTGACCTGGAAAATAGATCTAGGAG
>JAJPUD010001911.1:363049-375379 GCA_023553655.1 Myrmecobius fasciatus
AAGAAAGAAAAAGAAAGGAAGAAAGAAAGAAAGAAAAGGAGGAAGAAAGGAAGCAAGGGAGGAAGGAAGAAAAAGAGGGAGGGTGGGAGGAAGGAAGGGGGGAAGGAATTTATTGAGTACTTACTTTGTGCAGGCACTGTGCTAAGTGCTTTACAAATATTATCTTGCAGCTAAATAGCACAGTGAATGGTGGTGGACTTAAAGTCAGGAAGATCTACATTCAAATATAGCATCAGACCCTTAGCTGTCTGACCCTGGGCAGGTCACAGAGTTCTTGAGGGGAGCCACTGAGATAACATATGTAAAGCACTTTGCAAACCTTCAAGTGCTCAGTAAATGCTGACTATTATTATTCCATGCCATTGGTATCTGGGACTCCTAAAACTGAAGTTACCCTGCTGGGTTCCAGTTTCCCTCATTTATAAAATATGAATACCATGGAAATATAATCATAGAATTTAGAACTGGAAGGGAGCGTAAATATTATCCCAACCAGCTAAAAAGACTGGCTTGTCCAAGATCACACAGGTGCCATGTAGCAGAGTCAATATTCAAACTCAAAATTCTTCTAATCCTGGATCTAGGGTCAGAATGGACCAGCTAGTCACTCACTTTTACAGATGAGTAAACTGAGACCAAGTGACTCATGCAAAGTCACACAGGTAGTAAATGTCAGAGGTAAGTTTTGAAACCAGGTTCTCTCATTCCAGAGACATACCTCTTTCCATTGTACCTGCACAGTCATCTGCTTTCTGGATGAATTATACTAAATTCTCCTGATTCCTCTGGGTTCTGCCAAAATCAATGTATAGAGGCAATGGGATTCGGTTATGGAGGTGTCTCTCTACTCAACCATGACTTCCTAAAGTAGAAAATGAATCTGGAATCTTGACCTTGTCTGAGCCTGGAATGAGCCCAATGCTGACAAGGGGAATTGTTGCCAATGGAGATGGCCCAGCCACATCACGTGCCATTTCCCTACTGGGACTAACCGGCAGCTTTGGCCCCAAAGAGATAGGGCCTTTAATCAGGGAGAAAGGAATGATTTAAATAAGCTCTGCCATGGGAGAATCAACATCAAGGTTCATCCAGATGTCTTCTCTCATGAGTGACTGGCACCTTCTCCTACCTCCTCAGAAGTGGAGAAAAATATATTCTCCCCAGCACCCCAGGTTAGCCTCAATTACATAAAGGCAGTATGATGACATAGAAATAGCAGAACAGACTCTAGAACTGGAGATAACATCAAAAGCCATCTAGTCCCCCTAAGTTTACAGATGAAGCAACTGAGACCAACCTCTAATCCAACAACTCATTATTGAAGAAAAGAGCATGGTGGAAGTCCACAAGTAGGAAATCTTGTCCATGACAGAAAAAATGGGGGACAAATTGAGACTACAACACAGGTCTTTGTATCCTACTACTTCCCACTACACTATCTCCTTGCAGAAGACATTTTTAGAACGACTTCCAAATACTGACTGCTGACTTAAGTTTGCAATTTTTGTTTTGTGTTGTTGTGGTTTGGTGGGGATGGAGAGGAGGAAGGAAACTGCTTCTTCAGGAAACAAAAGGTAAAAGAAAACTCTCATCATACAGAGATCCAAATGTTTATTACTGTGAGTAAAATTGTTTGAAGAAGGGTGTTTTTAAGGAGCTTATAATAATACTTAGCGTCCATCATCATTTTGCAGCTTAAAAGTGCCATACAAACTCGTTAATGAAGGAACCCTCACAACAGCCCTGTGAGGTAGGTAACTATTGTTTATCCCCATTTTACAGCTGGGGAAACTGAAGCCCCAGGTATGAACAAGGGCCATGATCCAAGATGGCAGTCACTATCCGTGCAGAGATGGGACATGTATCTCCCCGATCCTAATCTCAAAGGAGGAAGAGATGAATTTGGGGGGAGGCCATATGCAGGTTGGAGGAAGGGAAGAGGCTCAGGGCTCTGCTCCAAGAGACATCCTTGGGGTTTGGGTGCACAGGATGAAGCGGGCCTCACCCCTGATGGACTTGTAGCCTCCAAGGGCAGTGTCTGCCATGTGTCTCCAAAGGCAAACCCAAAGCAAGAGCTGCCTGTGATGTTTTTGCATGAAAATCACCAAGCTGACAAGATAACAACTTTCCTATTGCAAAAAATACTTTCATTCTTTTAATTATATGCTCAGCTGGGGCCCGACTCCCCACTGTGAAAGTAAATGACAATTTGATAGGGGTCACCTGGGGCTGAATGGTAGGGAAACAGGCCTACTAGATGGGTGGAGGTGGCAGGTGTGCAGAGGAACGCCAGGTTTGGGGGTTAATTACACTCTGTGTGAAGCAGAGAGTCTGTTTTCCCAGAAGAGGTTTACTCAAAAATCCCACCTAATCAGATGACCAAACCTGGAAAGGTATGAGATTTGGAGACCCTGTATCTCCTTACTATGTGACTCTTCCCTGGTGCCATGATTCCAGGATATCACCATTGATCCATTTACTCCCCAAGGAGTAAGTTCTAGAGTTTCCTGCTCCCCTAGTCACCCAATTAACTCCTTGTTTTCTAAAGGGCAAGAGCTGGAATGAGTTCCCAAATCCCAAGAGGAGAGGTCAGGAATACAAAAAGAACAGGACACCAATGTCCTCCATCAATTCCTGTTCATCACTAAGTAGGAAAAAATAAGGGACACACATACAGAAACATATGGTATACATAGACAGTGGACAAAGAAAGGAGGCAAAAAGGACCATGGAGACATAAACATGTACACAAACCCAGATGGCTTAGGGGTAGAAGAAGCAATGGATTTGGAATCAGCAGACCTGGGTTCAAATTCTCCATAATCTTAACAAATCATTTCTCTCTGAACTTGTGTATTCCATCTTTCAATGGGATTAGATTAGACCAAACAGAAAGGGGTTACCATTAAATTGTACATAAGGATTTTTGTAGGAGGTACAAGGACTTAGAAAACCACATGATAACATTATCTATGTTCTACTATATTTTTATTGATTTTTCAGTGTATCCCAATTACATTTGAATCTGGTTCACACCCCAGGTCCCAGTCAGCTCTAAATCCTATGCTCCCACACACAAACAATACACAGAGCCATATATGGAAGAAAACCAACTACAGAGGCACATCAACTATTTGACACTCAATCCTCTAAGAATCACAGGATTTAAGCTAGAAAAAAGCTGAAAGATTATCTAATCCAGTTCTTAACCTGGGGGCCATGAACTTGCATTTTTAAATATAATTTATATAGTTTTTCAAACTAATTTTTATTCTTGGCAATCTGATGTTTCATACTGTATGCATTTAAAAACTTTATTCTGAGAAGGGTCCAGTCCTTACCAGTTTATCACAGGGAACCATGATACAAAAAATGGTTAAAAGAATCCCAAAAAAAGAAATTGAGTCTCAGAGAAGTTAATTGGGCTGGTTCCAGGAAGGTAACTTAAATAAGAATTAAGCAGCAGAGTCAGGATTCAAATTCAAGATTTTTTCAGGGGGAAGATTTCATTTTCATGGGTATGAGAGGCTGGAGATCCAGGCTAAACTGGGGAGCAAAGAGCTTCCAGAATATAGAAACTTTTCTTTATTAACTCCTGAATGCCTCTCTCTACCTGTCCCCTCAGAGGAGGAAAGGCAAAAGGGGACAGGAGAGGGATGAGAGAAAAGAGAACCTACTTTTTCTCAATTTGTTCTGGGTGGTTTCCCCTTTCAGTCATGGACAATGGACTCCCCAATCCATCAAGCTACTGGTCATTTTGGGGATGCAGCTGCTTGGTAATGAATAGGTCAAAGAACCCAAAAGTGGATTGGCCAAATGTTCTATTTTTTTGATTGAATTTTTTGTGTCTTGTGGAAAAGTCCTCTAAGAAAATGTGGTAAGAGCTGGAGGACTCAAAAGCATATCCTCAAACCCAGTACATCATTAAAACAGGATTCTGAGGTAACCACTATCTATGGGAGGCAACTGGGGTGTGTGTGTGTGTGTGTGTGTGTGTGTGTGTCTGGTTGGCAATGTCCAAGCCTGCGATTTTGGCTGATCCAATCCATTGTGACAGTCCCACAATGTGGGGATTTCAGGGCCAGTACACCCAATGCCTTTGTTAATCACAGGGCCACAGTTGGCTGATCCAGGCCACAAGAGAGAGGGAGCTTAAATTTGTTGGAGTTGGCTTTTTTTTTTTCTTCCTCCAAATGGGTTCAGAGAGTATCCCATTAATACCAATCACGCCCTTGAACCATGTGACTGAAGGATCTTTTGCATGCTTGGCAGATTGGATCCCAAAAGGGGGTTTGTGTGATATGAGGGGAAGAGACCCATATATGCTCTGAGCCCCAGCCTCCTCCATCCCAAGGTCTCACCAGCCTTTCTCTGATAAACAGGATGAGATGGCTGCCTGGTTTGAGAAGTAGAACAGGTTATAGCATGATACAGGCAAACATAGTATAAATAAAATATTCATATAAAAATAGTCTCTTACAAAATATACTCTCTTATCCTATGGGTCATTTTCCAAAAGATGGAAATTGTCTGGAGTTAATTTCTGTTTCTCCTTATAGGCATCTCAAATTCAGTTTTCAGGATGGATAGTCTTACCTGGCAGGGGATAGTGGGAAAGAGGGTATTGCTATGTCCTGATAAAGATCTCAAGATCAATGCCAACTTGGGTTTCCAGACAACTAGCAGCAAACAGCAAAATATATATATATATATATGTAAAAAGATGCCTGTTTTTATACTTAAACATCTAGGACTGCAAGGAATAACTTGCGAAATCAACTAGTAGAAATATCTGCATAAAGAATAACTATGTACAATTCCAATTGTTCCTTGCCCAGTTGACAAAATTATTCCACAAAGAAAGCAAGGAACTTACTTTGTTTGCAGAATCTTTTCCAGTAGTGGTAGAGTTCTTTTAATTAAATAAATTAATATTATTTTTATCTGAATAAATTGTTAAATATTGCTATTAGTAAGCCCAGGAGCCTGATGTCCCTGCTTTTAAAAAAAATGGCAACTCAAAGAAAGGCCATCTCATTTCTAGCCATAGTACAGCAGCAGGAGCAATAGCAGGATTTGCTGAAGTGACTGGAGTGAGATGAAAACCAGCCCGGAGTTTCCTGAAGCATTTCCATGAGTGCCGCAGCTAAAATATGCCTGGTGGGTAGCACTCTGCAGGAATAATCACACTGGGGTACTGATTGCAGGTGCAAAGATTTTCTCATGCTTCCAGTGCTTCTTGCCATGTTTGATTCCTGGGGAACAAACAGTCACTGTGCAGATTGAACCATTTGTTCCCAGGGGAGGCGGACCCCTTGAGTTCTGGGGGCCTAGTCTGGCACAGCCTGGTGGGCTGCCTTAAAGCCACGTGGGCCCACGGTGACTCCAGTGACTCAGTGGCTGAGTGTACTTATGGAGGGGGGGGGTCTCTGCTCTTTTTGGGGGTCTAACAGGTTAGTCCCAGCTTCCCCTTGAGAAGCTAGGAAAAAACCCGCACCCAAAGCTGATCTTTTGGAAGAGGCCGGTAGATCTTGGCAGCCACCGGGCAAAGGTCAGGCTAGATCATGTACAAACATCTTCCTCCGTTTTTTTTCCCACCTTTTTCCTTTCTCAGCCCGCAGTGGGATGGTGAGGGGGAGAATGGAAGGATGGCTCAGCAGCTGCGTCCCCTCCCCCTTTGTGTCCACATCCCCCTCCCCCTTCCCCCAGTCCCCCAGTATCTGCGCAGCCCTCTCAGCTCACTTACACGTGTACACTTCTGTTCGTTCGCTACACGTGTTACACTTGACATAACAACACCAGTGAAACTTGCAATTACATTGCCACACGCGGGCGTACTGATGGGTGTTGTAGCCGCGGCCGCAGCACATGAGGTCGCAGCCGCTGGCCTGGGGGGCCGTCTTGTTGCACATGCGGCCCTGGGTGCCCACGCTGCCCGTCGCTGGGTCTTCCTCACAGTAGTTGGGTGACTTCTCGATGTACACCAGATCCGTGTCCATAGGCTTGCGGTAGGACAAGGGTTTCTTGATCTTGAGAAAGGTGGGCCGCTTGTTGCGGCTGGCCCGCACAGGCTCCACGTGCACGGCCTCGTTGTACTTGTCCTTCAGGATGTAGCCCAGCTCGCGGAACTTGGGGAGCGTGGTCCAGCAGGTTTTAGTGGTGCACGAACCAGAGACTCCGTGGCATTTACACTCCAGCTTCATATTTTCCTCTAGTATCTGCAGGAAGGGAAAGGAAGAGGAGAAAGAAAAGGAGAGGAAGAGCGAGAGGAAAGGAGAGGAGAGGAAAGGGAGGGAGGAGGAAAAGAGAGGAAGGGGGAGGGGAAAGAAGGAACAGGAGAGAAAGGGGAGAAAGAAGGATGGAACAGAAGAGGAAGAGGGAAGAGTAGAGGGGAAGAAGAAAGGGTGGGGGAGAGACAGAGAAACAGACAGGCAAAAACAGAGACATAGAGGAAGAGACAGACAAGAGAGATAGACAGAAAGACAGGCAAACAGAGACAGAGAGTGAGAGAGAGGCAGGCAGAGACAGAGACAGAAACAAACATACAAAGAGAGAAAGAGACAGAGACAGGCAGGCAGAAAGGGATATAGAAACAGACAGTGAAAACGAGGGAGAGAGAGAGAGAGAGAGAGAGAGAGAGAGAGAGAGAGAGAGAGAGAGAGAGAGAGAACATTACACAGAGTCACTTAAATGAAGCCACAGGATGAGACCCTCCTCCCACACTTGCAGTTATTCCCTGCCCTTTCCTTTCATAGGGACTTTTCTCAATCTTTCCTGAATTTATTCTAGAACACAGATTACAAGTGTAAGAGCTCAGAGGAATATAGCATGTTAAACTTTGGAACAGAATCTCAGAGTAGCAAGGGACCCAAGAACAGAAAACTTAGGGCTAGCAAGGCTCTGAGGGGAAGAGAGAGGAGGGAAGGGGGGGAGGGGAGGGGAGAAGAAACGAGGGGAGGGAAGGGAAAAGGAAGGGAGGGGAGAAAAAAGGAGGGGAGGGAAGGGGAAAAGAGGGGAGGGGAGGGGAGGGGAGAGGAGGGGAGGGGAGGGGAGGGGAAGGTCAATTATCTAAAACAATCCATTTGTTTTACAAAGAAACTGAGGCACAGAGTCATCAAAGTGACAAAGTCTGGGTTCCACAGCTAGTTGGTAACAAGGTTGGCTCCCAGGAGAGATTTGAGTCCAGTTGCATTCTAGTTTTGGATGCTATCAGAGAAATTTTTGTCTAGAAAAGACTTACATATATCAATTAATCTATTACTCTTCCCCTAGACAAAAATAAACTGAAACCTTCCCACATATCTTATTTTCAGACATTTTCTGTAAAACTTTCAAAATAGTGGAATCCTTGGCTGAACAGAGACAGGTAGGCTATCAATAAATATTAAATATTAAGTGCCTACCATGTACCCAGGATACCAAAAAAAAGTAAAAGACAGTCCCTGTCCTTGAAGAGATCATAGCACTATAGAATCATAAGATTTCAAACCAGAGATTTTTTCACATCGTCTAGTCCAAGGATTTTTAACCTGTTGGGTGAGAATTTATTTTAATTTCTTTTAAAAAAATATGTTGATGAGTGAATTTCAATACATCAAATGTCCTTTGTTATCCTATATATTTTATTTTATGCATTTAAAATGTTATTCTTATAAAAGAGCCATAGGCTTCCCTAGATTGCCAAATAAATCCATAAGGCAAAAACAATGAAGAATCCCTTCGATGATCCAATCCTTCCCTTTTACAGATAAGGAAAATGAGGCCCACAAAGGGGAGGATAATTTGAACCAATTCCAAGGAGCCAAACCTGGAGTTCTTTCCACTAGACACATACCATATGGATTCTTTTCCCACCCAAATATCTAACACTGAATCCCAGTAGTTGTTGTTGAGTCATTTCAGTCACAGCCAATTCTTCATGATCCCATTTGGGGCTTTCTTGGCAAAAATACTGGAATAGTTTGCCATTGCCTTCTCCAGTTCATTTTGCTGAGGAAGAAACTGAGGCAAACAGGATTAAGTGACTTGCTCAGGGTCACACAGCAAGGAAGTTATCTTCCTGACATTAAGCCCATCACTCTAGTAGTCTTAATTAAATGGAATGGTCAGGAAATGATCATTCTGGCTCATTTGGATAACCAGAGAACCCTTTTTTAGCTCAACATTTGTTGAAAATTTTTGTAAAAATGTCTGCGCCCAGTGTCCCTAATTTCATCAGTAAAGTCTAACTGTATGTGACTTTGTTAACTTAGGATATTGTAGGCCCCTAGGGCCATTGATGTGAAGATGAAAAATACAGAGTCAAAATCAAAGATGAAAAGGACCTCAGCATCCACCAAGTATAATGCATACACAAACAGGAATTCCCCCCCCCAAGATACCCAACAAGCAATTATTCAGCCTTTGCACACAGATCTCCAACACCTGGCAATCACCTCCTCCTCTTCTCCTTCCCACCCTAGGGGTGGGCCATTCCATTTGGAGACAACTCTAATTGCTGGTTAGGAAATTTTACATTTACCTCTTTGCCTGTGACCTTTCCCCCAATGTAATTCTCCAAAGCCAATTTAAGGCATTTCATGGGTGAAATTAAGTCTATTCAAGTCAACATTTATTAAGCACCTATGTATGTGCCAAGCATTCTGCTAATATATGCACATTAATGTTGTCCATTTCTTTTCTTGCAACCTGACATTTCTCCTAATAGTGGGGATCAAAGAGAGAATCCATCTAATTAAAAATGCTGGCCAGATGCTGACTAATTGGAATTTAGTACAGCATAGTGGATTTAGGAGTGATCTTGTCCTTGACAAATCTGATCTTTTCTCAGTCCTAATCTTTGTCTTCTTGCTATATTTCATTCTTTCTCTTTCCTGGATAATGTCTCTTTTCAAGAATTCTGCTTTACTTGCTACCTGTGGAACTGTTCTCTTTCAGTCATCTTCTATGATTGTTCGTTCATCATGCACTTCACCCATGCTACCTGTGGGTATTCCCCAAGCTTATCTTCTGACTCTATTTCTCATAAGCTCTCATGGTTTAACTATGATCTTTATATATCTTTGTGACTCCAAAATCCACATATCCAGCCTCAGGCTCTTCACTCAGCTTCAGTTCAACACCATCAATTAAAATACCTAGTGGAAATTTCAAGCTGGATATCCAACCTAAACTCAACATGTCCAATGTTGAACTCGTAACTTCCCCCCCCCAATACCCTCCAATCTAATCCTTCCAAATTTACCAATTTTTGTGGAAAGCACCACTTTTCTTCCGTTTTCCCAGGTTCATAGTCATCTAGGCATGGTCCTGTACTTCTGATTTTCTCCCTCACCTCATCTATCCAATCAGTTGCCAAATTTTGACATTTCTCTCTTAACCACATCTCACATCCAGCTGCATCTTTCTATTCCCTCAGCTACCACCTAAATTCAAGCCCTTTCACCTAGATTATTACAACATTCCTCCTAATTGGTCTCCCTGCTTCAATTCAGATCTCTCCCTACTCCATTTATGCCTACACAATGGTATGAAAATAATTTTCCATAAGCATGGATCTAACCATATGATTCCTGTATTCAATCCACTTGACTGGCTTCCTATTGTCTCTAAGATCAAATATAAAATGTTCTGTTCAGTTTTTAAAGCCCTACCCAATCTAGCCCCAAATTGTCTTTCTAGATTTCTTGGAAATCTGGGAAACTGACCTGATGACACTCCAACCTCTCATCTCCATACCTTTGCACTATCTCACATGTCTGAAGTGTACTTCCTCCTAATCTTAGCTTCAAAGAATCCCTTTCTTCAAGACAAATCTCAAGCCAGTACCATTGTCTGTGTGAACATGCCTTTCCTGATCCCCCCTACTAATGCTCTTCCTCCTAAACTACCATGCATTTATTGACTTCCCCACTTCCTCCTTCCAGATTTAGCTGGGTTTGATCATAGGTTCACAAATCATAAAAGCTGGAGGAGGCCTTAGAGGCCATCAAGTCCACTTCCCTCTTTTGCAGATGGGAAAAATCAGGACCAAGGGAGCTGAGCAGTTGGCCCAAGGACACAGAGGTCCAAGGTTTCAGAGGGAAGACAATCCAGGTTCTCAGACTTTTCCCTCCACTATACTTCCTGCTTCAACCTACAGAGTGCACCACTGGCAGTATAGTCAGATGCCTCATAGGTTTGTGCATACTGGTACAAGCTTCAAGAATCCAGGGTCATCTCCACTTTGGGGGGATTAAGTTAGAGGTGTCAGATATAATGCCTACCTCATAGCACTATTCAATTCAACTCCACAAATGGTTATTAATAATTTAATATGTACAAAGTATTATTGCATTGTAACATTGTAACACTGGGTGTTAGAGATACAGAAACACAGAAACCATCTACCTAACAAACAAACAAAAATAATCCTTTCTCTCAAAGGGCTTACATCCCCTTACTTTGGGAATCGAGTAAGATAGGGTTCCAAAAGTACTGTGAAAATATGAGCTGTTGTTCTTACTGAATTAGGGACTTTAACAGTCCGACTTCAGATGATGCTTTCATCTCACTCTTGGCTTGAACCTATCTTATGTCTTTATCTTTTGGAATATTTAACTTCTTTCAGAGTACTATCTATGGCAAGTCTTATTGATTTTTGCATTCCTGTACAAAGAGTTAGAAAAGGACTTCACACAGTTAGTGACACATCAAATAGAGACTCTTCTTCCGGAGTTAAAGTTCATCCTTAGACACTTACTGATTGTGTGACTCTGAGCAAGTAACTTAACCCTGTTTGCCTCAGTTTCTTTGTCTGTAAAAAGAGCCAGAGAAGGAAATGGCAAACTACTTCAGTGACTGACCCCCAATAAGGTCATGAAAAGTTGGACATGACTGAAAGCAACTAGACAACAATAACATAATAAATCTGTTGAATTCAGCATCCTCTTAATAAATTTCTGCTAAATTCAATTGTGTATTGTTTTGTATTAAATGAGACTGAAGGGCACAATGTGGATAAAGAGCTGACTTAGGAGGAGAAAGACATGGTTTCACATCCTCTCTGTGGCACATACAGATTATATGGGACACTGGGTAAATCATACAACTTTTCAGTGTCTCCCTCCTGCCCCCCCCCGCCCCAGGCAATTCTCCAAGACTGCAGAGAACATGTCAATCTGCATTGATAGATGCAGATACCATCACTCCATCAAAGAAAACAAAAGTCTGGTTTTTTTAAGTGTTATTATTGTGTATATGCCACAATCTCTTAATAGATTTTAAGCTCCATGTGGGCAGGAATAATATTCTATCTAAAGTTATGTCTCTGTCAAACTGAATGAAATCCCCATGAAGACTCACTCTCAGCCTTCATCCTAAATAAGTAGGCAAGGGTGCTTCATGTCAATGATTCTGCTGGCAGGAATAGAACTTACAAAGACCTACTTCTACACCTCTGCAATGCACAGTACTAAAGTTGCCTGAAAAGCCAAAAGGATAAATAAGTTCCCCAGCATTTCAGAGCCAATCTATTTCAGAGGTGAAACTTGAATCTGGCTCTTCCTGGCTTCCAGGAGATTTCTCCATCCACTGTGCCATGCTGATTCTCAAATTTCATTCTGGGTAAACAGTAAAGGTCAGTGATTTTACTAATACCTATAAAAAGATGGATTGCCTAAGCCTATTTATGAACTGTTAATTCTTGGATCCTAATCTGCAAGCCTGTTTTAACATACCTTCACACACACACACACACACACACACACAAACACACTTTAGAATTTCTGTATTTTATCACCTGCATGATGATCACTTGCACTTTTACTCTTTAAACGCCTGCTTTCTACAAGGGCCTTTGCCTGGTGTCCCAGGAGGTTGGAGCTGGTGTTGGGCTTGGAGGGTGAGCTCCATCCCCCCCTTTTCCCTCCCCTCCCTATCCCAGCAAGTCAGCCTTCTCCTTTTGTTACCATGATTAGCATGCAGCAGGCATTTCAGAGAAAACAGAGTGATGGGTACTATAATCACATTAGCTTCACCAGTCCTAATCCTGCAAACTATGCTTTTGGGAAGCCTCAATGGTCTCATTGGTTTGACATTAAACTGGATGTAATCTAGGCCAGGCCCAGCGCTGGTCACTGAGCAGGCTCCTCCCCAAGGCCTCCTTTGGATCAAAGGAGCAAAAGAGGCTGGTGGTCCAAAAAATCTCATGCTAAGCCATGTTCTGTCTTTGGGATTTTCCCCACCCCCCAAAAAAACACAGAACCCCAGTCAGATCAAAAAATATGGAGTTTCTGTGATGGATTTGGCTCTTTTCAACAATAGATGTTTCAGGCCAATTCCAATAAACTT
>JAJPUD010001912.1:0-30655 GCA_023553655.1 Myrmecobius fasciatus
AAAAAAGAAAAACATTCTATAGAGCATATTAAATTTAAAATGATTTAAGATTTTCAAAACAGAAAAACTTCATTATTTAGACTATGCAAAATAACCAGTTAGATAGAAAATAATTAATGGAATTTTTCTGATATAACATTTTAAGGAAGCCAGTTTACCACCAACTATGGAAGATGTATACCCTGAGGCACCTTGCTTGCTATTGCTCAGAATCCTTAAAAATAAAGAGGTCAGTCTTTCCTAGAGTATCTGGGTATATTGTTGTCCTAGAATGTTTCCCTTCCACCCCCTTGTCTTTTAGCTTCAGTCTAATCTCCCTGACAACTCTGGTGCAATAGAGTTGATTGAGCAGAATGTAAGATGAAATATGAATGTGAGCTCCACACAAATCCACCATTAGGAAACTACCCTGGTCTCTGTCCTGTAGGAATAGACAGAGAGATTTGAAATTAAAGTGCCCTGCTTTTTATCTTTTGCCTAGAAGTGATGACTCTCTTATTCTGTTGAGAGGCTGAAGCAGATTTGTCTAATGTTCTGCTGTCCTGTGGTTATAATGATAAATTCTGAGTTGATTAAAGTATTTTTTTGACTTAGAGCTGCTGGGGGATACCTGCAAATCTCAACCTATGTTTAACTAGAGTGCATTGATTTCAAGTCATTTCTGATGTTCAAAACATTTAAAATGTGACATTCTGAGTGGCATTACAGGTTGAAGTTTATTCCCTTGAAGTTCAGATGCCCTGTGGTCAAGTGATACATTTTCCACTTAAATCATCTTAATATTAGAAATTATTACCATTTTTTCCAGTTTCACAGTAGATGCACTTTGCAAATATACTACAAGACTATACACCACACCAACTATTCAATTGTCAACTGAGAAATTTTCAGGCAGCCTTGGCAAGAACTCACCTAATTAAGCCAAAAGTGTTCATGTATTGCTGTTGTCCCCCTATTTTGCAAGGTTGCTTTTATTTTGATAGGATATGCCATTATACTATTGTGCCCAGGAATTCAGGGCCATTGGTCAGGGTTTTTATCCTAATTGACAAAAGATATGGTTATGGAACAAATAGAAGGAAGAAGCCAGTAACACTTCCATCTGGGGCCCAGACCTGTATAGCAACAAGCCATCTGCTCCATAATTAATTTGTAAAGGGAAATTAAAACAAACACCAGCATGTTCTTCATTCATTCATTTATTCAACACTAAACTTTTGCTTATGTAGCTACTATCTACAAAGGGATAGGGATGGGGACAGGCACTTAATAATAAATACTAGCCAACATTTATATAGTGCTTACCACTTTACCACTGTATTAAATGGTTTATCCCACTTTTACATATAACAAAATTGAGGCAAGCAAAATTTAAGTAACTAGGTTCACACAGTTGTTAAGTACAGGTGCCTAATTTGAACTCTCTTCCTGACTCCAGGACCAGCATTCTATCCACTACATTGCCCAAGTTCCAGTTGAAGAAGTAATAAAAGAGAGAGAGAGAGAGAGAGAGAGAGAGAGAGAGAGAGAGAGAGAGAGAGAAAGAGAGAGACAGAGACAGAGAGACAGAGACAAAGACACAGAAACAGAGATAAAGAAAAAAAGAAAGGAGAGGGAGAAAGAGAGAGAAAGAGAGAAGAGAGACAAAGTGAGAGACAGAGAGACAGAGACACAGAGATACAGAGAGAGAGACAGAGACAGAGAGACAGAGACAGAGACACAGAAACAGAGATAAAGAGAAAAAGAAAGGAGAGGGAGAAAGAGAGAAGAGAGACAAAGTGAGAGACAGAGACAGAGACACAGTTAGAGAGAAGGAAAAAGAGAAAAACAAAGATAGACAGAGACAGAGAGAGACAGAAACAGAGGGACCTAGACAGAGATAGAGGAGAGAGAAAGAGACAGAGACAGAGAAAAAAGAGGAGAGAGAAAAAGAAACAGAGAAAGACAAAGACAGAGAGACAGAGACAGAGAGAGATGGAATGAAAGATTTAAAGAAAGGTCTGTTAGCAATTTAAGAATACTGAGATTATTAGCCCTATGGCAGTAGGAGTTGTAGGTGAGGGAAACTTTATGGAAAATGTGTTACCAGAACTCAGTCTTGAAGGGCACTGAAAATAAAATCAATCAATGAGAATTTATTAGGCATTTATTGTTTGCCAAATATTATGATAAGCACTGGGGACACAAATGGAACCAAAAAGACATCCCTGTCCTCAGAAAGCTTATATTCCAGTGGAGGAAAAAATACACATAAAAAAAGTTTTTAAAGTGTGTGTGACTTGATGAAGAAAAAAGTCCAGTCAGGAGTAAAGTCTGCAGAGGAATGGAGTGAACATAGTGAACTGAGATTCTTCCTTGAAACAGAGCTTCCCAGAAAAACTGACCAATCAGAAAATGGGGCTATAGGAGCTGAGGGACTTTCCAGAATGAAAAGGCTGCTGGGACATGAGGAAGAAAGAATTACAGATAATCAGAAGCAGATCCCTGACAGAAATCTCTGGGTAATACAAGAAAACAAATGCCATCTTTTTCTTTTTTTTTTTTTTTTTTTTTTTGGTATGATCACTTCATCCTTATTCTTTAACATACTGTCATACTCTATTTCTTATAGTGTCTTACTGACTGAATTTGGCTCTAGTTTCATCGTAGCCACTGCTGTTTGTCCAGGGTGTGCTTTATTTATGCCATAATGCAACATACTCACCACACTTCTTGATTTGGTGTCCGATGTCCTCCATTCCTTCTAGCTTTGCCATTACTACCATCGGTGTAACTTTGGAGACTAATGTTCCTCATCAAAGAGAGTGGATTGAACTAGTGACTTCTATGACCCCACATCTTTAAAGCTCATGACCACAAATTTGAGAACTCATTAAGAGATCATCACTCTTTCCTTTCCCCCAAAAGTGCAACTTCCAGCATTTTTAGGGCTTTGCCTTATGCTATAACCCTTGTTATTATTAATCCATTCTTCAGCACCTACTCTTTTTGCCTCTGTCATATGTGAGGGAGATTTGGGGAAGAGGTATAATATGTATTAGCAGACATTTCTCTCCAAGATTATATCTTAAGTATGACTGGCTAAAAGGTTCAGGATGTAAATAAGCCAGTCAGGCATTTCAAAAAATGTAGTGTGTACCAGTGAATAAAGGGAAAATGAACAAGGTAGTCCATAGAATACAATCCAGATTTTGTACAAATTATAGAAATGCAAATGTAGTAGGCTCCTAAATCTATGGTATCATAATTCAAAAGGAAAAGCATATGTTGAAGGGATCAAAACTGGGGCACGAAGCAATACAAGAGGAGAGAGGCATATAAAATGATAGGCTAATTCCATAGAAGCCACAATAAACCAGAGATGTCAAATATTGGGGCTGCAGTGCTCCCCAGTAGAGTCCAAACTTGATTAAAATATTATTGGAAAATAATTAATGAAATAAATAAAAATACAATATTGCACAGATAATGCTAATATATAGTTTTATCTATCAATATACAGTCTTCAGAGATAGCTAGATATGGCTTTTTGTTTCTATTTAAATTTGACACCACTGCTCTAAACAATGTTTTTTGTTTTGTTTTGTTTTGTTTTGTTTTTTTGCCAAGTAAAATATGGCAATATGAGTAAGATATGGAATCAAGAATGCCTGATTTTAATATCAATAAGACATTTTAAATTTTTTACAGGAGGAAGTGAAGGGAGATAGAAAGGAGGCAGAAATATATCAATTGATTTCCTTGATTATTAATTTATTAAGCCTACATACATATACATGTATATATATATACATTTAAGTATTAAAAAAAAACAAACCAAAACATTGTAAAATAGAAAAGCTTAAAAAAGTCACCAAATAGTGATTGAATAATATTGCTAATGTAAACCCAGGTTAGACAATGTATTTCATTGAAATTAGACCCTATATTGATGTGCATATTTTCTAAAAGGATGAAAATCTACCTTATTAGACACTGTTCTTTTTGAGAAATACTGTGTTTTATTCATTGAATAAGACCAACCAAATACCAATTTCCTTTAAAAAAGAAAAGAAAACTAGATTTTTAAATCCTATTTACCATAATTACTAGTTGCATGACTATAAACAAATCATTTAAACATCTCTGAGTCCCATTTTCTCATCTGAATAACTAAGATGATAATAATTAAGGCATCTCTCAGGGCTGTTTTGAAGCTCTAATGAAACCACATATCTAAAGTACCTCTTAAAAGTTTTATTTTGTGAATGCCAAGCAAAATAATCTTTAAGTGACCACAAACCAAGAATTATTTAGCCTTAGTTAAGATAATAAAAAATAACAATTACATTTACATAGCTCCTACTATGTGCCAGGCATTTTATTAAGCATTTTACAGAAAATGATCTCACTTGAGATAGTAAAGCCCCTTAACTCTGGGTCCACAGCTTAAATAAAATTAGAAAGGGGATTTATGGGGATCAGGTGGCCAGCACAAAGGAATTATTCAATTCAATAAATATTTATTAAGCACCTGTATGTTTGATTATTCTGGGAAATGAAGAAAAGGGGATCAAAGATAAAAGAAAAAAAAGCCAAAGATATACATAATTGACTTAAATCTCCAATCTTATCATTTCAGAGTTAGGAGACATTTTTTTTTCATTACTGCACCCAACTCTCTTCTTTTATGTTGAAGATACAAACCTAAAATAGAGTTGTAATAAATCCAAGGCTGCAAAGTTAATCAGTACCAGAATTAAAATTAGAACCCAAGTAAAATGACTTTCACCTTAGCTTTCCACATTTGATCATCTCTCTTTATTCCATTATTTGTAGGAAGAATTAAACAAAAGGATGCAAGTTTTAGGGTTTTTTTAATATGCTAGAAATTTATTCAATATTCTGTACCAGAAATTACTAACAATTTTTTCTATAATTTTTGATTGATAGGTACAATCATATTTTCTAGTCACCAAATCTGGGCAATTCATGTCCTACAGAATGGGGTACATTGTCATGGATACTGATTTGTATGCCATCATGTTGCATTTTCATTTCATTTGTCATGAATTACTTGGCTTTCTCTCTCAGGTACATGTAGTCCATTCGTCTGGAATGAAGCTTGCAAATTGCCTTATATCATTTTGTAAATTTTATGAAAATATGACCATGTTACTCTTAATGGAATCTACAGGAATTGGGTGTTCCTTTATGGTGATGATTTGAGTATCTGTTTAAATAATTCTACCATGGTTCATTGTTGTGGTGTAAGATGCGTTGAAAACTTCAAAGTATTCTATAATTTTTAGCTATTATAATTGTTTTTATCTTTGTTAATTTTATGTTTTTATTACTTTTACAGATTACTCTCCCTTCATGAGATGTCTTTTGTAACAGCACAGATAAGCAAAACTAATGAGTAACTTCATCTGAAAGTGTATGTCACGTTTCTTCTCTGTAGCACCCACACACATATATCTCTATTTTTTTAATGAACAGAAATCTATTTATTCTCCTTCATTGCCAATACTTTGGTAAAAGAAAAGAAGTTATTTTTTAGGAGTAAGTATTCATAGGAAAACAAAATAAATTTCCTCACTGACTGTAAACAAAAATATTGTCTCTTCATACATCCTAAATCTGTTACATATATGTCTGTAAATGGTGGTATGTTTTATCATTAGTCCTTTGGAATCAGCTTTCAAAATTGCTTGTTTTCTTGCTGATGTTATTATAAAAATTGTTCTCTGGGTTCTGATTATTTCATTCTTCATCAATTTATGAAAGTCTTCAAATGTTCATTTTTATAATGTTAACTTTATGGTATAAATTGTTCTAGTCTCCATCAATTGATATCAGTATATATGGGTATATACATGTCTTTTTGAAATCATCTATTTCTTCATTTCTTATAACACAATAGTATTATATCATATTCATATACCATAACTCATTTAGTTATTTACCGACTTATGAACATCTCCTTAGTTTCCAGTTTGTTTCCCCTGTAAAAAGAGCTATTACAGATATTATTTGTACACAAATGACCTATCCATCTCACTTTAACCTCTTATTTATATCATTATCATCATATTTTTTCCTTGACTGATGTGAATACATAAGACATTATTGAGACTTTTCTGACATATCCCGATAATAGCACTAATAACAGCCATCTCACTCATTTAATAATGCATATTTTGAACAGAAGTAGTTCTCGGGAAAGATAAGACAGGAATAGATCATCTCTGTCCTCAAAAAACTCACAGAATGGTAGGGGTATAAGATAAAATAATGTGTGATATGATATATCAATCTATTGTGGCTGTTTTGTCATTTAAATTTCTCTTAATGGAATTAAAGCAAAGCAATTATCCTTTATCTGGTATAAGGAATTTCAAATAAGGGATGTTTCTATGGATTAATTTGAGAAATCTATGGATAGGAAAGAATGGTGTTGAGAAAAGAATATTAGAATATTAGCCAACACTTGCTCCTATACAAAAATATTAATGAATGCCCCTCCAAACTAGGGCAACAGTGGGTTCCTCCAAATGTAGACATGGAAGGTAAACAAAATGAGCTTCTACTGTAGCCTCAGCCATGATGCTCTTCAGACCATGAAAGAAAGAAAACCACCATTGTCCTGACAGGGAGCCCCATTGGTAACCCCATGTATTAGACAAATTCCTACTTCAAACACTTCTCATTTCTTTTGAGTTTCATGGGTGGGAATCTATATCCATGAATTGGGAAAGCTCAAGGATAATTTGAAGAGGGATTAATTAAGAATTTGAAGAGGGATGGGGCCTTCTCTGATCAAGCAAGAAATTGGCTTCTAGATAAAGATTTCAGGAAAGGGGTGACTACAGAGCAGAGAAATCCTGTCACAAGGAGGAAAAGTAAAGGTCCAGAAAAGCATAGGGACTCTAGACTACTACACATGAAAAGCATACAAAAAAATAGAAAGCAGAAAATACTCTGAGGTTTGGGGTCAGAACATTAAAACAGGAAATTAGAAGTAACTTTTTGAAAGCATCTTACATCATTGTTAGTAGAAAGTGCAACAACCAGCGAGAAGAAACTAGTTGGATAAAAATGCCAATACTGGAAACCAGAGACTCATCTTCCTGCGTTCAAATATGACCTCAGGCATGTACCAGCCTGAACAAGTCACTTAATCATTTTTGCCTTATTTCCTCATCTATAAAATTAACTGGAGAAGGAAATGGCAATTATCCCAGTATTTTTGCCAAGAAAATTCCGAGTAAGGTCACAGAGAGTCTCATGTGAATGAAACTATTGAAGACATCCAAGGAGATAGAAGCAACCTGTCAAGATAGTCCAATTCACTTGGAGAGATTTCATCATTAGCAAGAATATTTTTACAGTTGTCAATCCTAAAATCTCCACTTCAACTCATTGTTCTAAGTTCTGTCCAATAGGACCAATCAGAAGTCTATTTCTTCTGTTTGACAGGTCTTCAAATATTGGAGCACAGTTATGTTTCTCATGAGTCACCATTTCTCTAAGCTAAAAATCTTCTGCTCCTTCAATGGACTCCTTTCTAACATAAGCTCAAGATTTTTTATCCTCCTAGTTCACTTGGTGTCAACATTCTCCAACTTATTGATATTCTTCTTAAACCATGCTCAAAGAACTGAATGCAATACTTCAGCTGAAGTCTGAAGAGAGCAGAGTACAATCTAACCACTGTCTCCTTACTCTTAGAGTAAGAATATTCCTTACTCTGATAGTGACCTCAATGCAGTCCAATATGTTAGCTATAGAGTTATTTTTGTTTGTTGTTTGGTATTCACATCACAGTGTTAACGGAGTTTTCTACACCCTAAAATCTGAAATCATTTTTGAAATATACTTTTTAAAATTATTCCCTTTCTCTCTCTACTTGACAAGTTGATTATTTTCTTTCCAATCATAAAACTTTACATTTATCCTAATGGAATTTGATCTTATTGTATTAAAGCACTCCAGTCTGTAAATACCTTTTGGGATCTTGAATCTATTGTGCAGCTTACTATTCCTCCAAACTTTACAACACTTGAAAATTTGATGATCGTGACATCTTTATATTTTCCATTGGTAAAGAATGTTAAATAGCATAGGGTTAAATAAAAACCCTGGTTATAGTCCACTGGAGATCTCCTGTCATCATGAAATTGAACCATTACCAAATTAATCTTTAATTGCAGACATCAAAACCATTCTGAATTCATCTAATTACATTATCATCTAGCTCATATCTCTCCATGTTTTCCATGGAATAATATGATATATCTTAGCCAACGATTTAGTAGGTAAATAATCTAAGTAAACAATATCCATTGCACGGTCTCATGAGACCAACAAATACATTTTGTTTCTTCCTTCCAGTTGATGGTACAATGGTTAGAACTCTTAAGTCTAGAGTCAGAAAGACCTGAGTTGAAATCTTGCCTCAGACACTTAGTAGCTATACAACTTAGGGCAAATCATTTAAACTCTACCTGCCTCAATTTCCTTAAGTGTAAAATGAAGATAAAATAGCATCCACCTTTCCAGGTTGTGTTGATCAATTCAAATAATATTTTAAAGCATTTAATGCAGTCCTAAGCACATAGCAAGGGCTTCATAAATGTTTGTTCCTTTCCTTCTCGCCCCTTCCTAAATGTTACATAAAAACACTACTTCATACATATGTAGTATTTCCCAATTGCAGTTCTTTCCTTTCTAACAACCCTGTGAAATGCATGTATTGCTGTTTGTCAAAAAAATGAAGTTCAAAGCTTTTGAGTGAGTTTCTATAATCACTGAACTAAATAAAATACCTCAAAGCTTCAGTGCACACTCAGATCTTCTTTTTCTATTTCCAGTTCTGTGCCAACTTACTATGTCTCATTGCCTCTTTATTAGTGAAGCTGCTTTTATATTCTAATCAATTTTCAGAATAACTTGTTATGCATTAAGTTCATCATACACATACACACACACACACACACACACACACACACACACACATTTATATATACCAGCAAATAATTGTCAAAGTATTTGTCAGCATGACAAATTTCTGTGTAAAGTACTGGGGAAGATGGAAAGAAAAAAATACAATATGGTTTCTAACACCATGGAACTGACAAATTTTCTCTTAAAGAAAAGGTATGCTCAAACAAAACCATCACAGCCATGATTAGAAGGAAAAAAAAAACAAAGCTGGGAGGGGAATTTTACAAGCATTGTTTTATATAAAGGTTTTATTTCTAAAATATAAAAAGGAACTGTGTCAAATTTACAAAAATACAAGCCATTCTCCAATTGATAAATGGTCAAAAGATATTGAATAGAAAATTTTCTTAGCTGAAGAGTAAAGCTATTTATAGTCATGTAAATCACTATTGATTAGAGAAATGCAAATTAAAGGCATTCAGTTTTCTTTTAAAAGCCAGGAGTTAGTCACTTTTTGCTACTAGAAATTCCTTAGGTAGAATGCATGAACTTGAACTAAAATAGCAAAACCCCAAAACACTTAATGCTTTTCGTTATGTTCTTCTTATAGATCAGACTTTAAAAATATTTTTGTATGTTTTACAGGAGGGTCAGGGGATTGGTACTAAAGGTTTTTAACCCTGTGGAAAATTTCATACTGTCTCTTAACCAAATGATGGTTTCTTTATCCAACAACAATGCAATAAAAGCTATTGTTTTGTCAATGGAACATAATTACAATTTTTATAGCTGCTTTTTAAGTGTTCCAATAATTCTGGCTGTAAGCTTGGCATTAGTTATCTACTATAAAATATTTTCTAGCCTTTCAATTTGGATTTTCTGGACTAATGCACGCTTTGGTCCAAAGAAAGAATATGTGATTATTGGTGGTTTCATTTTTACATGAAAACATCAAAAACAATTTAAATACAAGAAGTGGAAGTAAGAAACAATGGAAATATTGTCAGTGGGATAGGTGATAATAAAGAAATGCCGTGTGTTGCTTTTAAATGACACTTATATTTGAAAGTTACAAGAAGGTCTCGTGGGGAGGACTTGACCTAATAAGGAAATTTTTTTCTTGCCATTGGTTGCAACTAACTACTCCTTTGCCTTTTTAAGTCCAGTTTAAAACCTTGTTTTAACCAATAATTTGTTTAACAAAAACAAATCCATTTTCACTAAATCTTGGAAAGCTAGATACCAAGTGCTATTCTTCTGAGAATTATCAGTGTAATATCTGAAGTATGCTAGTAAAAATTTTACATCCAACTCTGATAGGACATAAGGAAACTCATCTTTGACACATTTTTAGTTTAATCTGCTGTATTAACATTTTCTCCCACAATTTTTTAATCTAGAAAACCACAAGACTATAACCATGCCCTAATTTGTAGTTCCTGCTGATTCCCAAAATATAAATGCTCCTACTGAATATTTTGACAGTTGACTTCCATAAGCTGGTTCCAGTTTCCCCATACATGAGACACAGAAGCTCAGAGAGTCTACTAAACTTGAAAAGGGATAGAAATTAAACTAGTGGAGAGAATCTTTGTTCCCATGCCAAACATGAAGTTGAGGACCTGAGTTCATATTTGGCCTCAGACACCCATTAGTTGACTCTGGGCAATTCACTTAACTTCATTTTGCCTCATTTTCTTTATCTGTAAAATGGGAATGAAAATAGGACTAACCTCTTATGGTCATTATGAGAAGAAAATGAAATATTAATTATAAAGTCCCTATCACAATAATTGAAATGTGATAAAGTTAGATGTGTCAGCTGTTGTTTGGAGAACAAAGTGAAACATTCATTTACTTTCTATTTCTTGGTAATATCATCTTTCCAAAACAGTTTTCCTATAAGATTTGTAAATTGTTTCTAGAAGGAACTATCAATCAATAAATAAAATAATCAATAATCAATAAAATAAAACAATAAAATTCTATATTGAATTATACAAACATTAGGTGTCATTTTGAGAAGTACAATTATGTTGTCTTTGGTGCTACTTTTTTTTTTTTTTTTTTGCTGAGGCAATTGAGGTTAAGTGACTTGTCCAGGGTCACACAGCTAGGGAATGTTAAGTGTCTGAGACCAGATTTGAACTCAGGTCCTCCTGACTTCAGGGCTGGTGCTCTATCCACTGTGCCACCTAGCTGTCCCTTTGGTGCTACTTTCAATGAAGGAATATTTGCCTAGGTAGGCAATTGCACTGATCCATCCAGGCTGACCTTTCATATAAATGAAGGACTTTTCATCATCCCATTGTAATAGGGGAATGGTGAGGAGGATGTAAAGAATCTGAAAGAATAGAGATTTTAAAACCACATGTCTCTGAAAAGAAAAAAAAATGATAATAGTTTTGCTTAGGAAAACTATTATATTAAGCCAAATTCCCACTAAGATGTAAATAATTGAAAACATAGTTCTGGGAAGTGAGTTTTGAAGAAAGGATACAGGGGGAAAGAGGGGAGGAAAAATGGTGGGGGGTGGGGGGAGGGCAGGAAATGTCTAACCAGAAAAAACTTATAAAATTTCTAAAGACTAACTTTATTTATAACTTATTTGTTGAGTAAAGAGGAGGATGCCACAGAAATATAGTGTGATGCTTATCTCATGTTTTTGTTTTTGTTTTTGTCTTTGTTTTTGTGCTGAGGCAATTGGGGTTAAGTGACTTGCCCATGGTCACACAGTTAGGAAATGTTAAGTATCTGAGGCCAGATTTGAATTCAGATCCTCCTGAATTCAGGGCTTGTGTTCTATCCACTTTGCCACCTAGCTGCCCCTATTTATTATTTAATATAATGGTTTTTTTGTTTGTTTGTTTGTTTTGATATTGTCTTGGGAATTTTGGAACTATATACTAAGTTAAAACTTCAGGTCATGTAGGCTGAAACCAAGGAGGATACATGTATATAGGACCCTGTAAGAATCCCCATACTTCTATAACCTCATTGGTCTCTCTATTTAGACTTTTTGAGGATGGGTAATGGACTCTTTCTAATTTCTGAAGTACTAACTCCTAAATGATTTGTTAAAAGAATATAACTAACCCAAAGAAAGGATGGATCACTTTATTTTACTTAGATACTTTTGGCTTCTAAGGCAAAATTGCCAGTAAACACTATACCACCACCCCAATTGAAATACTTGGAACACTCTTTATTAAAAGTACTGACTATCCAAATTTCTTAACCACTGTTTTTATAGACAAATCTTCTGTAATTAAACATGAGCCACCCCCTTTACCCTTAGAATGCCATATAGACACAAAAAGGGCAGTTCTGGGGCTGAACTTCTCCTTAAAGAGCTATGCCTAATTAACTTGTAATTGAGGGTAAGAACCCAAGAGGAGTTTATCAACTAGCATTTACTCATTTGGAAACTGCAGCCTGATGTTTAATCCCAGCAGGGTGCACTGCGTATTTTTAGCATTCCCACTTGTAAGCACATCACAAATTCTCAGCAAATTGGGTTCCAAGTCTGGGGAACAGGAAATCCTTTGGATGATATAGTTTATCATTTTAATATGCTTTTTTTTCAACAGTTACTGTACAAATAAGGATGCACTATCTTTTCTTAATTTCAACTTCCATGAACACTTTCATTACATAAAATGCATGAAGAGAGCTCGGGTAATGAGATTTTATTTCATACTTTTAAAAAATAACTGCAAGGCCTGGAAAATTCACTTTCTCATTTAAATTAAATTTGCAAACTTTTTTTAAGCAAGAAATAAGACAAAATATATCATTAACAGAGAAGCTCAATGGGGCTAGACATAAATATAGATTGATTAAAGTGACAGTTTGGAAAATGCCTTTGGATTATTTTGCTGCTATTGTTTTTAAGCATATATACCAAAAGCCAAATTGAATGCAAACAAGGCAAGTTAGCTAAGGAGAAGGTAAATGTTCATTATGAACTAAAAGTCACAACTGGCACTTGTTCATGATTCCTGATGAACATTTGGGTATTGCCAAATTCTATTCTTCTTGTGACTTAGAAGCCCACAAGATGACAGTGATTTCTGAACCATGACACAACAGAAGAATCCTAAATGAATATTTAACAGTTCTGACCTCTTGTATCTCTAAAATGAAAGAAATAGACTAGATGACATCTAAAATCTCTTCCAGTTATCAATCTACTCTCCTGGGGGCTTACTCCCTTGTTCTTGAGCTTCCTCCTAATACTATTCCCTTCTCTTCAATGCCTTCACAGAGCTATTCTGCCTATGTCCAAGATCAAATGACACTAGGGTTCAACTCCCTAGGTACAATAAAGGACAGATGCAAAACACTTTTCCATTCAACCCTTGTTGTTGCCAATAAATGCCACAGGAAGGCCATAGTATGCAGAGATTATTCAAATTCATTCAGGCTCAATGTCTCCCTAGTAGACAGGGAAGGAGAAACCTGGTGTTTTATGCTGACTGAACAGGCTATGGAGTTATTCTTCTGCCTTCTATTTTCTGCCACTCTTTCCTAAAAGAGGGAGGGACTCCATTTTAAATAACTCCAGACAGTAAAATTAACATAAACAACTTATATTATTCTACAAGTACTGATCAAATACAAATGCTGGCGGTGTCTCCATAATGACATAATACCCTGATGATAAGTTAACATATACTACTTAACAGCACCTTCCTTATGGCCTTGAGACAGCAACTCTGTCTCTAGATCCCCACTTCCCAGACCAGCAAGAATACAAATGTTAGAAGGAGATTTTGTAGTTTACTCTCCCTCTTGTGCTCTAAATCTCATTACATACACAGGATTACACTAATTAAAAATAAAAGATACCTTAACTAGATTATTTTATCTAAGTATCTCATTTTACAGTTGAAGGAACTGAGGGAGATCTAGAAGTGACTTATCAATGTTTCCTTTGACCTCCAATGATAAAAATCAAGTTAGGCTTTTCCACTGCAAATCCAATTTTTTTTTTTCTTCTTCTTTGTTTTGTTTGTTTTGTTATGCTATTAAGCCATTGAATGATTTACACTCTAGAAGTCCTCATTCTCAGAAAAGGAGTTTCACTCTTTTCAGCATTAGATAAAGGGTAGCTATTTTAAGATTAGGTACATAGTGTCATAGATTTAGAAATAGAAAGGACTTCAGAAGTGTGAACTAGACATTTTATATATATGTATGTATATATACACATATATTCCAATCTCTTTCTCTGTCGTTCTGTTTCTTTGTCTCTCTATTTTACAGGAAAGAAAACTGAGGCTCAGAGAAGTATAATGATTTGCCACAATTTACATAAATAAGAAGTACCAGACAGGGTATTTTAACCTAGATCAGAATATTAAACAGTCACTTATCTGTAAAATTAGGGGGTTAACAGGAAAACTTTGTAGACAGTATCAACAACATTTTGCAGATGTTCAATTTTGATAGACTTTGCTTTTCTCAGCAATAGAGTGATCTAAGACAATTCCAAAAGATTCATGATGGAAAATGCAAGAAAGAACTATAGTGTCTGAATGTAGATCAAAACATGCTATTTTCACTTTGTTGTTGTTGTTTTCTCCTTCTAGTGGTTTTTCCCTTTTGTTCTGATTCTTTTTTCTTAAAATGGCTAATGTGTAAATATGTTTAATATGATTGTTCTTGTTTAATCTATATCAGATCAATTGCTGTCTTGAGGAAGGAGGGAGAGAAGGAGAAAGAAAAAATAAAAATATTATAACAGTAAAGTTGAAAACTAATAAATAAAAAATGTTACATTTAACTATTTTTAAAGTTTCTTCTATGCCTAACATTTTATAAAACTTTAGATAAACACAATTTTAATTGTAAAACAGAAAAACTTGTTGCTTGTTACTATGATGACAGCTGAAAGTCCAGGTCAAAGACCTCCTTTGATATTCTGGCATGAAGTTCTTGTCTACATATGACAGCATTTGAACCTAAGAGCTATATAATTAGCATAGTTTATATGTAAGAGGGTTCATAAAACAAATGTGCAATCAAAAAAGAAGGGTTGGTCACAAGACAAGAATGAAAGATAACTGATGGGAATCTAGCATATCTTCAGAATATCAAGAACACTTATTTCCCATCATTTTGGGTGAACCCCCTACAGTGAATATATGCTATATCATGGACAGAAATTACATAAAATAGGCAGTTATAAATGAATAGTGATTTGTATCCTTGAACCAAATATAAACTCCTATGAAATTGCTGATCCGTTGGAATATTGCTGTACCACAATATGTTTGAATTTTGAAGGAGTGATAAATGAGAAAAGTTGAATTCTTATTCAGAATATTTACTGTGGAAAATTTATATATTAAATTCTTATCCCTCAGCAGCAAGAAAACTGCAAATCTTTATTTGCTTTTTCCAAAGTCTATTGGTATGAGACGCTTACCTTATTAGTAGAGTTGGATATTCTGTCCTATTTGAGGAGACAGGCAGATTTGGGGAAAATGGGAGAGCTCCAGCTTTCCTTCATGTTTTTTAGGAGTTTTCAAACTTTAAATCACTTTGGTCACTTCTAACTTCCAGTTTTGATAATGAATATAGAAGACCTAGTTTAGTTTACTGAAAGTAATGACTCTGGGAAGACCAGAGAGGATATGATTATCTCCAACAGGTTAGAGAAGATCAGTGTCTTACTCAGGACAGGACACTCATTTCCACTAAGAAGGAAACAATCCCATATCAATGGATTTTGGAACAGGGATTAAACATGTTTGAGATCCAGTGTATGATATTTTTAAAGTTATTCACAAAGTGTTTTGAGATCTTGTAGTTTGCTAATCACTCATAGTTTCTGGATTGAGAGTCAAAAGTTCACATAAACTCAGCTACCAAAGGCTTACATATCACATTACCAAAAGTTAACTCGTTTCTATACATTTCTGCATCCTCAGTTGTTAAATGAAGGCATTGGTGAAAATAAAATATCTCTAAATTTCCTATTCTATCAAAAGAACTTTTCAGTCACAGGAAACTATATACATGTTCAGTTACCACTGTAGCTGCTATTAGGAACAGATTTAGGTAGTAGAGGAAATTTCACAGGCATAGGGAAATCCCAGATGAGAAAATCCCTTACATTAAAACAGATTCTAAACTTGTCTAGAAGTTCCAAGACTTATCCAGTATACCTCTGCTAGTATATGATAGAGGCAAGCTGAACACACATTTTCCTAGCTTCCTCTCTATCACAGATATTAGTTCTACTAACTATACTATTAATATATTATTATCTTTTCTGTTCCTCATTCTATGACTTGTCATCCCAGCTGAAGCAGCCTCTAGCCTATGGGTGGCCAGAACCTAGCAAAAAGGATAAAGATAGAAGCTTAAGTGATGAAGATGGCTTGTAAAGAAGGACATGAGTGTCAGAGCCACACATCCAGTGGAGGTCCCAAGGCAGTGTGGGAAGATATTAATACTAATTCCTGTGGCTACATAGAGAGCTATAGTCCTGGCAATGAGGGATAGCACTTACAATGTGACAACAGCTTACATGGAAGGGCTTCATGACCAGAAGCAATTTGGAGATATTGCAGTAGCTGAGATCGTGTAAATGGTGCATGCAAAAGATTGTTGCTATGCAAGCTCAGTGCACAGTCTGTTTTCTGGGTCTTAGTTCAGGAAAACAGCATCTCCTTCTCTCTTGCCAGACTACTGATACTGTTATTGTTGCTACTTCTGCTCTTTCTCTTCTTCCTCCTCCTCTTCTCCCTCCTCCAAGTATTTTTCCTCTCATAATAACAATACTAATTTAAATATTAATGTGTTCAGGACTTTTTTCTTATGAATTAAGTAGAGTAGTTTGTATAATAGAGCTGGTTTCAGAATCTGTTCTAAGTCTTGCTTCTGCCATAAACTACCTGTAAAATCTTCAGCAAGCTTAGCAACTCTAATACTTTCATTTATTAAGCAGTTGCCAATCTATACTTGTTGAGGGAATTCTTCACTGGTGAAAACATTTTTTTTTCAATGAGCTAAACCTATTAGAGTGTATATATTTCCCTAAGCAGCACAAAGTAGTGTTGTGATTTAGAGAGCAATAAAAAATGGACAATTCTCATGTATAGGGCTGTAGGCTACTAGGAGAATGCTGGTTTGTGAAAAGTACTATAGTCTTCAGGTTAACAAATTCAAATATTTAATATTGGATTATTGTCTCTAAGAAGTAAATCTAGGCTTTTTTTAACATAGCTTTCAAACATAGCTTTTGAAAGAGTTCATGCATCTTAGCATTTTGGCAAATCTTCTTCCATTTTCTTATAGGTCCATTCCATTTTTTTTATCTTTCTTTCTTTTATTGCCCTTGATTTCATTTTTTGTAAAAGTCCTCTGTAAGATTTTCTGGAACTTTCAGGGGTGGAGCTAAGATAGTGGTATGTAAACAAGAAGGTGCTCAAGCCCTCCCAGTTTTTCTGGAAAACCACTTGAAATCAAGCCTCTGAACAGAATCTGATGGGATGAAACCATTCTCCAGTTGAACATAGAGTGGAAAAACTTCAAGAAGGATCAGTCTCCTTGGGGTGAAAAGGGTGTTCAGCCCAGGTCAGATAAACTCTTGGAAAGCTGGCCAGAGGGTCTTAATTACAGCAGATCATCAGCCAAGACCCTCAGTCCTGGCTCAGCTGAGGAGCACAGAAGGGGGCAGTCTCCAGGCCCAGTTCAGAAGGCAAACTCTGGGAAACCAGGCTGTGTCCTGACCAGAGCAGGCAAAACTACTGCCTACAAACACAAGGGGGCACTGTTCTCAAAGCCAAGGTTCAGAGGTACACAGGAAGCTTGGGACACCGCCACCTATAGCCCAGGCACAGAGCTACACTTTAAAAGTAAAAAAAAAAAAAAAAAAAAAAAGAGGACATTCCAAAAGAAAATGACCAAGAAACAGAAAGGAACCTTGACCACAGAAAGCTACTGTTGTGACAGGGCAGACCAAAACACAAACTCAGAGGAGGACAAAATGTCCACAGAAGAAATCTCAAAGAGATATGAATTGGTCTCAAGTCATAGAGGCTTCTTAGAAGTGCTCATAAAAGATTTAAAAGACAAATAAGAATGGGAGAAGGAAAAGTGAAAAAGAAATGGGAAGAATGCATGAGAGTCTACAGCTTGTAAAAAATACAACTGGCCAAATGTAAAAATAAATAAATAAATCCCCTGAAGAAAACACCACCTTGAAAAGTAGAATTAATTAAATGAAAAAGAAAGATACAAAAATTAATTGAAGAAAATCACACATTAAAAACTAGAGTGCGGCAAATGCAAACTAATGACTCTATGAGAGAAATATGAAGAATCAGTCAAA
Source organism: Myrmecobius fasciatus (assembly GCA_023553655.1). Lineage (NCBI taxonomy): Eukaryota > Metazoa > Chordata > Mammalia > Dasyuromorphia > Myrmecobiidae > Myrmecobius > Myrmecobius fasciatus. The sequence goes on from JAJPUD010001912.1 coordinate 18,275, forward strand.
TTAACCAAAAAGAATGAAAAAATGGAAAAAAAATATAAAATACCTCATTGAAGAAACAGCCAACCTGGAAAATAGATAATAGATCCAGGAGAGATAATGTAAAAAAATCATTGTTCTATTTGAAGTCCATGACAAAAAAAAAAAAAAAGACTGAATATCATTCTTCAAGAAATCATTAAGGAAAACTGTTCTGATATACTAGAAACAGAGGAGGAAATAATAGTCATTTAAAAAAAAATCCATTGATCCCCTTTGGAACGAGATCTCACAAGTAAAACCACAAGGAAAATACTTCAAGCTGCCAGACAAAAGCAATTTAAATATCGAGAAGCAACAGTTCGGATTAACCAGGATCTTGCAGCATTAACAAAAAAGGATCAGAGGGCCTGGAATACCATATCTGTAAGGCAAGTGAGGTGAGGTTACAACCAAGAATTAACTACCTAGGGGGACTCAGCATTATCTTTCAGGGGTGGAGATGAATCTTAATGAAGTAAGAGACTTTCAATCATTTCATTTTTTTTTTTTGCTTTTTGCTGAGGCAATTGGGGTTAAGTGACTTGCCCAGGGTCACACAGCTAGGGGATATTAAGTGTCTGAGGCCAGATTTGAACTCAGGTCCTCCTGAATTCAGGGCTGGTGCTCTATCCACTGTGCCACCTAGCTGCCCCCGACTTTCAATCATTTCTGCTGGAAAAAGCAGAACTAAACAGAAAATTTGATCTTTAAAAACAAGACTCAAGAGAAGCATAAAAAGCTAAACAGAAATATATACATAATTGAAAGGTTACAGTACTTACATTCCTAAATGGGAAAATGATATCTGTACTTCTTAAGAACTGTATCTCAACTGTTATTGAGGCAGATAAAGGGGGACATCACATGGATTGAGGATATGGTTGGGAATGGATTTTGATGTGATAATATCAAAGAAAAAGGTGTATAAAAAGAACTGGAGTGGGAGAAGCAGAAAGGGAAGATATAATGGAACAAATTGTATCATGTGAAGAAGTACAAAAGATCTATTTCAACAGAGGAAAAAAAAGGAGGGGGATGAGAATTGTCTAAAGTTGATCTCACCACTTTTGTCTCAAAGAGGGTATAGATGTTTATCTTACCCTTAAATAAGTAGGAGGAGAAAGAGGAAAGGACAAGAAGGGGATGCATAGCAGAAACACTGGGAGAAAGGGGTAACAGAAGGGGGCAAGGGTGATAGAAGATAGGACAGATAGTGGGTAGGGTGGGTTAAAAACAAAATACTATTAAGGAAGGACAGTTGAAAGAGAGAACAAAAGTATATACAAGAGAGAAAATAGGATGGAGGGAAATACACAACTGGTAATCATAACTGTGGATGTGAATGGGATTAGGTCTCCCATAGAGAGGGATTACAAAACAGAATCCTACTATATGGTTTTTATATGAAACACATTTGAAACAGAGAGATGCATAGAGAATAAAGCTAAGAGGTTGGAGCAGAATTTATAATGAAAAAAAGCAGGAGTAGAAAGTCTGATCTCAGATAAAGCAAAAGTAAAAATAGATCTAATTAAAAGAGATATGGAAGGAAACCACATCTTGTTGTACGTTACCATAAACAATGAAGTAGTAATGATAATAAATGTATAGGCACCAACTGGTAGAGCATTCAAATTCTTAGAGAAGATATTAAACCAGTTACATGTAGAAATGGACAACAGAACTATATTAGTGGAAAACCTCAAACTTCACCTCTCAGAATTAGACAAATATAATCACAAAATAAACAAGGGAAGTTAATAGAATCCTAAAAAACTTAAATACGATATATCTCTGCATAAAATGTAATGGGGATAGAAAGAATGCACATTTTTCTCAATAGTATATGACATCTACACAAAAACTAATCATGTATTAGGGCACACAAATCTCACAAGCAAATGTAGAAAGGCATTTTGTAATTATAATCAATAAAGGGGCTGGGAAAGGTAGACTAAAAACCAGTTGGAAATCAAATAATCTAATTCTAAATAATGAGTGGGTCAAACAACAAATCACAGAAACAATCCATAATTTCATACAAAAGAATGACAATAACCAGATAGCATATTAAAACTTATGGGATGCAGGCAAAGCATTGCTTAGGGGAAATTTTATATCTCTAAATAGTTACATAAAATAAAAAAGAGGAGATTCATGAATTTGGCATGCAACTAAAACAAGCTAAAAAAAGAACAAATTGAAAATCTTCAATTAAATACCAAATTAGAAATTCTGAACCTTTCAAAGGAGAGATTAAACCATTGAATGAGCTTGAAATTGAATAAGTAAGCCTTTGGTTAATTTGATTAGAAAAAGGAAAGTAAAAAGCCAAATTTCCAGCATCAAAAATGAAAAGGGTGAACCTATTACCAATGAAAAAGATGTTAAAGAAATAATTAGAAGTTATTTTAATCAAGTGTGTGCCATCTAGTCTTACAATCTAATAAAAATGGGTGAATATTTACAAAAATATGAATTTCCCAGAATAACAAGAGGTAACAAATTACTTAAATTTTAAATAAAATATTAGCAAAAAGATTATAGCAACTTTTCAGCAGGATAATACACTAAAACCAAGTGGGATTTATACCAGAAATGCAGGACTGATTTAATGTCAGGAAAACTATTACCATAATTGACCATATCAATAACAAAACCAACAGAAATGTGATAATCTCAATAGAAGCATAACAAGCTTTTTGACAAAATACAGCACCAAATCCTATTAAAAACACTAGAAAGCATAGGAATGAAGAGATTTTTCCTTAAAATAATAAGCAGTATCTATCTAAAACCAAAAGCAAGCATTATTTGTAATGGAGAGAAACTGGACACATTCCCAGTAAGAGCAGGGATGCTCTTTAACACCACTATTGCTCAATATTGTACTAGAAATGTCAACATTAGCAATCAGAAAAGAAAAAAGAAATGAAAGGAATTAGGATAGGCAATAAAGAGATAAAACTACCACTTTGTAGATTTTATGAGGATATACTTAAAGAATAATAGAAAATCATCCCCAAACCTACTGGGAACAATTAACAATGTTAGCAAAGCTGAAGGATATAAAACAAACCCATATAAATCATCAGCATTTCTATATATTACTGGCAAAGCACAGCAGCAAGAGATTGAAAGCAAACTATAACACAAAACAGTTCTCACACAAAGTCAGATCTATACAATTAAAAAAATATCCATTGCACATGCATTGCTAGGCCAAGCTAATGAAAATTACAATTTTATCTAAATTGGTCTACTTATTCAGTGCCATATCAATAAAACTGCCAAAAGTCATTTTATAGAGTTAGGAAAAATAACAATATTCATATGGAAAAGCGAAAGGTCAAGAATATCCAGGGATTTAATGGGAAATATGATGGCTTAGCAGTTCCAGACTTAAAGCTGTATTATAAAGAAGCAGTCATCAAAACCATTTGGTACTGCTAAGAAATAGAATGGTGGATCAGTGGAGTAGATTAGACATGACACAATAATCAACATCTACAGTAATCTAGTATTTGATAGTGAGCGAGACAAGCAGAATCAAAAATACATTTTACACAGTAGCAGCATCAAATATGAGATGATCAACTATGAAGCACTTGGTTCTTCTCAGTGATTTCAGTGATCAAAAGCAATATCAATAAACTTTGGATAGAAAACTCTATCTGCATCCAGAAAGAAAACTAGGAAGACTGGATGTAGATCAATATATGCTATGCTTCTTTTTTCTGTTTATTTTTTTCCTCTCTTGGGGGTTTTCCCTTTTGTTTTGATTTTTCTCTCAACATGATTCATAAAGAAGTATGTATTAAAATATTAATATACATATATAATCAGAAAATAAATAAATTAATAATAAAAAAGTTCTCTGTAAAATTTAGACTACTTAAAGACATTTTTGTATATTCATAGTGGCCTTTATACATCTCTCTCTTTTTTTCTTTGTCAATATTATTTTGACTATTTTATTAGAATTTTGATTCCCTATTGAACTTACCCTCCCTTTATGAGTTTCAGGCCACAAAATCCCATCCACAAAATTTCTGAACTTTGTTTTTAATCTAACTTTTTAAAGTTCAAGACAATTTTCAGATGATGAAATTAAAACCATCTCTAGTCATATGAAAAGTTGCTCCAAATCACTATTGATCAGAGAAATGCAAATTAAGACAACTCTGAGGTACCACTACACACCTGTCAGATTGGCTAAAATGACAGGAAAAGTTAATGATGAATGTTGGAGGGGATGTGGGAAAACTGGGACACTAATACATTGTTGGTGGAACTGTGAACGGATCCAACCATTCTGGAGAGCAATCTGGAGCAATGCTCAAAAAGTTATCAAACTATGCATATCTTTTGACCCAGCAGTGTTTCTACTGGGCCTATATCCCAAAGAGATCTTAGAGGAGGGAAAGGGCCCCACATGTGCAAGAATGTTTGTGGCAGACTTTTTGTAGTGGCTAGAAACTGGAAACTGAATGGATGCCCATCAATTGGAGAATGGCTGAATAAATTATGGTATATGAATGTTATGGAATATTATTGCTCTGTAAGGAACGACCAGCAGGACGAATTCAGAGAGGCCTGGAGAGACTTGCATGAACTGATGCTGAGTGAAACGAGCAGAACCAGGAGATCATTATACACAGCACCAACAATATTACATGATTTTCAATTCTGATGGACATGGCTCTCTGCAACAAAGAAATGTCTCAAACCAGTTCCAATTGTTTACTGAAGAAAACCATATACACCCAGAGAAAGGGATATGAAATATGGACCACAACATAACATTTTCATGATCTCTATTGATGTTTGCTTGCATTGTGTTTCCTTTCTCTGATTTTCTTTTTTTCTTGTAGATAGGATTTTTCTTGCACAACTTGTCAAGTATTTCAGTATTATTAACATGTAGTGGACTTCCTGCCATCTAGGGGAGGGGAGGGGACTGGGGGTAAAAGTTGTAATGGAGAGCTTTGTAAAGATCAATGCTGGGGAACTACCCATTCATATGTTATACAATTAAAAAGCTTTAATTAAAAAAAATGAATCAAGGGCTTTATCACTAACTAGGCATCAAATTGAACAAAAAATTGATTAAAGCTAAAGGTGGGTACATATATTAGAGTATAAGAATACATATGTATATATTGTAAAAAAAAAAGTTCAAGACCAAGAGTTCTTTCTTATATACTCTAAATTCTGTTGTGTATTCATCTTAAAATTCTCATTATTTTCATTATACCCCATATATTTTTTTCTCTGTAGGTCAGAACTTTGACATCATAAATTATTTATTAAAACACTTGCTGTTTTAATAGATGCCTCACTATATTTGAAACAGGAGGAAATACAAAAACTAGAAATGACAAAGGTTCTGTTCACATGAGAATCTATAAATAAGCCTTTTTTTCACTAGCACAGGAATTCTGAGTTGTGTGTTACCAAATGGCCACTTTGGTAAAATTTACAGAGACCTCTTTAAGAATGTTTTTATATGCCTAAAATATGTATGATTATAATAGAAACCAATTTAAAAAATATAAATAGATACTTACATATGTACATGCATACATATTTACAATGCATGTTCATGGATCCCTGAATGAAGGGATTTTGTCTGGCAGAATGATACTTCCAGAATATGTCTAAGTAAATCAAGTCCCACAGAATTATCTGATCATAACTCTAAATCATTTTTGTTAAATGCATCAGAAAAAAAACTATATTAGATCCCCACATTTCTAGTAAATATGTAATAAACTCTCCCAGCAAATAATTTCTGTTTCTCCTCCCCCTTCCTGAAACTCAAAGCTTTCCATCATGCTTCTGCTTTTCAGTTTATACATTTTCATGCAGGTATACATCTTCTGGACATACAATGCTTCTCCTGTGATTTTATATCAGATTTGATTATAGTTGTTTTATTTTTCCCCTCAAGGTATTGATCTTGGGATAAGATGATTAATGGGTGTTCTGTCCCCTTTGGGCTAATGGTACAATTCTCTTTCTTTGTACCACTTGGTTGACTTTTTCTTTTAGTCTGAAATTTTACTGCGAGACATGGATATGTGTGACTAGTGCCTACTAAAAACACTTTCTCAACTTTAGAAGCCTTAGTTCACTTTGTGGCTGTGGGATTTTGTGACAGTGAACTTAGAATAAAAAATTGAAGGTGAAAGCTTATTGCTGACATGAGCTATGGTCTGCATCCTTCAGCCATAGCTGCCTCAATAGTTTATTGTAATGATGCTTGAACCTTCAAGTCCAATGGCAAATGAGTTCCATTGGGATGTCACATCCCTGAAATATGACTGGAAATATGTGAGGTGAGATTCCAAAGCTCCAAATAAACATTACCTTGGTATTACTATCCCTCATCCGTGGATTCTTCCAGCGATAGAAGATTGTCTCTACAACATGTTAAAACTTCCCTACTTTAAGTATTTTAATTTAAATTCTACCAATGGGTTGTTTCATTAAAATGTTTCAGCAGTTACTTCCCCTTGTCATGTTTCTGCTCTTTGAAGAGATAGATAGCAACATAAGGGATTTCAATGAAATTTCAGACAACCATATACCCTCAAGAATTACGAATAAAATAATATTTCCAGGTTTAAGAAAATATGTAATTGCTGCATGCACACATGTAGACATTTATATGTAAGTGGTGAATGGGGGATAAAGAAAGTGCATGGGTATTGTACTGTTACTATGAGTTTTCAAAACTTCATTTCATTGATCAGTTATTTAGATGACTATTTCATTTCTCCAAGTCACTTTGTATGTGGACACAGTCAATACCTGAATAAAGTAGGTCTATTTTCCTCTCTGATAGATCGTATTTATATCTGCTGAGCAGCTACTATTAAAGCAGGGACTAGAAGTAGGTAACCTAAAGCACAAATGCATTAGCAGCACTAAATTATAGTTTTGCCTAAATTTAATCTAAACTTCTTTACCTGGCCTTGAAGGCTCTCTATAATTTGGAATCACTATCACTTTCAAGCCTAATCTCATCTTATTCTCATTTTGAGTTCCAAAGTATTCATTGTATTACAAATACACTCACATAAATACACATATATATATACATATGTATATACACTTTATGTATATATATATATTTATATATAAACACACATATAACACACTTTTTTTCTTTCATTCTATCATTTTTTTCTTTCAGTGTCTACTTAGCCATTGAAAGTCAACTCTCATACACCATATCCTCCAGGAAGCTTCCCCTGATTCCCTGCAATTTTATTATACATTAGCACACATTAAAAATGAATGTATTCTTCTTCTGTGAAACACTCACCAAAGAATAGGGACAAGTAATGGATACAAGAAGGCATTTTCAAATATCTACAGGGATGGAGGTAACATCCATATTTATAAAAAAAACATACATCCAATAAAATCTTGGCAAAAATATGCATTCCAATAGAAATCATGCAATGAACATCAAACATTTTGAAGATGTTATGTAATATTCTCATTAAGAACAAGCAAACTTCATTAAGAAAAATGTCATTAGCAAGAACAATGGGAGCAATAATTTCCTGAATTAAGTGTCTTACATTTTTACTCAATGGAAAAGATTTACATGATAATAACTAGCAATAATGGGATTTGCTTAATGCTTTTCCTTTTCAAAGCATTCTAGAGGCATTAAGTAAAAGCCATCATTGTAATTGTGACTGAAATGAAAACATTACTTTTAGAGAATAATGACCTTTTCCCTAAAAGTATTCTCATTAGTGCAGAAATTTAATCAATGGTTGTTTATTTTGTAATTATTATTTTTAGTCCTTTTCTCCTTTTACTGTAATTTAATAGTGCATGACATTTACTACAACAAATTTAGCATTCTTGAGAAGTAATTGGAAAATAAACTTTTTTAAGAGATAAAAATGTATTTTAAAGACACTAAATTGTCCTTATGAAGATATTCTGTAATAAATCTGTTTGTAAAATGAAGAACCATTCTATGGTATGAATATTTCCCCCACCCTGAAAAAAATTTAAAGATCTATTTTCATATAATACATTATTTTTGTTTGTTTGTTAGACTGGTACTTCTGAACTTTAATTTGTAACTTACCCCACTTTCAAAGCTGAAAACAAGACAGGAAAACAAATGAGGGCAGTTTCTTAAGTCAAGAAATCCTACCACAGTTTGTTCTTATGGTAAATTATCTTTCAGATACTTTGGGAATTATAATAAAGAGTTATTTATATTTCCTAGACTAATCTTTGGATTTTAATGCCTTTTTGATCTGTTCTGTTCATAAACCAAACATTGCTTATGAATCTTGCTATTTTACAAGGCTCACTAAGTTTCATGCATTATAATGCATTATTAGTTCGTGCATTCTTCTATAACTCATAACTATTTAAATAAAATTTCAATTAACAATGAATGACACAATCATATTAAATTAATTACTACATGTCAGGTGTTATTAGAACTAAGAAATAGCTATATATACACATATATATGCATAGATATACATATATATACACACATATACATAAAGCATATAAATATATATGCCATATTGTACAAATAGTCATAAATGGACATGTACATACCCATATATCATATACATATATACACATATATCATTCTATCCTATAAGATCTTATGTTAGTCAGAAGAGATAAGACAAATTCGTGAAAACTCTTTATCAAGCTTTATCTTTTCTCTTTATTGTCTCTTCTATTATATATTCTCTCTTTCCACTCTAATCTTTTTGCTATATTTCCTTCTCTACCATCCACCCTTTTTCTTCTTCCCACTTTGTCATTCATTCTATTACTCTCTCCTTTTCACAATGACTTCCTCTCTAGCATGTCTCTTTTTATGATATTCTCTTTTTTCCAATTGTTACCCTCTCCTACTCAAGACATTCTGTTCTCAGTAATGTCACATTATCTAAAATATAGACATTGTACTCTTCTATCTCTTTCTTCCTTTCCATTATCCCCGCCTATTCTCAATTTCTTTTTTCCATGTTTCTCTTTATCCTTCTCTTTCACCCTTTTCTAGATAACTGAGATAAGTGAGGTGGATAAAATCATTAAGCAAAAAAAAAAAAAAAAAATGAGTGTGCAAAGATTGCTATCTGAATCACTGAAGGGATCAGGCTAAGTGTTTAGAAGGCTGTGGAATTCAAGATTATTTAGGGTAGAGAGTGGTTTGAATCAGAAATACTATTAATTAACCAACCAACAAATATTAAGCGCCACTTAAATATGTGTCAGCCAGGGAAAAAAAAAGATAAACAAATAATAAATAAAATAAAACAAGAGTTATCGAAGAACTCACATCATATCAGGGAAAACAATAAATATGCATTTGAATATATCCAAAATAAATAAAAAATGTTTTTTGGGAAGGAGATCACTGGTAGCTAGGGAATTAGAAAAGATTCATGTAGGAGTTATTTAAACTGAATACTGAAAGAAATAAGGGAATTGCTGAGGCAGAGGTATATTTGGTACACATCTAGTTTTGGAGAAAGGCAGGTATAAAAACAGAAGTGGAATATAGAATGTTATATGTGAAGAACAACAAAAAGACAAATTTGGCTGTACCATAACATGAGAAAAACAAAATGTATGATGATTCTAGAAAAATAGATTGTAGTCAGCATGTGAAGCAATATAAAAGACAAGCAGAATTTATATTTTATCTTAAAGTATTGAGGAAACACTAGAGTTAATTGAGTAGAGCATTTACCTGGTTAGATCTGAAAATTATTTAACTTCTTTGTGGTAGAATGGGCAGAGAAGTGAGACAGAAAACAATTAGGGAGCTATTGCACTGGTATGAGTAAATAGAACGGTGACTAAATCATTAATGAGAAAGGCTAACATATGAAAGATATTGATAAGGTAGAACTGGCAGATTTTTACAACTGATTAAATATGTGAACTGAAGGAGGGAGAGAAATCACAGATAATTTCAAAGTTGTGAGCCCAGGGTATTGGAAGTATGGTGGTGCTCTTCACTGATATATGGATATTCAGAAGAGCACCAGTTTGAGGAAGGAAGATAATGACTTGTATTTCAGACATGTTGATATTGGGATGTTTTTGAAGCATTCAGTGTAGGTAATTCATAATGGAGGAGTGCATATAAAGGTCACTTACATAGAGATTATAATTAAATCTGAGATGATGTCATAAAAAGACATAGTATTAAAAAAAAAAAGAGGTTCCAGTAGAGAATCTTAGGGAGGCATGAAATAAATAAACTACCAAAAGCTAAGGTATAAAATAGAAGAAGAATCCAGAGAAAATGGTATTAGAAGTGAGAGAATCTAGGATATGAAGTAGTAAACAGTTTTCAATGATTCATCTCTTTTGTGGGGCAAAGTTCATTATATATTGTTTCACAACTTTGAATTTTACTTTTTTTGTGGTTGTTTTTCATTCCATTTAAACTGTTACAGTATTTGTGTTTATTGTTTTTTGTTTTTGTTTTTGATTTTTGTTTTTTGTTTTTTGTTTTTTTTTTTTTGTTTTTGTGTTGTTTTTTGTAAGGGTTGCAGGCGTTTCTGCTTACTTTGCAACAGTTAATATATTTCAATACTTCTCCATATCAAATGTATTTGTCATTTCTTATCACACAGTAATAATTTATTACTTTCATGTAAGTTGTTTAGCAATTCCCAAATCAATAGGCATCTGCTTTATTTCCAGTTCATTCCTACCATCAAAAGTGCTACAATAAATATTTCAATGTTTATGGAGACTTTCTTTTATTGTCAAAGAATGCCTTGGGGTATATGTCAAACAGTGAAATTTGTAAATCAAACAGTATGAACATTTTAATAATTTTTTGAACAATTCCAAATTGCTTCCCACAGTAGTTGTACAAATTTACAGCTCCACCAACCATTCATTATTGCTGCTATAAATTTCTGAATCTGATTCCAGAAAGAAACCAACTTTTGTTGGTATATCATACTACTCACTCTTATTGAGCTTGCAACATACTAGTAGTCTCAAATTGTGTTCAGATATACTGTGATTTAGTGTTTTCTTCCCTACTCTATACTTGTCAGGCTAGTTTTTTGAGCCAAAATGTAAGACTTTTCATTTGTTCCCATTCACTTTCATTCCATTAGATTTAGTCCATAACTCTACCTGTGGGATCTTGCTTCTGTTTTTGAGTCTGTTAAATATGTCTCTAATTTTTAACTAATCTATATATTTGAGGAGCAAATGAGATGAGATTCAATCCCTGACCTCAAGGAATTTGCTAAAGGAGCATAGAATCCAGTCTGCCTTTAAATATCATACTTATATAGTGCTTTAAAGTTTTCAAAAAGCTTTTTTCTCAAACATCCTTTCAATGGTCTGACATTTCAAGTCCAGAGGAAGGAAAATACAGCATTTGTTCAGGGGACAGAAACTAGTCTGGTTTGGCTGAAGAAGAATGAAGTATTGTGAGATAAACCTATAGAACACACAAAATCTTCAAGCACTATATTTCTCACTGTCCAACTGCATCTCTCCTGACTTGTAAATGCCTTTCATCAGCTGTGTGACATCAGTGATCATCTTTGAAAATAAAAGAAACTCTATCTTAAATATAGACAGAACTATTTCTTTTTGATACTCTGTTCTCTTCACAATTCCCTTGGTCTATGCTGGCTTCTTTTTCCAATAACTGTGTCTTTGGGCAGGTAATCTGATATACTATATAATCTTTTGGTTTGTATGCTATTTAGGTAGTTTGGGGAACATTTAATTGAAATGTGGAATAGACTGCATGATTTCTGCTAAATCACCTTGTTTATATGTAAAATACCAACTGCCCTTGGGCAACTAAGAATGAGAATTTCTGAGCCAACTGTATTTTCATCCTGTGGATCCTGCAAGTCAATGTAGTAGACCCCAAAGGACATATGATAATTCTGTGGTTCTACCCTTTACAGCTGTTGCACATGGAGTTATGAAGTTATAGAATGATACCAAAATTTTGTTATGGTTCTTTGTACATACTTTCTTATTTTAAGGAAAAAAAGAAAGAGGATCAATAGCTGGTCTTGAAGTCAATTCATGCCCTTCCTCTAATACATACCTTCTCTGAGAGTTTCCCTATAAAACTTCCTAATACTAATGGAAAGCCTCAAATTCAATCCTATTTAACAAATACTAATTAAAGCTGGTCTTGAAGTCAATTCATGTCCTTCCTCTGACACATACCTTCTCTGAGACTTTCCCTATGAAACTTCCTGATACTAATGGAAAGCCCCAAACTCATTGCTATTTAACAAATACTAATTAATTAAAGCTGGTCTTGAAGTCAATTCATGTCCTTCCACTGACACA
>JAJPUD010001912.1:36189-53388 GCA_023553655.1 Myrmecobius fasciatus
AAGTTATGTAATTAAACCAAAATGTCATAATCAGTCTACCTCAACGGTGGGACTAGTGCCTACAATTTCCAGGCTATATGTCCAACTTTTATCTATTATGCCATGTTTCCTCTTGGGTAGAGGCTCATGGAGCACTATGATGAACCTTCTCAGAGCTGGAGGATAAAGAATATAACTCAAAGTGGGGGACAAACTCTGATTAAGGCTAAATATTTCCAGAAAACAGAATGTCAGCAAGTACCAAAATAATAATTGAAAGACAAAACAAAATTATATTCAGTAAATGAATTTTGAGAGTTAATTTTAGTTACCTTAAAATAGGATTGTATTATTTAATCTTGGTAGTATCCAAGAAGAGGCCGCAAGAGGGGAAAAATATCATCTGAATTCATTCAGGTAGAAAATTATAGAGTGAGATTCAAATCCCAGTTCTGTGACAGCAGGGATGGTGCTCTTCCCTAGTAATTATGCTGAATTTTTTGGTAAAGGAAACCAATAAAATAAATTAAAAAAACAGATTCCTCCTTAGTTTTATTTGACCAACACCCCCCTTTTTTTTTTCTTCAGTGGTGATAGTAGAATGGCAGAAAAGGAAATGAAGAGTTCCAAAAATTGCAATTTTTAGACTTTTGTATAAAGATTAAGGGTTGTTTGGGATTCAAATATGAATTCTTGTCCAGTGATCAATAAAAACATCTATTACTAGTGTGTACATTGACATTCTTGATAGAAATGAAATCAGAAGATGAAAAGGAAATATAGCTTACAGGTTCTCTTTGGAAACACTGATAAAATTGTTCATATGGTTGCCTTTATTCTAAATCCAAATACAATAAAGAAAAATCATTTAATTTAAATTTCTATGACCTTATATTGTGGTATTAATTAATGATAAATATGGACCCAAAGGCTATTGTGAAAACAAATTATGCACTAACATTTTTTTTTGCAAAGTATAAGGAAGTAAAGAAATTCTATGAAAGAACAGATTTCAAAATTAAATCATTCAGTCAAATTAAGACACACCAAAGTATTTGGTGACTAATGCAAAGTTGGGCATGGGGAAGAATAATGAAAAATGCTTTAGAAAAAAAAAATTAGTTCAGGAATAAGAGGCAAGAAAGATTAAAGACTATTTACATATTTGACTTTTTTATTACAAATATTTAAATTAAGAAGAGACTTGATGGGTCTTAGATATAATGAGGACATTATACCCCCTCCACTGGAAAAAAATAAAGGAAATTGATTTTTACTGAGAATCTCATGATACTCATGTAGAATTCATTTCCAAATTATCTGTCCATGGCAAATAACTTTTTAGAACAAAGATCAAAATCAATATCAAGCTAGAAAAAAAGGTTATATATTAGAAGAAAATATGGCATCTAATTAAAATGATGTCAATCTGACCAATCTATTTAAACAAGCTATTGATGCTGTAAAATGAGAAATTGAAAAAATAACAGATGTTATCATGCACTCTTCCTGTTTCCTAAAAGCATTTAACCAATTTAAGATAATTACCAAAAAGGAGACCACCAAAAATTTTTAAATACCTTAGCCAGCAAATAGTTTTTTTTGTGAAAAGTAAATGTATAATAATTAAAGGTAAAAGTAATATAAGAGATAAACTTGTTTACAAAATTTTAGCTAGGAGGAAAATATTATGAACTGAATTACCATATAAAGTGGATAATTAAAGTAAGAAAAGGGAAAAACAACTTTAAAAAACTTAGATAAGTAACAATCTGTATAGGTCTCTGTTTATAATTTGTAAGGTCAAAAGCTTGGACCTTATATTTTTAACATTTTATTCAACTTGAAAGTTCTATAATATTAAGGTAAAAACATATAATTCCACATAGTTAAAAAAACCAAGATGGAACATGTGCCAACATTTGTTATATTGCACATGCAAGAAGCTCATATTTTAAAAATCATGTTATGTCTTAAAATTTTAATTATCAATTCCAACAAATTCAATTAAGTAAATATGAATTAATTGTCAACAATGTGTGAAACACCATGATATTCATTTAATAACAAATTCTCATATGATTTTTGATGTAGATATGAAGTTTTGTTCAATAACAACATATCTGTTGAATGAATAAAATCAATTAATTATTGTCTAATATATAACTGCTAATATGGCAAATCATTAATATTAATTTTCCTGTGATTTCTCAGTGTATTAGAAATATTTTATGGGTAAAAAATGAATAACTAAGGTTTGAATTATTAGGTAATTTTAAAAGTTGTGATTATATTAGGAACATTATCTCTTCTTGATGTAGTCAATTGACCTTCAGGACATTTGCCGACTCTTCTCAATGAGGGTAATATTGACTTACTGCTTTTCTATCTGCCTTGCCTCATCTTTTGTCATTGACCTCTGTTACTTAAATATCTTCAGGGATAATCAAATCACACCATATCTTCAATTTTGGTTTTCTGCCTGATGTGGACTTGCATGATTTCTACTCCAATTCAGCCACTCATTGATTTGGTCACATCATAAAGATTATCTTATAAAAATGCTTCCTCTTTAAGATCTAAAAATTACAGCTATTTGTTTGATAATGCTGTCTCAATCACATCTCCTCCATAGTTAATGAATTTAATCTTCTAATTAATAATTTTCTAACCTGAATTATAGTTATTTATATACATTATTCACTCATCTACTAAAATGCAGGATCCTTTAGATCAGGAACTCTGTGGGCTTGTATGTGAGTGTATGTGTGTCTGTACTCTGTCAAAGACAATAAAATAAGGAAGTATTAACAACTTATTATTCGTATTAACAACAATTATTGTATTAACAACAATACTGAGGAGAGCTTTGAATGATAAGATGCAGAATGGATATTTTATTTTGTAGGTTATAGAGACAAAAGAGAGGTTTTTTAAGCAAGAAAGTCATGCTTGTAAGCTGCACTTTAGGAAATTTATTTTAACAGAAATAAAAATAGGTCAATTGGCTTGTAAGTAACTGTGATAGAATCAATCAATCACCTACATTTACAGTAACCAAGAAAATGCTTCACATTGATACATTTTTCTAGGAATAACACATCTATTAAATCAATCAGTTAATCAAAGGTATCATATTAGGTGTGAAAATAGTGAAAAGATATTAATAAAAGATGAAACTTGAAAATAATAATGTATTCATCAAAGAGACTCATTTAAACTCTTGGGTATTTGGATAATATTGAAATTCCATTCAGACTCAGAATTCTATTAGTAAACCAGCCCTGTAATGGCAGCAGTCCCAGGCAAGCCCATAGAGGGAATAATTGGGTGGGAAAGAATTTCTGTCCCACTATACTCTTTGACTTGAATGTCAATATTTTAAAGTTATTTTTTCATGAATGTCTTTGCAGGGTCTCTGGAATGGATGTTAATAGCATCATATTTGGGAGCTGTAGATATATTTTGATTATTGTCCTTCATTCTCAAAGAACACCAAAATGACCTCACAATGCCAGAGGCAAGCTGAATGAGAAGGATGGATATATATGTATATATATGTGTGTGTATATATATATATATATATATGTATATATATATGTGTGTATATATATATATACATGTGTGTGTCTGTACTGTCAAAAAGAATAAAACTAGGAAGTAGTAGCAACAATACTGAGGAGAACTTTGAATGATAAGATGCAGAATGCATAGTTTGTATCTATTATATATATATATATATATATGTCTATCATATATATATGTATATACATATGTATATGTATATATATGTGTGTGTGTATGTATATATACACACATGTACATATACATATACTATATATACATATACATATACTACATATATATGTATATATATATGTATATATATATACATATATATATATATGTAAGAAGAGAATTGGAGGAAAGAAGTGAGCTCATTTATAGGAGATTTTCTCAAGGATTTTAGTTGCAAAAGACTTGATAAATACAGTAAAATATCTAATGAAGATACATAGTTCAAAAGAAAACTTTTGTAAAGATAGGGGAGCCATGCAGGCCTTCTTAGGGAACATAGAAGCAGCTAATATATAGGTAGAGCCTCAAGATGAGTGAAAAAGTTAGGATGATAGCAGAAGAGATAAGATGGAATGGGGTCACTTGTGTAAGTAGAAGGAAATGCCTTGAAAGGTTCATGTAAACTCTTATTCTTGAGTTTTAAAAAATCAATTTAAAACACAAATGATAGGAGAAAATATGATTGAAGAGCAGTTTGAAGAAAGTTCCAATCTATAGTTGGTGAACTATAAGTACAATATGGATCAAAAATGTGATAGATCAACCAAAAACACTAATTTAATTTTGCCTCAGAGGAGCCTTAAGAGAAGCATAGTGTACAGGAAAAAAATGATAGTTCCTCAATATTTCATCTTGGTCAGTCCACATATGAATATTGGCTTTGGTTAGAGTCAATATATTCAAAAATGAGAATATCTTAAGACAGCCACCATTGTGGACTTAAGTTCATGCTATATGAAAATAATTTGAAGGAATCTGAGATATTATATGAGTAGAAAGGAAGGGTCAGGGCACATAATACCTGATTTCCCAGGTTTGTTTGTCTGTTTGTGATGGGATGGAGACTATCATATGGAGACAGAAATAGATTTGTTCTATTTAATTCCATAAGACAGATTTTGGAACAATTTTGATATTACTAAAAGGGAAATTTAGGCATTAAATAAGCAAACTCTGCAAAACTAGAAATTGGCCTATCCCAGGAAATTGTTGGTTACCATCATTAAAAGCTTTAAACAAAAATAAAATAAGGTACCCAATTGTGGAATATGTTAGTCAGTATTATTTTACAGGTATGGGTTAGATAATCTATCCACTTACATATTATCCAAATCCAAAACATTTTGATTGTGTGACTATTTAATAAATATAGAATCTGATTTTACTTGAATTTTCTTATCAAAATTTAAATTTGGATATGATCCAACTATGCTATTGAATAAGCCATTATGTAAAAGACATTCTATGCCATCTAAAGGTAAAGTGCCTGAATGTGAGATAATCGCCTAACAAAGATTGTTTACCAATCAGATTTAATATAGTTTCTGGGGATAATGTTCACATGGCAGCATGACTTCCCGGAAGTTTCTACTTTAACTACTTAGAGTTCTAGTGTAACCCTAAAGTGATATGATTCTATAGTGGTATAACCCCTGATCCTCCATTGGTGTGTTTTCTAATTGTTTAGCACTTGAGATCAATTAGCTAATTAAATTTATTTGACCTCTAAAAAGTGTATTTAGTAAGATAGTATAATAAAAGCAGTTGGTACAGAACATCCTTCCCATACTGGGTACAGGCTCTTTCACAAATTCACACAGTGCATAGGAAAAAGTAGGTCCAAGGTTAAAGATCTTATGTGGCAATGGGGTAACTCAGATATTTTCTGGGAAATCCTTTCTTTTACTTTGGTATGTAAGGTTTCTGCTATACCTCCCACAGGGTTTCTGCTATACCTCCCACAGGGTTTCTGCAGGGTTTTTTGTAGTGTGTTAAATTTGTTTTCAGCTCCCAAATGGGATATAAGAAGCAATACCCAGAACTTTTCAGGATTTAATGGACAATAAGCATGTTACTTTTTTTTAAATAGATGTGGTATTGAACTTCTTAAGATTTTATTTCAATTTTACTTTGCTTATACTATAGTTAGGTTGAACTAATTCATTCAAATGGATTTGATCATGTTTTCTGATACAATTCACAAAATTAATTGAAAATAGATAATAAATCAGTATTGGGATATTTTAACTAATTTTTATAATATAGTAATAACTAGTCAAAACAAGTACACTGGTGATATCACCATGTTAGCAGCCTTTCCCTCTAAATTAATATTTAAAAACTAAAAAGGAACTATACTGTCAAAGAAAGAAAACTGAATTTATTTGTAGGTGATGAACCAAGTGTTTGACTGTATGTTGAAATATAATTTCATCAAATTCAACTAGCCATTCATTGCTGGATGAAAACATCCAAATACCTTGCATGTAAGTTTCTGAGGAGTTCCACTTTATCAACAATCACACATTGAATAATGGAATAAGTCTCTTGCCTGCTAAATAACATATGTACTGTCTTATCTGTGCTGCAATGGGAATTGGAAGTTTCTCTGTGGAATAATCTAGTGTCAGCCTTCCTACTCTATTCAGGGAATGGCTTGTCTGTAATTTTCTGTTCAAAACTATATTTAGTCTCTTGGAACAAACACTGAACAAAGAAATGACTACTGATCTGTGTGATACTTCATTTCAGCAGGCTGCCAAAACATTCTTGTATTGCACGAGATTGGCCTCTGGTACATTTTAAACAGAAAAGAAATGGTCACAATACTTAGCTGTCAGGATTTATTTATGGTAGTGAAACTCAATTCAAGGCTTTAATCAAGGCTATGTAGTTTGTTTATTTTTTTTCTCCATTTGAAACTATGGTTTCAAGATTTGTTTTGTTGTTTGTATTTTTGTTTGTTTTGATTTTTTAAATAACACCACCCCTGGAAGGATGGGAGGAAAGGAAGGCTGGTGTAGTGGATAAAAAACTGCCTTGGAGTATGGGAGATCTAATTTTAAGTCCTCTCACACAAACAGGCTCTGTGACCCTGACTAATTCTATGTGTATGGATTTCAGGGCAGTTGCAGATCTGCATTGGCAAATCTTAAGAAATTTCCTATAAAAAATGGACTCATTGGTGTAGACACTTCTCCCTCCAAAAATAGATAGACAAGTAAACAAATGAGTAAATGAATGAGTGGGTAAGAAAACAAATACATGAATAAAATGAATGAATGTGTAAATACATATCTGGTGAGATCATATAAGTAAAAGGTTGGCTAACTGAAGGTCATTCATGTGGCTTTTCCCTTTTCATCTTAAATGCAATTGGCGTCAATTAGTTTCAAAGTCTTTTTTAAAAGAAAACCCATTTTCATGCAAAAGTCAGGGGGACAATATGTTGTCTTAATTCTAAGTTCCAAAGAAAAATGTTGCAAAATATTTATTACTTTACCCAATTGTGCTACCACTATCCAAAGTTCACTGTCCTTTTTAGTATTGTGAGAGATATTTGCAGTAGTAAGCAGAAGACTTGGGTTTTATTATCATCAATAAAAATAGGTTCAATGAGCAATATGCATTTAGAGTGATGTTCAGAACTAAGTATGCAAGAAGAATGGGACTCATATATGCACAGTCCTTACCTCTTAAGGAACTGAAATCTAAGTTGGAAAAAAGGAGATGATGAAATGCTAAGTATACATACACATATTAATACAAGTATATATGTATGTATGTATGTATATATGTATTTAAATAAAGACCCCACTCTCAAGGACCTGTCTGAAATCTAATAATAGAAGACAACACAGAAAAGGAAGTTGAAAATTGGGGAAGGGGGAGAAAAAAGTACCTATCATGGTAGAAAAGTCCAAAAAGTCCTAAAGTTATCATATTTGAACTAGTTCTTCCTCAAAATAGAGATTTTGAAGCTTACAGCTACACTCTTCAATCAGAGGGAGAGAGGGTAGTGATAGAGTCAGAGATTTATGGGATTTTGTAGGATGATGAGGTTTTCAAAATAATTAGCTTTCTAATTATAATTATAAATACATATCATTATTCCAAAATAATTAGGTTCCTAGGGTTTAGTAGAAAAGTCAGAGGAAGTCTCCAAGTAGTGCAACCCAGTGAGAAATGAGGAGAGGTGCCTAATTTTTTCATATTTTGTATTTTATTATTATTACGTAACTGATATTCTCATATCATTTACTTCATGTGTACATATATAGTTTCCTCCCCCACTTTGTAACTCATTTGGGATACAGAAAGCATCCCATAACAGGACTAAGATGGCAGAGAGCAGATAGGTCTTTGTCTGAGCTCTTCCTGGCTTCTCTTAGATCATCACCAGATCAAGCTTCTGAACCAGTTGTGGAATGACAGAACCCACCAAAACTTGGAGTGTGACGAATTTCCAATGCAAGATACTTTGGAAGAACTTCAGAAAAAGTATGTCTCAATTGGGCAGAGGGGTAATATAGCCCAGCATATGTGCAGGGCCAGAACCCAGGGCAGAAAGGGGCCTAAAAGGCTCTTAGCTAAAAGACAGCAGTGTTGGCTATTCCATCTAGTTCAGAAGCTAGTGGATCAGAGCTGTAAGACCTCCAATACAACTACAGAAGGGAAGTGAGTCCCTGAACCTCAGCATAATGCAGAGACTTGGCCAGGTCCATCAGCACAGGAAAGAAGCTGGTAGCACCGATTCCAAGGTAATGTGAAGTACTCTTACCTGTGGAGGAAGCCTGGGACAAACTCCCCTTTGCCCTAAGAGCAGAACTCAACCTTGAAAAATGACAACAAAAGCAAAACAAGCTCTGACCATAAAGAACTTTCATGGAGACAGGGAAGAGCAGACCTAAAACCATGAGAACAGTAAAGGCAAAATATCTCCTGATGAAGCCTTAAAGAGTGAAATAAGTTACAAGTCTCTCTTTGAAGAATTACAAAAAAGATCTTAAAAGAGTTGGAAGAAAAATGGAGAAAGGAAATGAGAGCTCTGAAAAAGGAAAAAAGAAATTGAAGAAAATCATTCCATTGGAGAAATGGGTAAAAAAAAAAAAACACTCCTTGAAAAACAGAACTTCTGAAAAGGAAAAAAAAATACAATGAACAAAATAACTCATTTAAAAATTCAATTGGCCAAATTAAAAAGGAGATAAAAAAGCTAACTGAAGAAAACAATTCACTAAAAATTAGAATTGAAGAAATCGAAGCAAATGACTCAATGAAACATCAAGAATCAGTCAAAGAGAACAAAATTAAAATAAAAAATAGAAAACATTGTAAAATACCTCATCAGAAAAAACAACTGACTTGGAAAATAAATCTAGGAGATAATATCTAAGAATTATTGGGCTACCTGAAAATTGCAATGAAAAATAAAAAAGAGCCTATACAATATTTTTTCAAGAAACCATCAAGAAACTGCCTAAGGTCCTAGAACCAGAGGGTAAAATAACCATTGAAAGAACCCAAAAATCACTTCCTGAGATACCAAAAAGAAAACTTTGAGGAATATTGGTGGCTAAATTCTAGAATTATGAGATCAAGGAGAAAATTCTGCAATCAGCCAAAAAGAAACAATTCAAATATCAAGGAAGTATATTCAAGATTATTGAGGACCTAACAGCTTCCACTTTAAAAGATCTAAGTGCCTGGAATATGATATTTTGGAGGGCAAATGAGCTTGGACTACAGCCAAGAATCAACTATCCAGCAAAATTAAGCATTATCATTCAGGGGGAAAATAGAAATTCAGTGAAATAGGGGAATTGATGAAAAGGCTAGAGCTGAACAGAAAATTTGATCTTCAAATACAGAACTCAAGAGAAGCATAAAAAGGAAAAAAGGGAAGAAAAAAGCTGTGTTTTTAAAAGATTAAAATGTTTACTCCCTATATCGGAAAGTGATATCTTTAAATCTTGAAAACTGTATCTTTGTTAGGGGTATACTGAGATTGTATAATTTGACTTTACTGTGATGATATAATAAAGAATGAGTAGAAAAGGGATTACACTGGAAGAAAAGGAAAAGGGAGGTAAAATGGGGTAAATTGCATCTCATGAAGAGACAGAAAAGACCTACTACAATTGACGGAAAGAAGGGAAGAGGATGAACATTTTGTGAATCTTGTTCTCATCAGAATTGGCTCAAAGAACGAAAGACATATGTAGCTTCATAGAGAAACTTGTCTCACCCTTTAGGGAAGTAGGGGAAAGAAAAAAGGAAAGGGAGAGAGGCTGCAAAAGGGAAAAGCTGTTTGAGGGAGGTGATGGTCAGAAGCAAAACATTGGTGAGAGGGAAAGGGGGAAAGGAAAGAGAAAAATATATTTTGGGGAAAATAAGATGGCAGGAAATACAGAGTTAGTCATTTTAACTGTGAATGGGAATGGGATGAACTCTCCCATAAAACAGAAGTGGATAGAAGACTGATTAAAAGAATCCCACATACCACAATATAACATTCTCATACTCTTGATTGATATTTGCTTACATTGCTTTTCCTTTATCTGATGTCTTTTGGGTAGATACGATTTTTCTTGCACAACAATGATAAGTTTGGAAATATGTATACATATATTCGATTTGTCAAGTATTTTAACATAATTAACATGTAGTGGATATCCTGCCATCTAGGGGAGGGGTGGAAAGTAGGGGGGGAAAATTTGTAACAGAAAGCTATGTAAGGGTTAATGTTGAAGAATTACCCATACATATGTTTTGCAAATAAAATAAAATTAAAAAAAAAAGAATCCCACAATATGTTGTTTACAAGAAACACATTTAAAGCAGAATGATATGTACAGAATAAAAGTAAAAGATTGGAACAAAATCTATTATGCTTCAGTAGAAGTAAAACAATCAGGGATAGTTATCCTGATCTCAGATCAAGCAAAATCAAAAATAAATCTAATTAAAAGAGTCGATCAAGAAAACTTCATCTTGGTAAAGGGCACCATAGACAATGAAGTAATATCAGTGCTAAACATATATGTACTAAATGCTATAGCACCCAAGTTCCCAGAGGAAAAGTTAAGAAAGCAGCAAGAAGAATTAGATAGCAAAATTATACTCAATCTTGAACTATCAGAACTATCAGAATTCTATCAGAACTAGTTAAATCGAACTACAGAATAAATAAAAAAATTAAGGAGGTAAATAGAATTTTAGAAAAATTAGGTATGATAGCTCTTTGGAGAAAATTAAATGGAGACAGAAAGGAATATACTTTTTTTTTCTCAGTGGTACATGGAACCTATGTAAAAATTGACCATGTATTAGGGCATAAAAACTTCAAAATCAAATGCAGACAGGCAGAAATAGTAAGGGCATATTTTTGAGATCACAATGCAAAAAAAAATTACATGTAATTAAGGGCCAAGGAAAATATAGCAAAAATTAATTGGAAACTAAATAATCTAATGTTAGAAATGAGTGGGTGAAAGAACAAACCATAGACAAAATCGATAATTTCATCCAAGAGAATAACAATAATGAGAGAGCATACCAAAATTTATGAGAAGCAGCCAAAGGAGTTCTTAGGGGAAGTTTTGTATCTCTAGATGCTTACTTTCATAAAATAAAGAAAGAGAAGATCAGTGAATTGAGCAGGCAACTAAAAAGCTATTTTAAAAACAAATTATAAACCCCCAATTAAATACCAAATTTGAAATTCTGAAAATAAAAGAAAGCATCACATATTTCTCTGAATATCTAATAGGTTATAGAATAATGTTCTATACAAAGTAGGCTCTATGTTCATTTGTCAAATGAACTAACAAATACTACAAATAGAATACAATGCATTGCTTTGTTAGACATGTTTTGACTTAAGTTTATCAAGTGAAATCATAGAAATGCTGAAATAATTTAATAGCAGAAGTTTAGAGCTGGAAGATATGTTAGAGATAAACCAATACTGAGCCCTCATTTTATAGAGCAGAACTGAAGCCCAGAGTGGTTAAATTACTTACCAAGTTCCCTTACAGTTCTGGGTATATGATCTTTGCATTCTACATAGATCACCTTCTTAAACTGTGGATTGCAACCCCATGTGACATCTTGTAACTGAATGGGGGCTGTGAAATTATGATTTATTAAAAGTGAATATTTAATTTGTATGTCTATTTCATATATTTATTTACCTGGGCAGAAAGGGATTGAGTGGAAAAAATTAAAGACAGCCTGCTGTAGATAACAGTATTTTCTGTACCTTCCATCTACCTGCAAATACTATAGAATTTCTTTTTTACTGTCAGTGGTTTTGGGATAGAGCAAAACAAGGATTCACTCTATAAATTCTGAGGGGCAATGAGGAGGTAAATTGCTGTTTTTCATAACATTCTACTATAGATTTCTTCTCTAGCAAACGTTCTACTAAAATATGGTGTTTCAAAGAACATTTGAATCTTCTTTGGTTTAAAAACATCAACATAAAAAGCTAGAAAATGCCTAATGTTATGCCATTTTGTAGTATATGAGCCTGGATTTTAAGTGGTCAATGGTGCCACGCAAGATTTATTTATCCCAGCATAAATATGTTTTATTTCCACAAAGATTCAATATAAGCATTCAACTCATTGATATTTCTTGTCCAAAAAGGGTACTAATTATATTGTTTCCACTTCATTGAAATTTTTTTTCTTCACAGAATTCTCTTACCTAAGCAAATTCAAATGTGAGCTCCTAATCCATTAATTACCACTCTCTAAGTAAAGTAATATGACACAACATAAAAAATACTATTAGAAAAGAACAGTTAGTAATAGGAAAGAAAATAAAACATATTTTTTGAAGTGTCATATTTGAACAAATATTTTATCTACATTAAAAAAAACTAATTTTGATAGTAAAGAATAAGAATTGATTCTTTCTATGCCAGAATCTTTTCTATTATGAAAATCTATGGCAATTTTGATACTGATGATACATCTGAAATGTCAGATTGTATTGAAAATTCCACAGCTCCAAAACAACTATGCTATTCAACAAGCTTATTAAGCTCTTACTTTGTGTGGTTACCTCTAACATAAATCCTAAAATGTATTTTTCATTAATGTGTATACTTTTCTAGAGCAGTTAGTTTGGTATCATATATATATACATATATATGTATGTGCATATATATGATGTATGTATGTGATACTCAAATACCTTAGACCTCATAATGCACGTTATCAATCTCTAATTTATTTAAAATTGAGAATGATTACTGAATTATTTCTTTATGTCTTCTTTGTTCTATCAATTACATAACTGAAAATCAGTCCTTCCCCCTGCAGATATTTTCATTATCCTTGAGTCCTTATTTTGATAAAATTACTGGTATTCTTCTATTCCATCATAAACTCCTTTCATTAGGTCTCTGTTAATGACTTAGTTCTCTTAAACTGATTCTGGCTCTGTAAATTCCTACATCTTTATATTTTCTCAAACTAATACCCCTACTCTGATTTCTTTTCCCTCTCTTTCTAATATCAACTCTATAACTTAGAAGTCAAATATGTTATCTTTTGCTTTCAAAGCTTTTGCCCTCTTGTCTTACCAAACTCCAACCATAGATTATTTCTATCATCTGCCTCCTCTGCTCTAATTTTCTTTCCTATCACTAACTCCTCTTTTCTTAACAAAATTGAAGGAAGTAACATAATTAAGATTCTTGAGTAAACTATAAATTTGTATTTATCCTCAAGTTGACAGCTAGGTAACACAGTGGATGGAGTCAGGAACACTTATTTTCCAGAGTTCAAATCTGGTCTCATATGCTTACTAGTTGTGTGACCTTGGCAAGTTATTTAATGCTGTTTACCTAAGTTTCTTATTAAATGAGCTGGAAAAGGAATGACAGATGACTCCAGAATTTTCACCAAGAAAACCCTATATAGAGTCTTGAAGAGTTGGACAAAATTGAAATAACTGAACAACCTTCAGCTAGGCTCTGGATGCAATAATGCAGTCCTCTTATTTCTCAGCAATTGATTTCTTATCCAACTCTCTTCAGAGGGTATTCCAAACCTTTTCTTCTCTTCTAGAATTCCTTCTAGCAATTCCTGCTGCTACTATCTCTTTAATTGTCCTGATACTTAAATAAGGTAATAGGCTCTATTAGCTGTGAATTTCCCATTTTTCCAAATTCTTCACCTCACTTGATTTTACCTCTCTTTGATCTCATGCTTTACTTCTGCTTCTGAATAAAGTGGTCCTACTCATCAAATTCAAAACTGTTTATGCCTTCCCTAGCAATTGTCCTCTAAATTATACCCAGTGTACTTCATGAATCTCTCTTTACTTACTGGAATTCTGCAATATAAACTATTTCTCACATAGAGAACTCCATATATTTGGCTGATTTTCTGATTGGCTTTTAAAGTCTCTCACAATCTAGCTTCAACCTACTTTTCCATTTGTATTGAACATTTTTCTTCTTCCTACATACTACATAATCTAGTCAAAATGGTCTTTTTACATTTCCTCATGAATGGTATTTCATCACGTATCTCTATGCCTTTGTTTCTATGCCTGGAATATTTTCCCTATTCATCTTCACTTCACAGAAATACCTCTTATTATTTTGATTTTCTTTCTGTTTGCTTATACATTAGAGGTACTTCTTACCTTTGTTTATAGAATGGAATGTCCCTGAGAACAGAAAGTATCATTTCTATCTTCATATCTCAAGAGGTTTTGCACAGAGTAGGGATGTAGTAAAAGCTTGCCCCATGGAATTTAATTGTCTTAGCTTTAATCTAGCTTTACTTGTTTGAATAGACATATTAAATTTAAGGAATAAATCTCAGGGAGACTTTTAGTAGTTCTAATCTAAGGGTTTTTATTGAAGTCCTTTGTAATGAAGCATGCACCAAATACAACATAACCACAAAGAATAATCTACAGTTCCCTTTGATTTTACTAGACAAGGGTAGTCAAATGGATATTATTTAGATGACCCCTAGGGAGTTAACTTTTAGGGATGAATAGCTTTTGAATGACAAACCTAGTCAAACCTATCAAATAGTTTGTGTGAGAGGAAAGAAAATAATATCCCAGAATCATAGATTTAGAGCTAGAAGGTACTTAAATTCAATGTAGTCCAATGTTGTCATTTATAGATAAGTATATTGATGCCCCCAGACTTTAAATCATTTGTCCAATGTAGCAAAGATAACAATGATTTTAAACCAATTTTGTATTGATATCATTTATTTTTGTATCACCTACATTTCTCAAAAGACCTCTTTACCCCTACAAGAGTGGTTATTATGTCTTTCAATAAAAAATAAAATATACATACACACACATACACTCATACACAATCTATGTCTCTCTCTCTCTCTCTCTCTCTCTCTCTCTCTCTCTCTCTCTCTCTCTCTCACACACACACACACACACACACATTCATTCTCTCCCAATTAAGCAAGTGAAAGAGTTGACATTTGAACCCAGGTCCCCTGATTTTAAATTCAGCACAGTTCTAGTGCAAAATGATGCTTCTTTTTTTCAAACAACATTTATTTTCAGTCTCTATAGTCTTCACATTGAGTAATGAAAAGAAATCATTAAAGGTTCAAACAAATATGAATGACTAAGCAAAACAAATCTCCAGATTTTTATACCAATTTTAGTTAATAATAATAATTAATGTTAATAAGATTTAATAGTTAGCTGAGACATAATAGGTTCTTAATAAATGCTTATTGATTGACATATCATTGTGTCACTTATCAATTGAGAATTGTTTCTTTTTTTTACATTTATAACAGTTCCTTTTGTGACTTAGAAATGAGACATTTATCTGAAAAATTTGCTGCAGAGATTTTGTTCCATTTATTCAATAATATCTGATCTTTGTGACACCACCTGAAGTTTTCTTGGTAAAGACGCTGAAATGATTTGCTATTTTTTCCAGCTCATTTTTCCAGAAGAAGAAACTGTGACAAATAGGATTAAGTGACTTGCCCAAGATCACACAACTAGTCTGAGGCTGAATTTGAACTCAGGTTTTTCTGCCCCTAGTTCTAGTACTCTACTGATTCTATCTATACCATATAGCTATCCTAGCTGAAGAGATTTATTTCCACTTTATGAATTCTCTTTTAAATTTGACTTTATTGGATGCATTTGTGCAAAAATGTTTTTCAATGTACCTAATCAAAACTGTTTATTTTTATCTTCTGTGAGCATTTTCATTCCTTATTTGGCCATGAACTTTTCTTCTATCCATAGAAGTGGGTAGATAATTTTCCATGTTCCTCTTTTTTGTTTATAATATGTTTATATCTAAGTCACATATTCATTTGGAATCTACCTTGTGAACTATTGGTCAAAATGCAATTTATTGTCTAGTGCTATAACCAATTTCTTTTGGTTATAGAAAAGAACTGCAAATTAAGGGAGTATTAATAAATTGGGAAAAGAATAAATAAATGATGATATGTGAATATAAAATGATGTAAAAATAACAAAAAAGATAATTTCAGAGAAAACTGGGGAGACTTTTATGAGGTGTTGCAGAATGAAGTTAGAAAAACCAGAAAATTTCATAAAATAAAACAATATTTCAATGCCAAATAACTTTGAAATTCAAAATTCAAAAATTCTAACTAAAGCCATAACTACCCATAATTCCAGAGGACCCACAATTAAGCACACTACTCACCTTCTGACAGAGAGGAGACAGACTCATTATGCTCAATGAGAAATAAATTTTTGAATCTTAAAAATAAGATTAATAGCTATCATTTATATAGTAGTCACACAAAGTCAGACACTGATAAGTTCTTTACAAATATTAATCACATTTTGATCCTCACAACAACTCTTGGAGGTGGATGATATTGTTATCTCCATTTTGTATTTGAGGAGACTGAGACAGACAGGTTAAGTAAATATCCTATAGTCAAAAATGCTAATAAATTATAGAAAACCTAATATAATTGAGGGAAAGAAGGGAGGGTGATGAGTATTCTTACTTTCATTAGATTGGACTCTAAAAGAGTATATCAGATGCATTTGATTTCAGGGAAAAACTTGGCCCTCTATATAGGGAAGTAGGAGGGAAAGGAGGAAAGAAAGGGATAAATTAATAGAAGGATTAGGAGAAAGGTGTAAAAAAGAGGGAGGGTTCCTAAGGGGGAGGACTGTTAGAGGGAGGTGGTCATCAAAAACAAAATACTGGGGGGGGGAGGGAGTAAGGGGAAAGGGAAGAGAAAAATATAACTTTGGGTAAATAAGACGGCAGGAAATTTAGATATAGTCATTTTAACTGTGAATGTGAATGGGATGAACTCTCCCATAAACCAGAAACGGATAGTGGACTGGATTAAAAGCCAGAATCCTACAATATGTTGTTTACAAGAAACACATCTAAAACAGAGATACATACAGAGTGAAGGTAAAGGGCTGGAGCAGAATCTTTTATGCTTCAAGTGAACAAAAAAAAAGGAAGGGTAGCAATCCTTATTTCAGATCAAGTAAAAGCAAAAATAGATGTAATTAAAAGAGATAAAGGAAGGAAAGTATATTTTACTAAAGGGTAGCATAGACAATGAAGTGGTATCAATACTAAACATATATGCACCAAGTGGTATAGCA
>JAJPUD010001912.1:58388-69630 GCA_023553655.1 Myrmecobius fasciatus
GGGGATTAGGGGGAAAAATTTGTAACAGAAAGCTTTGTAAGGGTTAATGTTTAGGAATTACCCATACATATGTTTTGCAAATAAAAAGTATTAATAAATAAAAAAACAATGCTAATAAATTTATGATGTTAAGGCTAATGTTTTAGCCACTATATCAGCTAACTCTCATTTAATGGCCACAGTGTCTCTGTGAGAGGATACTCTGGTTTCTGTTTGTTCCTTTGTTTAAACAGGTGAGGACTCAGCTTTAAAGTTCTAAGAATGCTCTGAATTGCCTTGTCCAAATTCATAGTTAATAAGTGGAATCCAAACCTTCTGGTTTCAGTTTCAGTACTGTTGCTGTTAAATATCAAGGGAATCTGTTAACTAACTCATTACATGAAGAAAAACAAATACCAATAGTGTTCAAAGAACTTATTGGAAAAGGGTTGTGTCAGTGGAATTATCTGCATACAGTGATTTGATCCATTATGTTTTTGAATCTAAGAAAAATTAAGAGTTTTATTGTCATCTACTAGCAGAAAATGACCGTAGTACACATATGTTTAACTAGTGCTCTTATTTTAATATAGTCCTGCTAATACAGGGAGTAGTAGAGTTTAATGGCAGTA
This sequence comes from Myrmecobius fasciatus, assembly GCA_023553655.1. Classification (NCBI taxonomy): domain Eukaryota; kingdom Metazoa; phylum Chordata; class Mammalia; order Dasyuromorphia; family Myrmecobiidae; genus Myrmecobius; species Myrmecobius fasciatus. Next base: position 59,000 of record JAJPUD010001912.1, read on the forward strand.
GTCTTGGACTTGTATAATTGGGTCTGAATCCTCACCCTGATATTTGCTAATTAGGTGACCATGGCTAAACCTTAATATATATGAGCCTCAGTTTTCTTTCTTATAAAAAGGGAATAATATTTTTTGAAACTCTTATCCTGCCAGGGTGTTTTGAGGAAACATTTAAAATGCTATATGAGTTATTATTATTATGATTATCTTCTTTGGATGTCCATAAGTAAAGCTAAATGTTCCGGGGGGGATCAGTCACCTTAACCAAGCTGTAACACCTTTTGGAGTGATTATCCTGCAGTTTTTAGCTGTTGTCACTGATGAGAGGGTCTATGATTATTTAGTAACAATTTGTGAGCATCATGAGCCTTAGCAGAGTCAAGACTTGAGATGCAAAAAATGGATGAGTGGAAACTTCCATCATTCCTTCATACCTTTTATTCACATATATTCATAACCTTTAAGAAAGTTGTTTGTTACCAAAAAATCCTCATTTAAGCATAAATAAAAAAACATAAAGATAAAGGTCATATTTTGCTTTTTTCCTTATATTCCTGGGGTTCAGAGAAGGGGACTGAAAATTGTTTAAAGCCATTTTGTGAAGAAATTTCTTTTTTTTTTCCGATCAAGCAGAAGATATCAGATTTTTTTGAGTATTCAGTCAATGTTCTGTGACTCAGCTCATCTGGAAGCAAACAAAAATAGTATTAGTAAAAGGACTAGAATGAGAAAGGCTTCAGTGATAAAAAAAGGAAGGGAAAAGGAAGAGAATAAGCTTTATGGAGCCAATTCCTGCCCTCACCTGAGAGGCATTCAACATTCATCTCTCTAATATCCTAACGCTTCAGTTCTCCAACCTATTCTTCCTCTACCCAACCTCAGGCACACACCAAGAGAGTGATATCTTTGACTTTGTCATTATTCACAAATGTACTGCATTTATGTTCAAGAATTTTGAATCCCTTTATATGACCATAATCTATTGGCTTTCCATGTCTCTCCCTGCCATCTTTTACATAACTCTACTCCATTCATACCATGGCATCCACTTTCTTGATCCCTCAATTCTCTTCCAGACCATTTCCCCTGCTATCTCTATATTCTTCTCTTTTTCCCATTTGACTCCTTAATAAACTAATCCAAGTCTGTACTGTCATCCTCTCTTGAATTCCAGCCTTCTTGTCCCATTGTCAATTATATTCAGCCAAGCTTAAGCCTTGGATCACTCCCCACCATGTCACCTCCACATGTGCTATTGAAAGAATATAGAAAAACTCATCCAACCATTCTAACTTTTTCTGCTGCAAATATATGTATTACATAACCTTATCTGGGTTAGGCTAACTGCATGACTATTCTACTATGTCTCCCTTGCCAATTCACTATCCTACCCCCCATAGTAGCTCCTCCAAACATTTTCATCCTCCATAAAACTTCCATGGCTCTCCAATCCCACATTCTCACATGAGAACCTTGACTCATATTTTTACAGAACAAAAATTATGCCATTAACCATAGATTCTCTATTCTTTCCTCTTCTTTCTTTCTTTCTATCTAATCTATCAGATATTATCTGCCACTCTTTCCTTATTTATCTCAGTCTTACATGATGATGTGACCTTACTCTTCATCATAATTAACTCCTCTACTTGTCCAAGTGATTCCATTCCACATAATCTCCAATAGATTCTACTCTCTGTCAACCTAATTCTTTTATATATTTTCCATCTCTCCTTACTTTACTGGCTCATTTCTTACTACCTAGCCATATGTCTCCCCTATCTGAAAAGAACTTTCATTTAACCTTTATATTCCCACAACTTATAATTTTCCATCTTTTCTGTTCTTTGTAGCTACATTCCTAGAAAAAACTATCTACAATAGGTGCCTTCATTCTCACTCATCTGTCTTTTTATCCCCTTACAATTCAGCATCTGACTTTGTCATTATGCCCAAATTCTTATGAAAGTTGTGAATTATCTTAGTTACCAGATGTGACTCCTTTTCTGTCTGCCTTTTCCTTGACTCCTATGCATCCTTTGACATCACTGATCACTCTTTGATGCTCTCTTCTCTCTAAGTTTTCAGACATCACTCATTCTTGATTTACCTCATACTTATCTGACTGTTTCTTTTCTGTCTCCTTTGCTGGATCCTCCTCCAGGTCACACCCTAGTGGTCCCTTGGGGGAACTGAGACATCTTTCTCTTCTATCTCTATAGTAATTCACTTGGTGATATATTATTAGTTTCCATGGATTTAATTGACATATTTATGGTGATGATTCTCAAATCTGCCTTTCTTCTTCAATCTCTCTGCTGACCTCCAATATCACATCTCCAAATTCCTTTCCAACATCTCAAACTGGATGTCCAGTAAACATCTTAAACCCAGTATATACAAAATGGAAGTCATTATCTTTCCCCCTTGACCCTCTTCATTCTTTTTTATATTTTTAGCACTTAACCGAGTGATTAGCATATGATAGTTAGTATATATATATGTGTGTGTGTGTGTGTTTGTGTGTGTGTGTGTGTGTGTATGTGTGTGTGTACAATCTATACATATATAGTCTACAAAATAGGGGTGTATTTGGACACTCATATTATCAAAATCTGATATATATGAAAACTATCTCAATAATAATGCATATTCATTTTAATAACAAAGCTTTTTGCCTCATTTTTAAAATATATAGAGAATTGTCTCATTTATATAAGAATTCCAGCCACTCTTCAATAGATAAGTGGTCAAGGGATATGAACAGACAATTTTCAGAAGATGAAATTAAAATCATCTCTAGTCATATGAAAAGTTGCTCCAAATCACTATTGATCAAAGAAATGCAAATTAAGACAACTCTGAGGTACCACTACACACTTGTCAGATTGGCTAAAATGACGGGAAAAGATAACGATGAATGTTGGAGGGGATGTGGGAAAACTGGGACACTAATACATTGTTGGTGGAACTGTGAACGGATCCAACCATTCTTCACTGAAGAAAACCATATACACCCAGAGAGAGGGGTGTGAAATATGGACCACAATAACATTTTCATGCTCTCTATTGATATTGGCTTGCATTGTGTTGCCTTTCTCTGATTTTCTTTTTTTTTTTCTTCTAGATAGGATTTTTCTTGCACAACTTGTCAAGTATTTCAACATTATTAACATGTAGTGGACTTCCTGCCATCTAGGGGAGGGGAGGAGACTGGGGGTAAAACTTGTAATGGAAAGCTTTGTAAAGATCAATGCTGGGGAACTACCCATACATATGTTATACAAATAAAAAGCTTTAACAAAAAAGAAAAAAAAGAAAAGTCAGAAACTATATGAACTAAATTACAAAACACTTTTCACACAAATAAAATCAGACCTAATCAACTGGAAAAATATTAAGTGCTCATGAGTAGGCAGAGCAAACATAATAAAATGACAATACTACCCAAACTAATCTACTTATTTAGTGCCATACCAATCAAACTCCCAAGAAATTATTTTACAGATCTAGAAAAAATAGTAGCAAAGTTCATTTGGAAGAACAAAAGGTCAAGGATTTCAAGGGGATTAATGAAAAAAAAAAAGGCAGATGAAGGTGGCCTTGCTGTACCAGATCTAAAACTATATTATAAAGCAGCGGTCATCAAAACCATTTGGTACTGGCTAAGAAATAGAGCAATTGATCAGTGGCACAGGATAGGTTATCAGGACAACCTAGCATTAACCTTAACAATCTAGTGTTCGATAAACCCAAAGACCCCAGCTTTTGGGATAAATACTCTCTATTTGGCAAAAACTGCTGGGAAAATTGGAAACTAGTGTGGAAGAAATTAGGGCTTGTCCCATACCTAACACCATATACCAAGATAAGATAAAAATGGGTTCATGATCTAGATATAAAGAGGGACTTTGTAAGCAAGTTAGAGGAACGTAATATAGTTTATCTCTCAGACCTGTGGAGATGGAATAAATTTATGTCTAAAGAATACCTGGAACTCCTAATTGAACACCAGATGGATAATTTTGACTATATTAAGTTAAAAAGTTTCTGTACAAACAAAACAAATGCAGACAAGATTAGGAGGGAAGCATCAAATTGGGAAATCATCTTTTTAATGGTTCTGATAAAGCCTCATTTCTAAAATATACAGAGAATTGTCTCATATATATAAGAATTCAAGCCATTCTTCAATAGATAAGTGGTCAAGGGATATGAACAGACGGTTTTCAGATGATGAAATTAAAACCATCTCTAGTCATATGCAAAGTTGCTCCAAATCACTATTGATCAGAAAAATGCAAATTAAGACAACTCTGAGGTACCACTACACATCTGTCAGATTGTCTAAAATGACAGGAAAAGATAACAATGAATGCTGGAGGGGAAGTGGGAAAGCTGGGACACTAATACATTGTTGGTAGAACTGTGAACAGATCCAACCATTCTGGAGAGCAATTTGGAGCTATGCTCAAAAAGTTGTCAAACTGTGCATATCCTTTGTCCCAGCAGTGTTTCTACTAGGCCTATACCCCAAAGAGATCTTAGAGGAGGGAAAGGGCCCCCCATGTGCAAGAATGTTTGTGGCAGCCCTTTTTGTAGTGGCTAGAAACTGGAAACTGAAGGGATGCCCCTCAATTGGAGAGTGGCTGAATAAATTATGGTATATGAATGTTATGGAATATTATTGCTCTGTAAGAAACGACCAGCAGGATGATTTCAGAGAGGCCTGGAGTGACTTGCATGAACTGATGCTGACTGAAACGAGCAGAACCAGGACATCATCATACATAGCAACAACAGTATTACATGATGATCAATTCTGATGCACATGGCTCTCTGCAACAAAAAATTGTCTCAAACTAGTTCCAGTTGTTCACTGAAGAAAACCATATACACCCAGAGAGAGGGATATGAAATATGGACCACAATGTAACATTTTCATGATCTCTATTGACATTTGCTTGCACTGTGTTGCCTTTCTCTGATTCTTTTTTTTCTTGTAGATAGGATTTTTCTTGCATAACTTCTCAAGCATTTCAACATTATTAACATGTAGTGGACTTCCTGCCATCTAGGGGAGGGGAGGGGACTGGGGGTAAAATTTGTAATGGAAAGCTTTGTAAAGATCAAGGTTGGGGAACTACCCATACATATGTTATACAAATAAAAAGCTTTAATAAAAAAATAAAAAATTTAAAAAAATTTAAAAAGACTCAAAAAAAGAACAAAGCCTTTTAAATCAGTGGTGTCAAATTCAAATAGAAGAAGGATATACTAAGAATACATAAGGATGCCTACAGGCTACCCATTGATTAGAAAAACATCTATTAACATTATCTTTGTTCTGTTGTATTATTATTTAATTTGTAATATATTTTTCATAATTATATATTAATCCAGTTTGGTTCAATTTGGGAATATTCTAACACCAACTGAGTGTTTGGCACCTGTTTCAAATTGTTCATATCTCTCTTTCTCCCTCCCTTCTTTTTTTCTTTCCTTTTTATCCTCCCTTCTTTCTTCCTCTATTTTTCCTTTATTCTTTCCTTCCTTCATTCCACATATAATAAGAAATGTACCAGACATTGAAGTCCTTTTGCAAACTAAACTGCCAAGCCTTCTAACTATAATGTAGAGCGCAATTCTGATGGACTGACCACATTGCTTAGCCACATATATGTTTACCTAGAAGATTAATTAATGGAGAACTCATCCAAGGCAAGTGCTTATAGATAGAAGAAGCAATGCAAGGATATTCTTAAGATCTCTCTGAAGAATTTTGGAATTGTGTGAGAAAGGAGTCAATGACAAAGATCACCCAGCACAGTACACCTGCCTCAAAGAAGGAGCTGTATTCTATGAGTGCAGCAAAATTGTAATAGCTCAAAAGAAACATGAAATAGGAAAATTTAGAAATATTTCCATTCCAAATGTTCATGTGGACTATTTGTGCCTAACCTCTGGTAGAGTTTACTGGTCTAATTAGCCATAGTTAAACATAGTGTGTATACTATGCACACAAGGTACACACTGTACCTTGATTCCAAGCTTGATGTCTGAAAATGAAGGAAAACAACCAATCTTCCACATTAAATGAAGTATTAAGCTTGGGTCTTTATAGCGAAACACAACACCAACACAAACAAAAACACTATGAATGTAATATTTTATTCCTGACATATGAGAACTAAGAAGGATGTTTTAGTAGACCTGGAGTCAATGTAGCAACTTTCTGGAGTCATCTTCCTGATTCAGATCTGACTTCAGACAATTATTAACTTTGTGAACACGAGTAAGTCACTTACCTAGTTTCCCTCTCTATAAACAAATTAAAGAATGACAGACTAGCGTTTTTGCCAAGAAAATCCTAAATAAAGCCATAAAGAGTTGGACATGACTGAAAAACAACTGACCAACAACAACAACAAAAAAAGAACCATAAAGAAATGTTGTTTACTGCTTAAGTGGAATGTCATCCATCAGGTAAGATTTCATAGAGATATTTTTTATGACTGAGACAATAGTGTTACCTAAGTTCATGTAAAACTTTAAAAGGTAGTTCTTTGTAGTTTATCAAGGAAAGAACAGTCTCTGAAGATATTTAACAGAAGACTGACATGATCAGTATCATATGTAGAAAGATTTTTCCAGTAATGATAGGAAAGATGGATTAAATACATAGAAAGAGAAACAAAGAAAAAAATAGAAAAGTATATAGCTCTAAGGTAGGATGAAATTAGTCTAGAGACAATTAGTGGTAGTCAAAAAAAATTATTGCATCTAGATATGTCATAGTGTAGTCTAGAGCTGAAATGCTCCTCAAAGGGTATGTACACCAAGCTCCTCATTCTCTTTATGAACAAACTAAAGCCACTCACACAAATTCTAAGCATCATAACTGGTGTCTGAATTCTGGCCCTCTGTTTCCAGATCTAGTTTATTTTCTTGCATACCACACAAAGGAAAGATAACAGAAGACAAATATTTTGCAGAAGTGAAATCAATGGTATTGTTCAATAATTAGCTATGAGACATGAAAAAAAGGAAAAAATAAAATTTGATACCATCTACATTGACTGTCTTGGTCAGAAAACCTGTACTACTTTACAGTGGCCAAATGATCTAATTTCTCATAGGTTTCAACCATTTTTGTCATACCTTTTTTTCAGATAGTGAGCCTCTTCTTTGATAAGGTAAAATAAAGCAAGTAAATTAAAGCAAATAAAATAAAACAAAAACACTCTTTTTATATACCCATACTATTTTATGTGTTTTTTTAAAAAATCTATACACTCCTTCTATCTTTTCTAAATTTCTTTCTGAAAAAAGATCCCCATGTAATCATATTGATCTCTTTAGAAGTTCCACTTTTGTATTCATAAGGATCATTTGTAATCATATTATCTGAAATTAATAGAATTAAAGGATCTATAATTAGATCTTATAGGTCTCTCAACTCAATATTTTACAGATGTGGAAACTCAAGACTAAAGAAATGAAATGTTTTGTTCAAGGTTAGACAAAAATGCTAAGTGAGACATCTGAGTTTTGAATCCATATTTTCTAAGTGTAAATTGAGTGCTTATCTGCTAAGATATACTATGCCTATCTCAAGTTGCAAAGAAGAGGTGAAGATACCAGAAAGATAGCTCAAAAGACAAAAAAAAAATAGAGTTAGAGTATTGGTTCTGACACCTGATATTAAACAGGCATCTTTAATCAAATGGATATTTAAAAAAAAAAGTAGGCAAGGGAATAGCTAGAACAAAGCTCATCTCAAATCTGAAGATTTCTTTGGCAATAGGAAAATTTAATTGTTCATTCTCTGTCACTCTTCTTGTTGATAGATAGGAAAGGGCATTAATGCTTCCTGGTAAAATGGGCAAGGTATTATTCAGCATAATAGAATTGCAATTCTCCCCAAGAATTGCAATGGGAGTGGCTTTAAAAATCAGAAATTTTAACTGCCCTGAAGGTTAAGATACAGTTTTCCCAGTGGGGTATCTTTTAATCATCTTCAAAATATTGTTAAGTCTGGCACAACAAGAAACCACTATGTTTTTATTTATGAAAATACTTTTTCTTCCAGGACACTGTGTTATTAAACGCTTCAGATCAAGAACTACCTTGTATAACTTTATCTGAGTTGTATATAAATTGCAAAAGATATAGCTTGGGGGTTAAAAAGTGCTATCCAGGTTATGTTCTATTAGTAGGGGAACAGTCAATACTCAAAAAGTTCCCAGGTTTACCATGATATAAGTTCCCAGGAGTTGCAGCTTCCCTGAGAAATTCTGAAAAATACTCTCAATATGGCAAAAACTGTGTCTCAGCTAGGACCAGCAAAAACCCAAGAGGGCATCAAGAGAACAATAAAGTGAGACTTGAGGAAACAAATAAATTCTCTAATCCTTTAAGAGCAACAACAACTATGACTAAACAATAAAGGAATCATTGATATCATCAAATGCCTTAATGTTCCCTTTTGTACCATCAATGAACCCTCCATCAGTGGTAGCAAGGTACAGCATAGTTCTCACTTTGGTATTTGAAAATTGTCTTACTATAAATGGTATTTCCTTTCTCAGTCCCAGTTTACTTAGCTATAATAGAAATGAAAGTATGGGACCTTGGTCTGTCCTAATATACTTGCCATATCTATCATAGATTCTACCAGCTTCTCCTTTATCCAACAATTCCCTTTCTTCTATGAGTATATTGCATTTAATCTTTCCTCCTACCTCCTCCCACACCACTATATTGATTGGCCCCATCTTGAAATGATGCTGACAGGAAATATAGTCTTCCTTTGTTATCCTAAAGAGCAATAAAACAGTGAACTTTATACTTGATTGACCTTTGAATATTAGTCTGTATTAATGCATGTAAAAGTTATTATAGGCTCTGAGCACCAAAGTTTAAAGATAAATAAGGTCACTCACAATCATGTAAAAGAAAGGTTTATTTTCAGTTATACATCTCTGCACTCCTGACTATAAGATGTCAATTCAAAATTTTAGAAACTGATCAGAGTATTTATAAAAATTGTCTTCTCCATATAACTTCAGTGAGAATATCCAACTTACAGGAATTGGGCAGACAAGCTTGAAATAGGGCAAGGATTAATTTTCTTTAAACAGTCAAGAGCAGTTCCAAATTAGAGAAGGATGTTCTCATAGAAATAAGGGATAAAAATGACGCTAGAAACACACATGTTCTTAGATCTAGATACTTGAAGGCAATTTCAAACCCTTAATCAAAAGCTATTTTGTAAAGCTTGGCCCAGTTAATGTGCCAGCTTGATATTTCTGCTGAAAAACCTATCAATCAGAACTAGTCTCACTGTTTGCACAAGATTTCTTACAATGGCTTTGAAAAGTTCTGTATGGAGAAAAAATAAAACACTTTTAAGTGGTGATAGAGGGATAACAATAACCAAAGAAAAGTTCTGTTCATTCATTCTTGCAAATGCAATAAGCTTAATTATATTGTATCCCATTCTTGATTGCAAGCTACATTCAATTAATGTTCTGCTGACTTAAATAAAATAAAAGGCAGAGAATAAATAATTGGTTCATTTTTTGAACATATAGACAATATCAAAGAAAGTAATTAAGAAACACATAGCATTTGACTAACAAGGAAGAGAATGAATTTAAGTATACTTAAGAAAATAATAATAATTATAAGATTAGGGAAATTAATATGAGAAATGCATATTCTATCAGAATACAACATTCTCTTTATGTTGCAATGGTCTATAGCTTGATAAATTCTAGGGAATTTCTTTAAAATAATATAGCTTAAATCACATGCTTGATCACATCTTAGACTCAAGTATGAGACTTGAGCTCTGATGTTTCCAATTGCTAGGTAGTATTTTATCCTATATTCAACATTGCTTACAAAAATAGAGAGCTCCATTAACCCTGTGATTTCATTATTGTGCAAAATTCCCAGTTTAAAAAAAGCCATTGCTAATTCTTATAATTAGTTGTTCTGCAACTTAATGTGTTAAGAGAGTTGAATGAAAGCACTGAGAGGTAAAGAGAGTTTTCCAGAGTCCTATGATGATGAACAATAGCTTTCTTGACCCCTAGGTCCTTTTTATCAACCAAGCTTTGTAGCCTCTCTAAAAACAAGCCTACGAGGACAAAAATTGGGAGGAAAAGTGAGAAACACAGGGTAACTTGACAGATATTTGTAATCCTAAATGAATATGAGGTAGACTTAGATTTATGATAATTCTTCTTTTGTAACTTATACTTGTAACTTTTGTAACTTGACTGAGGGAGGAATCCTTCTCTTGCTGATACTGCTCTATAATACCTTACTGAGAATATATTCAGCTCCTATGGATTTAATTGCTCTCTCTATGCTGATAATTCTTAAATTTACCCTCCCTGTGCCAGTGACTTTCAATCTCATATCTTCAATTGCCTTTAAGAGAGCTGAAACTGAATGTCCAGTAGAAACCTTAAACTCATCATTTCCAAAAGAGAACTCATTATCTTACCCCCAAACCCTTCCCACTCCTACCTTCTTAATAAAATAAAAAGTAACACCATCGTCTCAGTCCCTTAGATTCATAATCTAGGAGTTATCTTGCATTTCTAATTTTCTTTCTTCCTGTTCCT
>JAJPUD010001912.1:82584-104109 GCA_023553655.1 Myrmecobius fasciatus
TCTCTCTCTCTCTCTCTCTCTCTCTCTCTCTCTCTCTCTCTCTCTCTTTCTCTCTCTCATCTCTTTCTTTCTGTCTCTCTTCTCTGAATCTCTCTACCTCTGTCTCTGTTTCTCTCTGTGTGTCTTTGAATCTCTCTCTTCTCTATGCTTCTCTGTACCTCTCTCTTTGTCTCTGAATCTCTCTCATCTCTCTCTGTCTCTGTCTCCCTCTCTTTCTGTCTTAGAATCTCTCTCATCTCTCTCTTTCTATCTCTCTCTGTCTCTGAATCTCTCCCTTATCTCTATCTTTCTCCCTCTCTCTGTCTGTTTCTGTCTCTCAGTCTCTGTCTGTGTCTCTGTCTCCCTCTCTTCTCTCTCTCTCTCTGTTTCTGTCTCTGTCTCCCTTTCTATCTCGGTCTCTGTCTCTCTCACACACACACTTTCTAAAAATCCTTTTGAAATCACTTAGCTGTGCTATAGGTAGCATGATCTGTTGGAAAGACATGGAAGAGGAATAACTAGGATCTAGGGTAGCACTGCTTACTAGCAATGAGGCTTTTAAAAATTTAGTAGAAACTTAGTTTCTTCATCTGTAAAGTAGAAATAATAATACTTACACTATCTACTTCACCAATCACTTTGCAAATTAGAAAGTATTATAAAAAGTAAATTATGACTACAGGCAGTGTTTTAATTAGGAGGACTTGTAAATCTCATATGAATATCTTCATCTTTTCATTTTTTTTCAGAAAAGATATCAGAATAGCAAGCAAAATGGAATAAAAAAGGAATATGCATTCATATAAGTGGAAACATGACACAGTTGGATAGAACCTTGGCCTTGAAACCAAGAAGGCCTGAGTCCAAGTCCTACTTCTAATACACCCTGGCTATGTGATCCTAGGCAAGTCACTTACTCTTGGGGAAAGAAGGAAGAGAAGGAGGGAAAAAAGGAAAGAAGGAAGGAAAGAAGCAAGCAATGAAGGAAAAGCTAACAAAAGAAAAAGTAACCGTCATTATAGGGAATGTACTTTTCAGAGAAAAAAATATGTAGATAAGTAAATACAAACAATATTTTTAAAACTGAGAGATAAAAAGTAGCTTTAACAATTTGGGGAGTGGAGCACTAAGGAAAAAAAAAATTATATTGAGAGAGACTTGAGTCCTGAAGGAAGGAAAGGATTCCATTCGGGAGAAGTGAGATTTGAGAGAATTTCATTCTTGGCGGGAATCCTATGTAAAGGAACAAAACAAGAGACTGAATGTCATTCACTAGGAATTCCCACAAATAATCCACTTTGACTAAAATGTAGTATGTGTTACTAGAGCTGAATGTGAAATTAGGTTGGAAAGATGTTTTGACTTATTTAAATGAATTTGAAAAAAATTATATTTTTTAGTTACAATGTTTAATAGTTTTCTATGATATATATTTTAGTCTAGACCAAGTTTATACTAGTCTTTCTTGATAAATTTTTAGCTGAAGTGACTGGTAAATTAAATCAACTGAGAAGTTTGACTGATAGAATAATCACTGAATTGACCATTTATTTGGAGAGTATGTAGACAGCTAATGATTTGCTGATATTTAAGAGACCCTTTTTGAACACTAATTCCATATATTTTGTAATGAATTAATTAAAAGTCATACAAATCTATGGCTACAGTTATATTACCGAAATTGATATGAGTTGAAATAATGAAGGAAAATATCCTTCTGTTAAATTGTTAATTAGCTTATATTATATGCCAGAGTCTGGTTTATATATTTTAGAATTTTAGCTTTAACTTAAAGCTAAAGCATTTTTAAAAAGTTTAAAATGTTTAAAACATTTTAAAAGTTTATTCTCATGCACCCAGAAGTTTTTCCATGAATTCTAATTATAATGATTTCCATATTACTCAAAATTTCTTCCTCAAATTTTCAGTTACTCTTCTCAAGAAAGAAACAAATTTTCATAGCATATCTCTTGTTTTTGCATAATTAATCCAGTAAACTCAGTGACCTCTGACTTTCTGAATGGATAAGGTAGCTACTCTTACACATACCTCTGCTCTCCTCTCAACCCTCCCACTCTCTATCTCTGTCTCTCTCTGTCTCCCTCTGTCTCTGTCTGTCTCTCTATGTTTATACTTGTATTTGTAACTGGTTTGTTTGTTTTCTGCCTTTTAGTTAAAATACTTTCTTTTTCCCCATACATCAATTCCCTTAATTATTACCTATATACCTCAGGGCTTGATTTTAATGACTTAAAACCTCTGGTACCCTAACCTAATTAAAGTTACTTCTATTAGGTTACAAAACAAGTAATGTAGCCCTATTTTGTTTAAAGTTTAAAGTTTAAAATATTTTTGAAGACTAATTTGGAGCATTTATAGTCCATATTTTAGCTCTCAAGGGATTTACATTCTCTTGAGAATACCATTACTATGAAACTAACTGTTTCAGTAATGCTATTTCACCTAAACCTTATATTTTATAGGAGAAATTGATGACATTAGATAGCATTTGGCTCTGTTTTCATGGACTTAAAATAGTCTCAGACAGTAATCTAACCTTTTTAGGAGTCATGGACACTTTTAGCTGTCTGGAAATGCCTAAAGATTCCTTTTAAGAAAAATGTTTATAGGTAAATGGATATAGAGATAAATAAAATAATGTATAATATTACAAAAGAAACCAACTATATTAATATACTTAATACAATTAATATACATGTAATATACTATGTATAAACATCTATTTTGATGATATATTGATATTTAAAAACCTATTGGAAAGCTAATATTCTTTATTTTTATGACAAAATGAATAAAAGTCAAAAAACCTATAACAGCTCTTATATTGCTGAAATTTAATATGATATAAAATTCAATAAAATATAATAAAATAAATAAATGAAAGACAGAAAAAGAAAGAGAGATAGAGAGAGAAAACCAAAACCAAAATACTTGTAGACATTTGGGGGAAATGGGGGGTAGAAGGAAGAAAGACAGACAGATAATCTCAGGCTAAAAAACTTGTCTAAAGAATAATACAAAACATCTCATTTAATAATCAGTGATTTTTCTACCAAAACTACCAATATACTTTACAAATACTTTTTAAGAATATAAATTGTCTTCTTCTTGCTTAGAAAAGCTGAGGTCTGAAGAAGACACAGGAACAGTGTTACATTTGTGATTCACACAGGTCATTAGGCAAAAAAATACAATCTCAGAATTCCAAATGGTGCTTTGGTGCATCCCCAATGTCAAATAATACCAGGCAGTGTCTCACAAACCAGGAGAATCTGAACCTTTATCTCATTTAGTCTCCTAACTTCCCTCTGGTCATTGGAATTAGTATTTCTACTTTGTAACTGGGAAAGCCAAATTAATGTATTGTTGGAAAAAATGGATTAGGAGAAAGGAAATCTAAATATCAGTTCCATAACTATCACTTTTGGCTGAGTGACATAATAAAAGTCACTTTGCCTTTTTGCTTTGCCTCTCTGGTCATCTATTCCCTCAACTTTAAATTAAGGTGATTGGATTATGGAGCCCCTTCTACCTCTTAACATTCATACATGTTAGGATTCAAGGTCTGACACCAATCAATTAGTGTTGAAACCACAATCATTATTAAACTTATGCTTATTGATTTTTTCATTAGACTCGGAGATTTTTAACTCTATTTTTCTTGGGATTTGGTGGATCTATATTTTTTTTCTGTAGCATGGCTAACAGGAAAATTTGTTTTTCATAATTCTGTGTTTATAATCCAAATAAAGTTGTTTGCCTTCTTAAGGAGGAGAAAGTTTCAGTAGAGAGGGAGACAATTCAGAAATCAAAATTTGAAAAAAAATATTGGTGAGTTTTTTTTTACGTTATTGGGAAATAATGAATCAAATTAAAGTGTAGTAAAATGAATTATATTGCAAAAAATATTTGCCAATCTATGTTATATTGTGGATACTTTCTTAAGTTTTCTTTGCTAGATGCTAAGTATTAGCCAACTAATCAATAAACATTAACTATTGTCACCTATGTGCTAGGCACTGTGCTAAGCACTGAGAAGACAAGAAGAACTAAAAAAGTCAGATCTTGCTCTCAAGAAGTTCATAATCCAATGGAGCAAACAACATATAAACGAATGTATACAAAACAAGTTATATGCAAAGTCATCAGGAAATAAAAAGAAGGGAAACACTGGAATTGAGAGATTAGGGAAAGTTTCCTGTAGAAGGTTGAAGTTTTCAGAGCAGAGGAGAAAGAATATTTCACACATAAGGCATAGACAGAGATAGTGCCTGAAGTGGAGAGAGAGTGTCTTGTTTATGGAATAGTCAGAAAGTCAGTATTACTAGATCAAAGAGTATATGTTAAGGAGTAAGATTTTTGTTTGTTTGTTTGTTTTCTGAATACATGCAAAAATAGTTTCGACATTCACCCTTGCAAAACTTGTGTTCCAAATTTTTCTCCCTCCCTGCTCCCTCACCCCTTCCATAGATAGCAAGTAATCCAACATAGATTAAACATGTGCAGTTTTTCTACACTTATTTTCATATTCTTCAGGCTGTGCAGGAAAAGACAGGTCAAAAGGGGAAGAAACATGAGAAAGGAAAAAAAAAAAACAAGCAAACAACCTTTGCCAAAAAAGGTGAAAATATTATACTTTGATCCACAGTCTCCATAAATCACTTTTTTTGGATGTGGGTGGCTCTCTCCATCACAAATCTACTGAAATTTTCCTGAATCACCTTATTGTTGAGAAGAGGCAAGTCCATCACAGTTGATCATCACATAATCTTGTTGTTGCTATGAACAAAGTTCTGTGGGTTCTACTCACTCCATCCAGCACCATTTCATGTAAGTTTCTGCAGACTTTTCTGAAATCATCCTGCTTGTAATTTCTTATAGAATAAGAATCTATTATATTCATATACCATAACTTATTCAGTCATTCCCCAACTCGTGGACATCCACTCAATTTAGGGAGAAAGTTGTGAGAAGAATAGAAAGTTATGAAGGGCTTTGAAGGTTTAAAAAATTATTTTTGATCTTGTAGGCAAGAAGAAGCTGCTGAAGCTTATTAATTAGAATTTAACATGATCAGACCTGCATTTTAGGAAAATCACATTAGTGGAAAATGGAAAATGGATTAAAATGGAGAGAAACTAGATGCAGGGAAACCCATTGACAGATACTGCAACGATCAAGGCATGAGGTAATGAGACCTTGTATTAAAGTGGTGGAAGTTTTAGAGAGAATGGAACAAATTCCAGTGATGTTAATGGACTGGTCTTGGTAGCAAATTGGAATATTGGTGGTTTGAAGGGTGGGGTGAAAGGTTATGAAAGCAAGCAAACAAGCAAGAAAGAAAGAAAGAAGGAAAGAAGAAAAGAAAGAAAGAAAGAAAGGAAGGAAGGAAGGAAGGAAGGAAGGAAGGAAGGAAGGAAGGAAGGAAGGAAGGAAGGAAGGAAGGAAGGAAGGAAGGAAGGAAGGAAGGAAGGAAAAACTTAGTAAGTTAGAAATTCAATATAACTCCTAGATTATGAACCTAAGGCACTGAGACAATGGTGTTAACCTTCTATTGTAATGGGAAAGTAGGAGTAGGAAGGGTTTAAGAGGGAAGATAATGAGTTCTCTTTTGGAAATGATGAGTTTAAGATTTCTACTGGACATTCAGTTCCAGCTCTCTGTAAGACAGTTGGAGATATGAGGTTGGAAGTCACTGGGATAGGGAGGGTAAATTTAAGAATTATCATCATGGAGAGAGTAATTAAATCCATAGGAGCTGAGTAGATCCTCAATAAGGTATTTCAAAGGGATAAGGAAAAAGGGCTCAGGATAGAACTCTTATGGATGTGTATGGTTAGAGGGGTAATATGGAGGATAATCCAGCAAAGAAAACATAAAAAGAATACCCAAATAAATAGAAGGAAAGCCAAGAGAAGGCCTTTTGCAAACCTAGAGAAAAGAATATAAAGAAGGAGAGAGAATAATCAGCAGTGTTAAAGGCTAGGGAGAGATTAAAGAAAATGAGGGTTGGGAAAAGGTCAGTGGACTGGCAACCAAGACATTATTAGTAGTCAGAATACATAAGTAATTCATCCCTTTGGAGGGATTGTGCCAGTCTCTAGGGACTTAAAGACAAGCAAATACCAATTCTTGCCATCAAGGAATTCATATTTCAAAGAGGTAAGGCAATCCTGGAAATACCTAGGTATGTACAATATCAACAGAGTGTGCATCAATCAGAGAAAGAAAATACTAGCAGCTACAAGATCTGGATGATACTTCTGTATCTGTATCTGTATGAGCTGAATCTTGAAGGAAGCTAGGGGATCAAAGGGTGATGAGAAAGGAAGTATTGAAAAATAATAGCCTTGAAATTCCACAAGGTTTCCTCCTCTTCATTTTAGGGAATTTATTTTACATAAATTCAGTCATTCAGTGAGAAAAATCTTTACCATTAAGGCAGATGTTGGACTCTCTAATTAAATATATATTTGTATATCAGATTGCATTTTAGTGTCTCTGAATAGACCACTATCTGAAAGTGAAATTGGGGAAATATCAAACATTTTCTTGTGACTCCTCAACCTGAGCCTTATACTCCAAAATTTTTATAGAAATAGTGACCCTCATCTATATCTTTGTCGGCCACAAATCATTCCTACTTTAATTCCTCAGGGGTATGGTAGAATCCTAGTTTTGTCTTGAATAAGTAGGCCACTGTACTGGTCATTCATAGAAAAATCTTGAGATGTGGTTAAGTTTCCTAAACCCATTCAAAAAAGATTCTCATCTTGGAAGAGAATCAAATGTTTTTCTGCTCGATAGAGATGAGAGATAGAATGCTTCAAGAAAAGAAAAAAAAAAAAACCTACCAAGTCAGTGAGACTGTATCAGAGAGGGCATGTAAATTATTAATTATAAAAGGGAATAAAGAGTACAAAAGACTAGCAAGGTAAGAAAAATGTCAGATTATGAAGATTTATGTTTTAACTATACCAAAATAGAAAGCACAAGTCATAGTAATCACATTAGGAATAGAGCTCACTCTTCCAATGGCATAATGTCAATAACTTGAGACCTAATTTTTTTTTCATTACTCTCTTCCTTGAATTAAATCTCCTTTGAAATGACTTTTCATAAAGTACTTAATGCAGAACTACAGCACATATTTGCTAATTGAAATATTCATGATATGAGTTTTGATCTTAATGTCTTTTATAGAATTAAAGAGTGTTTAAAGCAAGAAATTATTTGATAGACCACTAAATTGCAAAGGGAATGAATTGGCTCTAAGTGCTTCAGAAAGGAAACACAAATTTACTGTGAAATAGGATAGCTCATAGTAAAATGGTGTGGAAAGGACTTTTGATATTCCACAAAATAGTGTTTTTTCTGACATTGTGTGATTCTAAATCATAAAAGGGAAGAAAACTTAAAGGAAAAACTGGCACAGAGATAGACCCAAATAGGCAGTGAATATAACCTTGATAAATTGTTTGAAGGCTTTAAAGATGAGAGAAGGCTATACTGCTCATGATCTTGTAGTTTAAGATATTTTGTAGATGTATGTATTATAAATAGAGGGAACTCAAAGACCCCAGATCTGCTATTGTACCAATATCTTTCCCTACAATGAGCAAAGTTTATTCATTTGTAACTGTCAAACTTCTAAGTCTCAGATATTTGCTTGTGAAGAACAAGAGACTAAATCACTGCTCCTTAAATAATACACTGTCTAGAACTAGAATCTCTGTTAAATTATTCCAAATTACTCATGAAGCAAGCTTTTAGCTCTTTACATTAAATATGGGTTAATGCATTATAAACTAAGGTTGTATTGAATGGTGTAATTATTGAATTAGACATTCTGTAGTTGAACTATTTTGTTTTTCCTTTTTTAATTTAGCAATTCAGTTTAACAAATGTCTCCATACAAAGGCAAGAGAGAAATAATTTTATGGAGTTTTTTGTATATAAATATATAGAGAAAAATAAGATAAATATACACACATATAGATATACACACATATATAAATAAGTATGCACATAAACACACATATATTTTGGGGGGAAATAACAAACTATTTTACATTATCTAATGATTGTTTTTACAAAATAGTCACAAGGGTATAATTCAGATTAAATGATTTAGATTCTATACACTAGGTTACTTCTTGAGTAAAAGAACTATAGCATATGATTTTTTTTCCTTCCTTCACTTTAATACTAGTGCCTAACACAGATCTAAGCACTATAAAGGTGTTTCATAAATATTTCATAGATCCACATGGACACAGCATGGATATTTCAGCTCACTGTCCCAGTTTCTTACCAACAGCCATAAACCCTTTTCAGCATTGAACCAATGACCTAGAAAAGAAGGGAAAAAATGTGCCCTATGAGGAATCACTGTAACCAATTAATCTTCCCTTGTCATCCTACATCACTAATGTACTTCTTTATAGATAATTTATATTGTGCATTATGATATCTTATTTTTCCATTGTGAAGAACTGAATAGAAGATTAGTTTCTGAAATGAACCAGAGTGAGGTTTAATGTTTTAATTGTAAATTGAAGGAACTGTGCAGACACCCCACTTATGAATGACTGCCTATATCACACTCAGGTCACTTATCAGTTATTGCTTGGACACTGGCAATTTCCCTTCTTTTTCCTTATTGAGCATATGGTTAAGGTTGAAAGAGAAAATTATTTGGAGTAGGGGAAAAACAATATATATTTTTTGCGGAACTCTATATACTCTAATTTCAAATATTTTAAGACTTTATTCAACTGATGGAAAATTGTTAGTTCCTTCTAGGTTCCAAGCATTTTGTGTGTGTGTGTGTGTGTGTGTGTGTGTGTGTGTGTGTGTGTGTGTGTTTCATATTTTCCAAAAGGTAAAAAAGGAATGAGGAATGCAGAAAAAGAGAAATTGGGATAGAGACTGAATATGTGATTCTATTGATACTGGGAATTACTATGTGAGGAAACTCCCTCTACCAATATGGGCCATTACCTTCCCTGTAACTTCTACTTACAAACAGTATTTAGAGGAATGAAAGTTTAAGGTAATGATCCCCAGTCAGAAAATTAGTAGTATCAGACCCTGAACTTGAAGCTAGATCTCACTTCAAGATCAGTTTTCTACCCAATATAAGAAACTTTCCAACTATAGAGGAATAAATAAGGAATATGAGCAGAACAACAGAAATAACCAAAATATAAACCCACCCATTATGATTTCCTGATTGGTTGGTGATGAGATTAAGATCATGTATAATACAGAGCAATGAGACTCCATTTGGGAAAACACAAATGAGATGGGGGTGCTTTGCGATGGGAGTCATCAAATCTTTCTGAATCCATAAGAAAAGTGAATATTCATAATTAAGAAAAATCTATGAAGGCCAAATTAAGATAAGTTCATTGAGAATAAAATTAATTGATGACAAATATTTTTAAATTGATGTTTTTCTTGCATTGCACTTTTGCTCTCTCCTGCCATTCTATTTTATGTTTTTAAAAATCTTTGATACTGATTATATTTTATATGATTAATATATTATTATTATTTTATGCTTTAGCATTTTGGATTTAGGAGGCATAATTATATTTAATTATCACTATCAGCATCAAAAACATGTGAAATGAACATATATATGAGGAGGAAATAGTTCATAGTGTCAAGTACTGCTGAAACGTAAAGAGGGCTAAGAAAAAGCCACTGGATTCAGAAAAATAATAGGATCAGAAGCTAGATAGATAGCAAAATTTAAAAAATGAATAGGTTGTAAGGAAGTAGAGGCAGAAAATATGGGTAATATTTTTTAAGAAATCTGCACATGAAAGGAAAAGAAATCAAAAGGTTATTGTTGCATTTTTTGTTTAAAGAATGGGAGAGATTTGGTCATGTTTGTTAGCCAGAGGGAAGTGTCTAGTTCACAAAAATAAACTGAAGATTAGAGATAGAGGCTTGGTAGATGATTGAAGGGGTTAGTTCCTGGATACGATGGGATAAAGGGCAAAAATAGAGAACTTGATAGAGGTACATATCTGAGTCCCAGTGAAGTTCAGAGAAGGAAAAAGTATTGAATAATGGATGACAGTAGGGACAGTCTCAGTAGGAAACAATAAATAGCACATTTGTAGGTGTATATGTGAATAAAGTGGTCATGGACGCAGTGCTTTTTTTTGAGGAGAGACAAGTTTCTGAAAGGAGATGGAAAGAGATTGACAAGAACTTTAACTAGAAAGGAATTGTTTATAGGAGTGCAGTGGTGTTCAATGCACTAAAAGGAGAAGGTAGAAAGGGATTTTAGGAGGGGAAGGACTGACATGGATTGGGATGAAAGTGTAGGGAATGGTAGCAAAAGGGAATTTTCCCACATGTATCTACCTTTAACTCTGTATCACAGGAATTCAGTGAAGAGAGGGCCAGAATTTGGTATTCAGAGGACAACAGACATTAATATATTTCCATAAGCAATAGTAGTCAATTCATAAATACAAGCTAAAACATACATTATGTATTGTCTCCTTGAAAGGGAAAAGATTTCTATTTCTAGGAGAGAAAAATACCTGAATGATCCTTGCTGATTATGGAAACCTGATGTTTGGATGATTTATGCAACTTTCGTTTTCAGAAAGTCAGTTTGGGTACTTAGATAGTAATAATTATAATGACGATAGGGTTTTTCTTGTTCAGTAGGGTCTAACTTTTTGTGACCTCATCTTTTAAAAAATATGCTTAGATCTGCATTCAGACACAATCAGTTCTTCTTCTGGGTATGAATAATATTTCTTATCTTGAGTCCTTCAGAGTTGTCTTGGATCACTGTATTACTGAGAATAGCAAAGTCATTCAGAACTGATCATCGTATATTATTGCTATTACTTTGTTCACAATACTTTTCATTTTACATGAACTCATGGAAGTCTTTCCATGTTTTTCTGAGAGCAATTTGCTCCTCATCTTATTGTATAATAATATTTCATCATAATCACATACCAAAATGTATTTAGCTACTCCCCAGTTGATGGGAATCCCCTCAATTTCTCCTTTTTTGCCCTGAAAAAAAAGAGCTGCTCTAAATAGTTTTGTAGATATAGGTCTTTTGCCAAAATTTCTTTTAGGATACACGATTAATAATTATTTTCTTAGGTCAATGAGTATGCATGATTTTTAGCCTTTTGAGCATAGTTCTGAATTGTTATACAGAATGGTTAAATCAGTTCACAATTCCACCAACTATTGAATAATGTCTCATTTTCCTCACATCCAAAATCTGTCATTCTCATTTTTGGTCTGTTAGTCAATTTAATAGGTATGAGGAAATAACTCAGAATTTCTTTAAATTACATTTCTTTAATCACTAGTGAATTAGAAAATTTTAATATGGTTATAAATAGCTTGATTACTTCATCTGAAAACATCATTTGGTCATTTATCAGTTGGGGAATGGCTTTTTTTTAAAATTTAGCTCAGTTCCCTATATGTTTGAGAAATGAAACCTTTATGAGAAAAAATTTGCATCAAAATTCTTTTCACAATTATTATTGTGGTTTATATTTCCCTGCATTTATTTTATTCTCTCACTCCTTTTAACTTGTCCCTCCTCAAAAGAGTTTTTTTTTGACTACCTCCTTCCACAATATGCCTTTCCTTCTGTCACTCTTCTCTCTTCTCATATTCCTTTCCCCTCTTTCTTTCTCATAGGGTAAGGTAGATTTCTATATCCATAATTGAGTGCACATGTTATTTCCTCTTTAAGCCATTTCTGAAGAGGAAAGGGTCACTTACTTTCCTTCTCTCCTTCTCCATTGGAAATATTGTTTGCCTCTTTTATGGCAGATAATGTGTACCATTCCACCTCCCCCTTTCTCTTTCTCCCAATGCATTTTTCTCTCATCCCTTAATTTATCTTTTTATATTATTATGTTATATTCAACTCACAACTATACCTTCCATATATACTCCAAACTGTCCTAATTGCTATAATAGTGAGAAAATTCCTATGAGTTACAGTATCACCCTCCCATGTAGGAATGTAAATATTATCCCTAAAATCCCTTATGATTTCCCTTTCCTGATTGTTTCCTTATGCTTTCCTTGAGTTCTGCAATTTAAAGTCAAATTTTCTATACTGCTCTAGTCTTTTCATATTAAATTCTTGAAAATCCTCTATTAGATTGAATATCTACATTTCTCCCTGAAGGATTATACTTAGTTTTGCTGGTTTGGTGATTCTTTGTTATAATCCCAGATCCTTTGCTCTCCAGAATATCACATTCTAAGTCCTCTGATTTTTTAATTTAGATGCTGCCAAATCTTGTTTTATCCTGACTGCGGCTTTATCACATTTGAAGTATTGCTTTCTGGATGCTTGCAATATTTTCTTCTTTACCTGGAAGTTCCAGAATTTGGCTATAATATTCCTGAGAGTTTTCATCTTGGGATCTTTCAGGAAATAATAGGTGGATTTTTTCAATTTCTATTTTACTGGTTCTAGCATATCAGGAAGGGGCAGCTAGGTGGCGCAATGATTAGAAGACCTGAGTTCAAATATGATCTCAGACACACATAATTCTTACTAGCTGTATGACCCTGGCCAAGACACTTAACCCCAATTGCCTCAGAAAAAAAGATAAATATCAGGACAGTTTCCCTTAATAATTTATTTAAAGATGATATAGGCTCCTTTTTTATTATGGCTTTCAGGTGGACAAATAATTTTAAAATTATCTCTCCTTCATCTATTTTCCAGGTCAGTTTTTTTTTCCCAATAAGATATTTCACAATCTTCTATTTTTTTTTCTTTTAGTTTTGTTTTATATTTCCTGATTATTAGCTTCCATTTGCTCAATTCTAATTTTTAAGGAATTATCTTCCCAAGAGAGATTTTGTACTTCCTTTCCCATTTGGCCAATTTTACTTTTTAAAGCATTCTTCTCCTCATTGACTTTTTTGTACCTCTTCTTTCATCACTCTCATTTCTTTTCCCAATTTTTCTTCCACCCCTTTTACTTGATTTTCCAAAATCCTTATTGAGCTCTACCAAGGCCTGAGACCAATTTTTATTTTTCTTGGAGGCTTTGAATGTTGGAATGTTCTGAGTGTGTGTTTTGGTCGTCCTTGTCACCATAGGTTAGAACCACTTTCTGTTGTTTGCTCATTTTCCCAGCCTATTATTTGACTTTTAACTCTTTGTTAAAGTAGAACTGTGTTTCCAGGATTGAGGGGTGCAATATCCCAAGCTTCTGGGGATTTGTACAGCTGTTTTCAGAGATCCTTCTAGAGACCTGAAAGTTTTCAGTTCTCCTAAGGGGATATGATCAAAGGAACTGCTCTCCTGGCCTGTTCTGGTCCATGAGTGACCACAAGCACCTTTTTCTGCCCCAGACCTGTGAGGAGGATCCCTGATCCACTACATCTGTAAGTTCTAGGGTACTTGTGCATTTCTTTTCTCTGGGACTCTGAGACAGGGCTGCATCCTGGACCTGAGTATGAGCAAAGCAGCAGAATCCTGCTTCAGGGCTAGCAGAGACCTTATCATGTCCAGCTCTTCAGTTCCCCTAATTGTCTATGTCTGAGACCTCTGGAAGCCGCTTGTCCACTTCTGCTATCATCACTGTTGCTGATTCAGGGTCTCCCAAGATTGCTCCTGATTTCCTGGTATCCCTCTCTCATCCTAATGAGACCAACCTTTTCTGCCTATTTTCTGTCATCTTTGGTGGCTCAGGGCTGAGAAATTAGGAAACTGCCCCTGGTGCCACTGATTTAGAGACTCCCAGGGACTTTCTCCTGGTTTGGAGAGAGCTAGAATCTAATGGACTACTAGTAGAGATTAGTAGTTCTGAGAGAAAAAAAAAAAGACAACACAAACATGGATATTATTACTATTACTTCTCTACTACTCATTATGGTTTTCAGTTGACCCTGGGATCTATTATTTCTTTCTGCAAATTATTGGGAAATCACTTGAACCATCAATCATGTACACCAACAGCTCAAATAGAAATCCAGAAAACTCACTTATCGACACTTTACTTAATTCACTTTGCGCCCTTGATTTTCATGGATGAGGAGCTTAAGCTATTTAGATTTGTGTTACAGATTCCTTTTGTGTAAAGTGCTCAATTTGTCTGGGGGCTTCGCTCTATTGCTTTGGTTCAATATCCTAGTACATAAGAAAGCAGTGCTTCAGGCTTTCTTGTTATAAAGTAACTTTATCTTTAGCATAAATTCAGTGTTTTAGTCAACTGTGGGGGAGAAAAAAACCAAAACAGATGTTTTCATTTTGATGGAAGAAAGTATATCAATGGTGATCACAGTCTTCCAGTTGCTTCCTTACCATGCTTCCTTCATCACAGATGAAGCCTTGGGAGAAAAAAAAAATACATGAGATGGTAAAAAGTTTTGTGGACTGACAGATATACCATGAAAATATGAAGCTAGATCTGACCTTCTTTTGCTGTCATTGCCATTTACTGCTCCATTATGCATTTACATCATATTCTCTCAGTCTTTTTATTACTAGTAGTTTGTCTTATTATATGCAATTCAATATTTTCTGAAGTACCATCACCACAATTTAGAACCTTTATAATAATGCTATGCATTGATTTAAGGTTATTGGAGTATAAACTCCAAGAAGATACAGGTTTATTTTTATTTTCATTAACTTCTCAGTTCTTGAATCCTTTCCTCCCCTTTCATGGATTCCTTTGATAGGCTGGTGGCACTTAAAAATTTCTTCTCAGAAATGCATAAAATGAAACAAAATTATGAAAGAAAACAATTATATTGATTTTTTCATTTTTAATTGTGATTTTCATTATAAATGTTTTTCCATTTTTCCCTAGTGAATTTATTTATTTTTTTAATACACATTACTTTATGAATCATGTTGGGAGAGAGAAATCAGAGCAACAGTGAAAAACCATGGGAGAAATAAAAAAGAAACAGAAAAAAGAAGTGAACATAGCATTTGTTTATTTACATTAAGTCTTCTTAGTTCTTTTTCTGGATGCAGATGCGATTTTTTGTCCAAAGTGTCCTGAGATTGCTTTGGGTCACTGAACCACTGAGAAGAACCAAGTCTTTCATAGTTGATTATTGCATATTCTTGCTGTTATTGTGTACAATGTATTTCTGTTTCTATTTGTTTCATTCAGTATCAGTTCATGTAAATCTTTCCAGACTGTTCTAAAATCAACTTATCAATCATTTTTATAGAACAATAATATTCTATTCTCTTCACAACTTGTTCAGCCATTTCTCAATTGATGGGCATCTATTGATTTTTTAATTCTTTGCTGCCACAAAAAGAACTGCTTTATAAACATTTTTGCACATTTTTTTCTCTCCTTTAATATTTCCTTGGGATGAAAATAATATATACTGAAATATACTTATTTATCTATCTATCTACATTAAAGTTCATCAAGCCCATATTTAAAAAAAAAAAACCCTTTACTCTAACCATCATTTAGAGCTCTGAATGTGACATGGCCTTAATTAATGCTGACTCATTGAATTAATTATCTAATGGTAAAAGAAAAGTAGCTGAGTTTTTTAAGGACCTTAATTCTTTGTATAAGCACTTGCAGAAAAGAGTCAATATGCCAAGTTTGCAAGCAGTCTGCTATTCATTGGACAATGCTTTTAGAACTGACCAAAGGCTATGAGAAAATAAGATGACTTGCCCAGCTCACAAAACTAGGAAATGTCTAAGGTCACAGGAGTCCAGGTCTTCCTAACCCCTAATCTAGCACTCTCTGCACTATATTTCCTCTCAGTCTCCAATGATAATAAAAATCCCCCCAAAACAAAGCAAATTTGAAGAGTGATTCACCCTGGATTGCTTATGGAATCTGAGTATTTATTGAGCACATATCCTGTCTGAGGCTTGTCACTCACATCAGTTGTTCTTAAGATGCTTTCAATGAAGCCATAAGATGTACTTGCACCCTGCATTTTTATTTGGCTTAGAAAAACAATCATTTTATCAACTTGTATAATCATCTGAATAATATCAAGTATAAATTAACAGAGTAGCGACTGGATTCTAGATTATTTCTATCTGAACTTGATAAAAAGAAGAAAAGGCCAAGATTGCCATTATTATTTTTGGCAATTATTATTATTTTTTATTTTTATTATTATTATTTTTAATATAATACTTTAAGATGTGGAATGTGTCTTTACATACATTATTTAATTTTCCCTAATACATAATATATTTATTACAAATCTTAGGATTGCTTTATTTCCATTTATACCTCTTTGTTTTCTGTCTGACCTCCTTCATTTCCCTTTAAAGTAGTCACAATATTATCAATTAATTTGTGTCTCATTTTTTTTAATTTAATATATTGAATTTTATTTTGATTGAATAAGACCTAGTTTAACATCAGGATAAACACCCTCAAGTATAAATTATCACTTCCATTCTCATAAAGACAAAAATATAAATCTATAATATATCCAGTAAGGATGAGAATAATTCTCCCAAGGCCCACAGAAGAAACAGCAAAGAAATAACAAATGTTAGAGTGACATCAAGTGGTGAAATGTTACTATTCAGTTAGGGAGAGAGAACGGCGATTTACAATCAAATCTCAATTACCTGCTTTAAAATTATCCCCTGTTTGCTTGGCCAAGACAAACTTTTAATGTAATTCAAGGATTTTAATTTTTATTACTCAAAAAGCTTCTGGGTCATTTTATCCCATTGTCACCCCAGAAAACACACATGTTTTGTTATTAACCTAAGGGAATTTTTTGACAAACTAATTTTATTGATTTAAAGGAATCAAATAACTTATCTTGACTTTTCAATCTCCTAACAAATTAATATCTGCCATAAAACAAATTGAGCTTTTCTAAGGAAATTGACAGGTTTTTTTTTCTCTAACTGCTAGTTCTCTCTTCAGTTTGAACACTTCTCTTGAAAAGGAACTATGTATGCTACTTGTTTGGTGAAAACAAAAGAATCACCTCATTCACTCCAAGTTGTTGAATAATTCCTGCTGAAAAAAAATACTTACTTTCCTCATTAAAAAAACAGATTTTCATATACCGTTTGCTTGTGGAAATTTGGAAAATATGTCCTGGAGAGATGAATGATTGAATGAAAGTGCTTGGCAATTCTCAAACAGATTAGATTGCTTCACATCAAAAAAACATTTCATAAATCCCAGCCATTTTTTCTAAATGAATTATTGTTCCCTTGTTATGAATTTCCCATATGCATTATCTCTCCCTATTAGAATGTAAACTCCATTGGGACATGCAATATCTCAATTCTCCATCTGTATTCTTAGCATAGTGGTTAGCACAAAATTAATACTTAGTATTTTTCATTTATTTATTCATTTATATGCCCAAAGCCTCTTAATCAGGAAATAAATTTGAGTCTGGGTTCTTTGACTCAAGAACTGCACTCTATTAAATATAATAGACACTTAATAAGAGTCTACTATAAGCAAGACACTCTACTAATGTCAGGAGATACAAAAAAAAACAAAACAAAACAATTTTTTATCTTCATAAATTTGATGGGTTCAGATATAGATGGTATTGGGACAAACCACTATTCTTTTATTACTGTTTTATATTCATTGTTCTATAACTTATTTATAGTTGGATAATAATATTAACATGTAAAGTAATTCTTTGTGGGTTTGCTAGAGGCAAGCAAAGTAAAACTTCAGTAGCAACTAGGACAACAGAAATGATGTCTTACATAGCCTATTTCCACATGATTTTGATATGCTTGGCCAGGTTTTTATAGTCTGCCAGATTTTTGCTCCATAGAGTTTACATATTATGCATATTGGGGATGTGGACAGCTATTAACATGTTCTTAAAAGGTTTTTTGTTTGTTTTTGTTTTTGTTTTTAATCAATGTTATGTGCAATAATTGAAGACAGGAATTTGTTCTATGATAGCGATCAAATTCCAGAAGAATTTAATAGTCAGTCTCTCCAGAATATTTTGAAATCTGTTATTTACAATAAAAGTATTTATTGTCTAGAAATTCATGAAAGATAATTTTATGACATGTAATTTTACCTACCAGTCCATGTCTTGCTTTTCATTCTACAAGTGATAAATATTTGTAGCTTACAATGATGTGCTACACAATATATTTCCTTACAAGGTATACAATAATTACTAAGTATAAACTCTGTGAGTGCTTTTTGGAAGGCACTCATAGAAGAAATTTTTGATTCCACTCATGAAACTTAATCATTTCATAAATTCCAACAAATGCAAATTGTTGTTGTCGTCTCGGTTATATCTAACTCTTCATGATCCCATTTGATATTTTCTTGGGAGAGATACTGGAAAAGTTTGCCATTTCCTTTTCTAGTTCATTTTATAGACGAGGGAACTGAGGCTAATAAGTGACTAAGGCCAGATTTAATTCAGGGAAGATGAATCTTGATGACTCCAGGATTGTTATAAAGATTAAATGATGTCCTAGAAAACATATATAGAAATCATGTGAAATGAGTTCACTTCTGTGAATTTTTTAGTTTGAATGCAATCAATTGTTTTTTTTTTAATTAACTATATTGTTCTAATTTTGGAGTGAATTTCTCATCTTAAAAAAGAGTTTTTAAGATCTAGGTGTAAACTCATCAAAGATGGGATTTACATTTTGGACTTTTGTTCACAAACATAAGGTGAATTTTGGTAAAGGTGAACTGCTGGATTTTTATTTCTTTCTATTTAAGGCCATTTTTCTATGACTGATACCAACAGTATTTCCATTTCCACACAAACTGCAAAGGAGATAATCACATATATTATAAGGAAGATTCAAAATAAGCAGAACAAGTCCCACTGGGTTTCCTCCAGTGAATTTGCATTTCATACCTCTACCTTTCATAATTTGAAAATGATGAAACTAATGGAGATCTGGCAACAGCAGTGGACTTTGAAGTGATCTGAGTCATTTTGGCTGGCCTGAGGAACTAAGAGAAGCCAAAAACTGGAAAAGTCCTGGCCCTGGGGAAAGTATCACAATTTCTCCCAATACAAGTAAAGTTAAAAAGAAAGACTTCCCATCTCCCATTCTCTACTACAATCATAGATAGGATATTTGAATTATGCTATGTCTTCTCTCATTCTCATTACACTTGTCACAAGGGTGAGATATGTGAATATTAGCATCCAAATATCTTTAATCTAATTGCTGTAACGGTATTAATTTTTAATAGTTTGCATTTAGCAAGGACATCTAAGCTCTTCAATTTCCCTCAGCTTAATGAATGAGACTGCAGACACCTAGTAAGAAGAAAGAAAAAAAAAAGTCACAAAGGCTAAGCTGATCAATATATTAAGCCCTGAAAAGGTCAAAATATTTCAGCAGATTCTGGAGAGTCAGAACACATAAAATACAGCAGAATATGTAAATTCTCCTCCCTTGACCCAATGATACTGATTATGACAAGGAAGGGATATGTACTTTCTGTAGCTGTGCTGGAATATGAAATGATAAAAATGATATAAATACTAAATGTGTTGAATTAAAGATATGCAGCTCTTGGAGTAAGTTGTCTCGGATGGAGTTCATCAGTTCTGCTGCATTATCCATTCAACTTTATTTCTCTGAGAGAGATATGGAAAACAAGCAGCATTGATTATGAATAGGGCAAGTAATATTTTCAATGTCTGTGATACCCGCCCTACTTAATCTAACGAGTTAGGATGGGAGAAATGCAGTATTGGAAGTGGTAGTAATCTCCCTTTTTGATCTAGTTGGTCTAGTGTAGTAGTAGGAAATGGGAGGAAAATCTCCAGAAACTTCTTCATCTTTCTGAAGGACGCAACCTTACAAAAAAAAAGTTGCATAAATGGGAGTTACTACTCTCCTACGAATGGATGCCATTGTTCAGACTGCATTAAACGCTGAAATACTGGAGTCTTCCTTCCGGGGGTGGAGCCATGGTGGCGGAGATCAGACAGGAGTCTCTGTAACCTCCTCTAACCTCCCCTCAAACCAACAAAATATGAAGCCTCTAGACTGATTCTGAAGCAAAAATATCCACAATATCTGGAGAACAACACGATTCTAGAAGAAGATACTCTGGAAGAACCTCAAAACAGTTCTGTTTTAATAGGGCAGGGGGGTGGTCTACTGAACCCAGACTGAAGCGCAGGGAGACTGGGGCAGGGAGCTGGAGCAGGGAGCTGGAACAGGAGTCCGAACAGGAGTGAGAGAGGGTGCTTTTCACACACCTGGGAGTCTTCTGCAGGCCTCTTGGAACAATTTGTCCTGATTGTGGGCAGGTGGTTTGGAGGTTCTGCTTTTTCAGGGGGATAGATTGTGAACCACTGAACCCCTGATGAGCATCGGACCTAGCTGCCATTACACAGCACCTTAAAGCAATCAATCAAACAACAGGACTGATCAGCACCAGAAATAATTCAATCAGCGGAGCTGCCCAGTACCTGAAATAATTCAATCAGCAGAACCGCCCCAGGGTGAACTAAAGCAGAACTGCCCAGCCCCTGACATAATTCAATCAGCAGAAGCGCCCAGTTCCGGAAATAACTCAATCAGCACAACTGCCACAGGGCAAATTAAAGCAGCTGTCCCACCTTTGCCCTAAACAGACCTCACACCTTTAAAAAAATGAATAAAAAACCAAAAAGACCTCTCACCATAGACAACTTTTATGGAGAGAGGGAAGAACAGACCTCAAATCCTGAGGCCCCTAAAGGTAAAGCAACTCCAAAAAAAGCCCCAAAGAGAGACATAAATTGGTCTCCATGTCACAAGGCTTTCTTTGAAGATTGCATAAAAAATCTTAAAAGAGAGTTAGAAGAAACGTGGGGAAACGAAATGAGATCACTGCAAAATAAAATAGAAAAAATGGAAAAAGAATGCAATGAACAAAAACATCTAATTGGTCAATTGCAAAAGGAACTAAAAACAGTAACTGAAGAAAATAAGACATTAAAAATTAGAATCGAACAATTGGAAATGAATGACTCATCAAGACTTCAAGAATCAGTTGAACAAAAACAAAAAAATGAAAAGCTAGAGAAAAACATGAAATATCTCCTAGGAAAAACAACTGACCTGGAAAATAGATCTAGGAGAGACAATCTAAGGATTATAGGGCTTCCTGAAAGCCATGATGAAAAAAAGAACCTGGACACTATATTCCAGGAAATCATAAAAGAAAACTGCCCTGATATTTTACACCCAGAAGGCAAAATACTCCTTGAAACAATCCACCGATCACCTCCTGAAAGAAACCCAAAAATTAAGTCCCCCAGAAATATCGTGGCTAAATTCCAGAACTATCATACCAAGGAAAAGATATTACAAGAAGCCAGAAAGAAACAATTTAAATATCGGGGAGCTACAATTAGGATCACACAGGACCTAGCAGCTTCTACTTTGAAGGATCGAAGGGCCTGGAATCAGATATTCCGAAGGGCAAAGGAACTTGGATTACAGCCAAGAATAAGTTACCCAGCTAGAATGAGCATTATCTTCCAGGGAAGAAGATGGTC
>JAJPUD010001912.1:109109-127882 GCA_023553655.1 Myrmecobius fasciatus
ACACACACACACACACACACACACACACACACACACACACACACACAATGAATGGGTCCTCCTAGATCTTCCATTTCGGCCGGTATTCTTGCCAGCTATGTAGCTGTCTCTCATTTCCATCCTGGCCACACCATGGGATTTTTCAGGCATGTCTCCATGCTGAGCATCTTCATCTCAACCTAATAATTTCCAGCTTCCTTTTATGTGTCAATATTCAATATTAGAATATAAGTTCCTTAAGAGCAGGGAAGGTCTTTTTTCCTCACTTATATGTATCTTCCAAGTGCTTAGACACAGCATAAGCATTACCTAAGTGCTTGCTTGACAGATTGACTATCCACGTGATCCCACTTGAACATTAGCTAACTATTTTCAGAAAAGGGGAAATATCTGACTATGACCTTTGGGGATATAGAAAAGGAGCCATGACTTAACACTTCTTGGTTGTGTGGCCCTGGGCAAGTCAATTAATCCCAATTGCCTCAGGGGAAAAAAAGGAAAAGGACCCATCACTACCAACAAAATTGACATTTAACAAAGGTGCCTACCATATATTAGAGGGGGTAGAGGTTCCTTAGCTTCTTAGGACATAGATTTAGGTCTACAAAGATCATTGAGCACAACTCTTACATTTAAGATATGGAACCAAAGTTCAAGGAGATCAAGTGCATGTCCAGGCTCACACAGGCAGTAGATGGCATAGTGAAGATATGATCATTTGATATACATAGAAAGGTGCTGAAAGAAAACCAACTTGTATCATATGTAGTTTATGAATACATTTAGTTCTGTGTTCTGTTTAACTCAGTCCCACTGATTTTCATCCCTCACCTGTCTAGATTGCAGACCTTCTCCCACCATCATTGCTTTGTCAGAAGACTTCTTACCATAAGCCTATAAAATTTGGGGAGTCTTTCTAGTAGAGAGACAAGATGATATAGTGGAATGAGTTAATTTGTGATCTAATGTAAGAAAACCTAGATTCATTTTTCCTGTGCTATTAATTGTTGTTTTTCAGTCTTTTTTTTGTTTAAAGTCATGTTTGACTCTTTCTAATCTCATTTGAGGTTTTCTTGGCAAAGATACTGGAACAGTTTGCATTTCCTTCTTTTTTTTTACAAATGAGGAAACTGAGGCAAATGAGATTAAATGATTTACTAAAGGACCCACAACTAATAAGTGTCTGAGTCTGGATGTGAACTCATTCTTCCTGACTCAGGTCTGGTGCTCTATCCACTGAGTCACCAATTGCCCATGCTATTTATTACCTGAATAACTTTTCTGGGCCTCTTTTTCCTCAAACGTAAATTAAGAGAGCCAGGCTCTAATATCAATCCCATCTTTTAACACTATGATCTTACTGTCCAAATAAGTTACATCTAGTGCCTCTTCATTTAAGAAAAATGGAATTTTTTGTCCTTATCACCATGGCACAAATTAGTGAATTTGTTTCTATCTAGTTCATTTGATTGCCCTGGACAGCCAAGCTAGATAATTTGTACTTGAATTATCCATCTAATCCCCTCAATTCTTCACTTGACTGTCTGCCTGTATATTCAGTCTCTGTTTCTTTTCATTTTTTCCTCCCCTGTCTCACAAGTTAGATTATCTCAAAGCTCTTGAATTTGGATTTGCAAAACTACAGGGAAAAGATTAAGGACAACAAAAGAGCTCTGTCTTCATGATGGTTCTTAGTGGGAGAGAGGAGGGCAAAGAGAAAGACTTCATGAAAGCAAATCAATTGAAAATGGATTTTGTAAAACTTTGTTTAGAGAAAATTGTTTAGTTCCTAACATTCAACAGTAATTAATTTGACATAGGTTTGTGAAATAAGGAAGAAGTACCAGAAAATAATGACTTTATATTAGAGGCACAGTCAACTTGCAATTACCACTACTAATGGATTTTATACAACAATGGATAATTCATATCAACATGCATTTAATTTTGGAAAGAAATCTCTTGAACATACAAACCTATTTTAAATGATTCATTCACCAGGCTGCCTCTTTATTCATCTCCTTTTCTACCTCATCCTGATTCCCTGCTGACTTAGTTTTAGTCAGAGATGTAACTAATATAAAACAGAGTTTTGTCCCAAGGTGACATGATAGAGGGCAAATAAGTCTTCCCTTCTACAGAATTAGTGACTATCTCCATGCCCCCATTTCATGGTGATCCAACAATAATACATAGTATAAGCCACCTTAATTTTTTATCCTCAGAGCCCCATTAATAAAAATTTATATGTTGGGATTATTTCCTCACCAAGGCCAGTAAATGTGATAGATACTCTGAAGGACAGGGCTCCTCCCATTTACAATTATTATAAAGGGACTGCCCTGGCAGTCTTCTTCAATCACTGCCATTGCCTCTTCAATTGATTTGTCCAATGTATAGTTATGTCTAGTTATGACTCTGATACTAGTGTCATTATCTCAGGATCATTCAGTGGGAGGAAGTAAAAACCCTCACTAATTTTGTACAATCTACATTTGGAGATTTGGAGTTTATGGTGAAATATATTTTGCCCTGGGAGAATATGAAGGCTATTAGAAGGTTTCATCAAAATGTCTAGACATCTTACAAAACAGATTGTGCCATAATGTAATGACAATATTAGTTAGCATTTTTATTGCACTTTAAGTTTTGCAAAGAATTTTACATATGTTAACACATTATGTCCTCACAATTATCCTATGTGGTAAGTGCTATTATTATCTCCATTTTATAATAAGTAAACTACTAGTTATTAAACATTTATTATATGCCAGGTATTATGCTAAATGCTTGAGGTACAAAGAAAAATAAAGAAATAAAAAGACCTGTTATCAAAAAAGTCAGTGTAATGAGCTAGACAGCCTTTAGACATATAAATTGGAGGAATTCACAATGGAAGAAGAACAACATTGCCAAAATATGTACCTTCTAGAGAAAAGAAATAATATCAAAAGCCACTAGAAAGAAAGAATTTATATATCAAGGATTTATAAATATCACACAAAATTTATCAGCTATCACTTTGCAAAAGAAAACCCAAAATGAGATAGCAAAAGACAAAGATCTATGACCAATAATAGCTTTCTAATTACATTGAATATCATCTGACAAGGAGAAAAAATGATCTTCAGTGGAAAAAATAGCATTTTCAAATATTTCTGATAGTTAAAGAAAAGAACTGAAAATGGACTTTGAAAGATAAATATGGAAGTCAAGAGGAATTAAAATAAGTACAAATGAACAATCAGAAGAGACTTTACAAAAATAAACTATTTACAATAACAGCAACAACAACAACACCACACACACACACAAAATGAAGTTTGGAACTGATAAGATCATTAGAGAATTATAAACCTCCTCAAAGGGAACTGATGTAACAGGATTGGGAAGGCAACTTCAACCAGAGTTGGTAATTGATGACACATGGCAGTGCAGGAAAAGGGAAATGTCAAACATCCAATAAAACCCAAATTCAACCTGTTTTTTTAAAGTAACTGCTAGCTTTAAGAAATTATACCAGAGATACAAAAACAAACAGTAACAGAAACAAAAACCAGTTACTGTTTTCAAGACACTTTCATTCTTCTGGAACTATACAGTGTATAAACAGATAAGTGTATACATAATCAATAAAAGGAGGCTGAAATACTTTGGAAGGAAGTACTGATAATCAAGGGCATGAGACAAAGCTTTCTTGAGGAGGGGATGCATAAACTACATAAAAGTACTTCTGCCAAATAGGAGACTAATTGCACAGAGATAAACACATACATGATAGCACTATAATTCTTTGATTAACAAGCTATATAGTCCTTTTTGAATAGGTAATTGGGAGTTTTTAGTTTACCGATCCTGTTCATTGAACTAGATCTTTACTGTGGGCATCCCAGGAAATATGCCTTTTCAAAGTAATTTTTCAAACTATTTCAAAATATCACCTTCAGTCTATAGCAATCTTATTTGGCCCTTAATCACGTGCTGTCTTGTAGAGTTATTTAAATATTGAAATCTCCTTAAGTGCTAAGCTCACAAGAAATAATTCATATTTCTAAAATTATCTATTTCTTCTTTCTCACAGTGACTAACCCAGTGGTAGGCAAAGGGTAATAACCCATATTTCTATAAGATATTTTTGATTCTTGAAGTTACTTTCTTGAATTCTTGAAGCACTTTCCTCCACACAACCCTATTCAATAGATCATAAAAATACAATTAAGCCAATTTTTCACATTAAAATAAAGAGGTACAGGGAATGTGATGGTTTACCATTGGCCACTAGACTGGTAAGTAATAGAACTACTAGAATTCCAACCTATTTCTCCTAACTCTAGTTCCAATAAGCTTTCTACATCACTAGACCCTTTCCTTTTTTCAGTGTACAGAGAATTCATACTTAGTGATGGAAGAAACAAACCATTTATAGGCACATTGATCTATTTTTAACAAAGGCCCCTGCCTACAAGAATGGCAGCAAGAGTGGATAGACTTCCAGTCCTGAAGTCAGGAAAACTTAATTTCATGAGTACAAATCTGACCTCAGAAACTTATTAGTTGTGTGAACCTAGGCAAGTCCCTTAACTGTTTGCCTCATTTTCTCATGTATGAAATGAGCTGGAGAAAGTAATTGCAAAGCACTCCAGTATCTTTGACAAGAAAACCCCTAATGGGGTCATGGAGGGTCAAGCATGATTGAAAAATGACTTTACAACAATAACACATACAAAAAGAGGGCTTCAAAAGAAATCATCAGTCATTGTGTTTGTATGAGTGATGGTGAACCTTTAAGAGACCCCTTAGCTTCAGAACAAAAGAACTGGGAGTTTGTACAGACATGTTCTCAGGGTTGTTTGCTAAGTACTTGCTAAATAATATGTTCATGACATTTTAATAAATAGGGAATGTTTTCTTTTCCTCTTTGAATTTAGTGCTCTCAAAAAGCTTATAGAAGGGAGTGGTATTAATTCAACTATTTATTTTCCCCTCACAGTACATCAATTGTGTTTTCCATTGGTTCATTTATAAGTATAAAAGCAATTTAATCTTCCTTTCCTCAAGATGACCATATCAATGGACCTTGCTCAGAGTTTGCTTCCAGTACTAATGTAACCAACATTGTGTCAGTCTTTACATTAGTCTTTGAAGCATCTGGCTTTCAGCAGCATGTAGGTTCAGGTTTTATGAAAATAAATGGAACTTAACCAGCTTGAGGAGATAAAAACAAGATTCAGAAATATATTTTGTTTGTCCCTCCTAATTGCTCTTGGTGTCCACTTTCACTCAACTCTCACCAGTTCCAAGAAACTGGTGTATGCAGTGGCCACATTCTACAAAACTGCCTTAGCTGATAAACTAAACCAGATCAAAGGTAATCAAGAGGCTTCAAATCATCAGTGAAGACAGGGATGTGGGGCAGCTAGGTGGGGCAGTGGATAGAGCACCAGCCCTGAAGTCAGGAGGACCTGAGTTCAAATCTGGTCTCAGACACTTAACATTCCCTAGCTGGGTGACCCTGGGCAAGTCACTTAACCTCAATTGCCTCAGAAAAAAGAAAAAAAAAAGAAGACAGGGATGTCTATGGAGAGCATGTAAATGGTGTAAATGTAAATAAAATAGCAGAATGGACAATCAGAACAATGTATTCCAGTGGCCATAAAGGCAGCTGAAGCTTGTTCTGTGGTGTGCTTAGAGCTTGGTCAGATGTCAAAGACTCCAGTCATCCACTGCATCCCAAGCAATCACTAGTCATCCTGACTTATATCTTGTTACTGGACCTCAATGACTCTGGGAAAAAGTGTGCAAATCTGCCTCATTTAAATCCATTTCATATGTAAGTCAAGACATCACTACATGAAGTCATTGGTTCTCTGAAAATTAAGAGCAAACAATGGGGGGGAGGAGGGAAAGAGAGAGAGGGAGACAGAGAGACAGAGAGAAGGAAAGAGAGACAGAGACAGAAGTGGGGGAGAGGAAAAGGAGGAGAGAGAGAGAAAGGGAGGGAGAGAGAGACACACAGAAAGGAACAGAGAGAGAGAGAGAAGAGAGAGGGGGGGAAGGAGAGGAGAGAGAAGAGGGTGAAACACACAGAGACAGAACAGAGACAGAGAGACAAAAAGGAGAGAGAGAAAGACAGAGACAGAGACACACACAGAGAGATAGAGAGACAGAGAGAGGAGAGAGAGACAGAGACAGAGGTGGGGCAGAAAGGGAGAGAAAGGGAAGGAGAGAGAGAGACATAGAGACAGAGACAGAGAGAGACAGGGAGGCAGAGACAGAGAGACAGAGAAAGACAGAGAGGAGAGAGAAACAGAGACAGAGACAGAGAGACAAAGAGGAGAGAGAAACAGAGACAGAGATACAAAGAAGAGAAACAGAGACAAGAGAGAGACCAAGAGAGAGATAAAGAGAAGAGACAGAAGACAGATAGAGATAGAAACAGAGACAGAGGCAGACAGAGAAGGAGAGACAGAGACAGAGACAAAGAGATAAAGAGGAGAGTGATACAGAGACAGAGAAAAAGAAGAGAGACAGAAAGAGAGAGACACAGAGAGGGAGAAAGAGAGGAGGGGAGAGAGAGAATGAGGGAGAGGAGAGAGGTGAGCAGGACACAACATACACAGAGCCAGAGGCAGAGAGACAAAGAGGAGAGAGAGACAGAGAGAAACAGAGACAAAGAGGAGAGAAAGAGAAAGAGAGAGAGATACAAAGAAGAGAGACAGAGCCAAGAGAGAGACCAAGAGAGATAAAGAGAAGAGGCAGAGAGTCAGACAGAGATAGAAACAGAGACAGAGACAAACAGAGAGACAGAGACAGAGACAAAGAGATAAAGAGGAGAGTGAGACAGAGACAGAGAGAAAAAGAAGAGAGACAGAGAGAATTTTGAGCTTACAGTGATTATCCAAATAATTATAAACCTCTTCAATCACATTGCTTGTCCTTGAGTATCTATAGTTATGGCAAAAAATGTCTTGTTTCACCTAACTTGAGTGTGAGATCAAGAGAACTAACTTCACTTTTCTAAATCTCAAAGTTCTCATTTGAAATATGAAAACAGTTGCACCTTTCAGCTCTAACATTCTGCATTCTGTAATCATTTTAAATAAATGACTCAAGCCTTTACATGTTTCAACCAAACCTTTGCTTTTTTCTTTTTGTTTTCTTCTAACACCTTTGGTTTTCTCTCTGAATCACCTCTTGCTGCTTGCTTCCTTGTTTCATACTAACACAATATATTTACATGATCTTATAGCTAAATCCCTACAGCTGACAGTGAAGTAAGTGACAGGAAGACAGTCATAGTCTTGAGATTTCTGCAATGCAGATTTCTAAGATTTTTAAGTGGGATTCAAATAATTAGCTATTTGTGGAAACAAAAGTACCAGTATGTGTATTGGAATGAGTAGAGAGGTACTTAGTGGGTCAACATTTCATATAGTTGACTGTCATTTCATTGCTGTTGAGAATATCCCATATGGAAACTTGTTCCATTGACACAGAATTCAACCACCCTTCTGCAATTCAGACCTTCAGATTTTTGCTTTGGAGCAATGAATGCTGTCACAACTTACCCAGGGTTACACAGATAACATGGCTGGGATAACAGTTGAGCTCTATTCATTCTCTATTGTACTATCCTTTCTCTATTTATCATATTAAATGGGCTCCATTTTCCTGATTCAGGCTTTAAATGCCACATCACTGGGACAGAGAAAAAATACTGCCTTTGAGTAATTTTTTTTTGGTAACAATATGAAATCAACATGATGGAGAAGTAATAAAATATCTTGAAATAATAAACTTTGAACTCCTGTTAGGAAATTTCAGGCTTCATGACAATTTTCATTTTTTTTCTCTTACTCTGTCTTTCACTTTAAGTGAAAGTAAAAAGGGGGCAATAAAACTGATTAGAAAACCCCTACAAATGAAAAGAACTTCACCATCACTAAACTTACAGCCATGAGTATATACTTCTGAGACCTTTTCAAACAATACTAATAAAAAATTCCTTAAATTTGGATAGTTCTTTGTAATTTGTGGAGTCTGTTGACACATGTTGATTATTTTATTTGGTGTCAAA
This sequence comes from Myrmecobius fasciatus, assembly GCA_023553655.1. NCBI lineage: Eukaryota > Metazoa > Chordata > Mammalia > Dasyuromorphia > Myrmecobiidae > Myrmecobius > Myrmecobius fasciatus. The sequence goes on from JAJPUD010001912.1 coordinate 117,187, forward strand.
GAGCCTATGAGGTAGATAGGTCAAATGTTATGATTTTACTTCACAGATGATAGAATCATAAATTTAGGACTTCAAGAAACTTAAACAGTCATTTTATTTGATTCTATTGCTCATTTTTAGGGAAATAAGAAAAAAATAATTGTAACCTCATAAAAATAAGCAAATATATAAAAATCAGGTATTTTTTGAATATTAAAAATAATATGCATAATAATTTCAACATAGTGCTACTGTCAAGATTGTTTTATTTTTTTTTATTTTCGAACTCTGGGATTTTTGCAAATCAGACTGGCTTTTGCTCAAAAGTTAACATCCTATATCTGAGTATCAGACATTTCCTACCAAATCATCTAATTCTCAACCTTATTGCAGGTAGAGCCTGTACTAGGCAGCCCTCATCTCAAAGAAAAAAATTAAGCTACTTGAGTTTGTAAAACCTAGATCCTCTTGTAATGAAAAACAAAACATCAAATGATCTTTTCTCACTGAGATGCTGATTGCAAGAACCTATTATATAGAAATAAAATAGGGACTGGAGTCTTTGTTTCTTCTTATTAAATTATTGTCCCTGTAGCAACTGTGGATGAGAGGAGATAAGGACCAGAAAGTTGCTGCTTTTAAACTACATGTTGGTTCAATGTTATAAAAGAAGACAAATTTTCTATTATTACTATGGGTTTATATTAAAAACAACTGGAGAAAATTTCTGCCCTTTGTTTTATAGATGAAGAATTGAGGTTCAGGGATTTCAAATTATTCATCCAAGATCACATGGGATGTAAGGAAGAAAGCCAGGATTAGGTCCTAGATCCTTTAACTCCAAATGTAGCACTCTTTCTACAGTACCATACTGCTCTGAGAGGAAACTCTAATGATTTTTTGTCCATATGCAAAATCAATCTAGATAGGAAATACCCCCCACATACATAAACACCTCCCTTAGCTCATACACTATAACTGCATAGATCCATTCGAATATTAGGATAATTGCTTCATTTCTCCACTTCCCATTAATAAAATGACATAAGAATAGGTAAAGGGACTGTACCTGTGATTTCCTTTTTATAGGAAAATTCTAGGTGAGGAAATTCTTTTTACCAATGTAATTTGTCATTTTCTTGGCAATTTATGATCTGAGTATTGGCTTAGAGCCTATGGCCTAGAGCTGTAGTGTCAAACCTAAAACCTAAAATATTGGCTTAATTTTAAAATGCCGTATTATCTATGTTCATTGTATTTTTATTTATTGTGTTAACTATGTCCTAATTACATTTTAATCTGATGCACTGAGTAATATTGCAGACACTTGTGGCCAGGAGCCTTGTATTTGACATCTCTGGTCACTTTCCATTCTTTTGTCTTTGATTCCAAGACCAAATCCATTATGCAAATTTCTATCCACTATCCCATATTGTCTCTCTGAATGACATAAGCCTAGCCTATTCACTGCCACCTATCTGTCAAGACAGGCTTAGAATGAAGGATAAACACAGCTCAAAGTGTTTGAATTCTAGCCATGTGTTTCAAATGATTTTTCAAGCATTTGAGAATTAGTATAACCTATCTTCCATCATTTCCCCCAGGACTTTTTCCATTCTCTTTAATCTTTCATTATGTTTTCCCAAGTGAATGAATCCATGGAGCAATGACTCACTTATTCTCAGTTTGACTCACCAGATTATTCTTCTGAAAAAATTGTGTGAGGTAAGGGTAAAAACTCCCTCACAGCTTTCTTATAGGGACTTTACTCCCCAAACTATACTTCCTCTTGCTCTAGAAGCTCCATAGAATATGTGAGTTGAAATCTAAATTCAGAATGCACATAAATTGAAAGAGCAGGATATTTTATTTCATTCTGTCCAATATTTTCTCAATGTGAACAATCAAGACAGTAAAGTTTTCTGTAAATTCATGTTGAAAAATAATTTGATATTCTTTTTAATAATCTCAATAGTGACAAAAAGCATTGAAGGTACCCTTCTAACGGAGAATTATAGAGCTAAGAGGGTCTTTAGAGATCATGATTGTCAGATCAGTAGACAAACCAGTAAAAAAGCGCCCTTGGGAGAGAAAGAAAGCAACATAAGTCAAGCCACCCAAACTACCACCACCTCCCATAACTTCCCCTGGGACCCTGAAGTCCTGGTCCCTCTGTCCAAGTCTCACCAATAACAACACCCCTATTCTACAACCCCTATTCCAGTATCTCTGATTCCAATTAACCTTGGCAAGAATTGCCCAGGTATTGGAATCCCTGCTCCCTCAGGATCTAAAAAAACTGTGCCACATAAAGACAAAAGAAAATTTTCTATCTTCAGAGTCCTAGGCACTGTCAAACAGTCCAACATCAGAAATGGATACTTCCATGGATACTTGCATCTATATGTTTTGTGTCCCTGATTAGAATGTTGAGGGAAAGGTTTGCCTGACTTTACTGTGGCTGTCCCAGTATCTTCATATAAAAAGCACTTATAAATATGATTTATTATACTTCATTCAAGTCCAAAAACCTTATTTGCAAATCATGCAAGTGAACTGCACGGATGTCACATTATGTGCATAAGGTCACATAGATAATGATTGGAAGAAATAACACTAACAGCTAAATCTTCAGACTCCTTATTCATTGATCTTGCCACTGTAGCATATTTTATTCTTTTTCCATATTTCTGCAAAGTTTATGTCAAACACAAACCATCAATGATTATCACTATGTTTTTATTTGTCAACGAGGAATTGGATTTTTGGAAAGGCCCAACCTGTGGTTAAGTTTAAAACATAAAAATATGAAATTAATTTCCTATTCAGTTTAGGTAGTTTTAGATATCCTTTTGTATCCCTCCAATACGTTCTGGGCACAATGGACCACACAGACAGTCTCATTCTGGCCATCTGGAATATTTTCTAGGCAACCTTTCTATGTATATGGTTGAATTGTTCATAATGATCATTGACTTAAGGGAAGAAAAAAAGAAAAAAAAACATGAAACAAAAATAAGACAATAAGACTCTATAACTTCTTTCTACTTGAGCCAAAAGGATCCTAGGCTCAGGAAGACAGTCATTTCTTTAAGTGGCACGTCATGGAAACTCTGCTCTTGGTTCAGTTTTGAGCTCCAAAAGGATAATTTCTGGCCTAATTCCAGGAAGCAGACTCAGGACTCTTTTATTATCAGTACTTTTGACTTCTTTTATAGCTGGTCATAATGGTAAGGGAGAGTTTGTAGGAAAGAAAACACCTCTTCTCCTACAGCTCTCCCAAGTTGCAAGGTATTTCCCCTTATAGAGGTGACCCTGGAAGACTTTCCTCTTAGCTATGTGCATCTTGGCACAGAGTTAAGTCCATGTTTCAATATAGCTTAGCATTTCATGATCTTTAATCCTTTAAAAGCCATTCAAAGGGAAATAGAATTGGCCAAGAAACTCTTAACCTGGCATAAAAATATCTGGTTTCATAGAGGAATTCTAATCTGTTCCTTGTATAAGCAACATCAGTAACTAGTCATTCTCTTTAAGAGAGGACTGACAGTTCTAAACTTTTCATAAAAATTAAACCAGCCCCACAAAACATAATGACATCAATTTATAATATCCAGTTTGAGGATCTTGTTTACAAAGCTCATACTGTTGATTTCGTATATTTCAATTTTTTTAAATTTATTTTTGTTAGGTTGATTTTAAATACCTTTCCAAAGAAGACATTGCTCCCAGATAATTTTTACTGAAAGCTTAACTATTGCTTTGATTTTCCTTTTTTTGGAATTATACATACATTTTGAAACCATTCTATAGCACCTTCAAGTAGATCTTCAAACCTTTAATTATGAAGTATGCCATAGCTTTTCTAGTTCTATCCAAAACATGTTATAATTTATGCAAATGACAGCTGAGGGAGGGAACAGAAATATAGGGAGGCAATGAATGGAATATTCCAAAGATTCAAAAGATTCATGCCTCACTAAAGACAAAGAATATTTTATAGATGTTAGAATAAAACAGAAATGGATAGTTTGCAAATTAAAAAAAAAGTCAGAGAAACTGCAGGGGAGGGATGAATTATTAGTTAGGTAAAGGGGAAATAAGATGAAACTGACAATAGGCTAAGGCAAGTTTACATAATCACTGAATAATATAGATTTGGCAGTGCAAAGAACTTTTTTAGAGATGGAAGACACTTTACATGATGTCTCACTCAGTTCTGTCATTTTATAAATATAAAAACTGAGGCCTAATAAGGTTAGGTGACTTGACTAAAGTTATATAGATTTTAAGTGGCAGGTGAAACTCAAAACCATGGCTTTCTGGATCTTAATTCTGAGTTCTTTTAACTGTAATATAATGCTCATATTTTTCTTAAATATATCAACAATTCCTTAGCTGTACAAAGATTTCATTAAATCCATAAGAATTTATAGTAGTTTTAATATATAAATGTGTTAAGATTCATAGTCTGCTTAAACAATGAATTTAGGTTCACCCTGCCTCTGATGCTTATTTAACCTGTGTGACGCTGGACACTTAACCACCTTGCATCTCAATTTCTTCATGTACAAAAATGATACAGTTGGAATAAATATCCTCTAAGTTTCCTTTCAGCTCTAAATCAGGTATAATTGGATTTCACCTCCTGAAAGATTTATTTCACTTTCTATCATGATACTGCCTCCTAATATCTTTTCACCATACTGCTACCCTATTCCATCCTTTCTATCATTGCCAAAATAAGTTTGTTACACATGAATCTATTGCTATCATTCTGCTAATGAAAAATTTTAGGCAACTTCCTATTTACTCCCAAGCAGCTTTCAAAGTCATGGGTTTCAACAAATTAATGTCACACTACTTTTCCAGTCACATTTTATTTCTATTGATCAAACTTTACCTGGTCACATCCTACCCATCTAGGATCACCTTTCCCTTCAATTCAATTCTATATTTAGTATAGTACTATGTATTATATCTAATGTATTGATAGTACAATATTATATATCATAAGAATTATGACTTTATAGACTATATATTCCTCAGTGTGAAGAAACTATATATATATATTATATTATATATAAAAACATATGTTATATATTTTTAATATCCCCCATGGTCTAGTACATTAGTAAATGTTAGTTGAATGAAGTAGTAAGAGTTAAGGCATAAAAGTGAGGCCAAATGCTGCCATTATTGCCAATGTAAAAACTAATACACGTACATAGCATTCATAGGATCACAGATTTATAATTAAGACTTCCTATCATCATTCTCATCATGATTCTAGAAAAAAATATTATTTAGATCCCCTAAAATGTAATCCAACATACTCAAAAATTGATTTTAAATTTCATTCTAATGTAATTACTTTAAAATCAATAAGCATTTGTTGAGCCTATTTATTATATGCCAGCAGCTAGGCACTTGTTACTATATTCTCTGTCTTTCTGTCTCTGTTATGTCAGTTTATATGTGTTCATATAATATATATGTCAATTATATATATATATGTGTGTATGTATGTTCATACACACACATACACAGAATGATCTTAAAATTTATCTTGTTCTGGTCCGTCTAACCACTTCCACTTTTAGTCAGTATAATAAGGCTATAAATAGTCAGTATAAAATGGCAATAATAGGAAGTCAGATTGCAAAGGAGAACCTAGAAGTCACATGCAAGCTGACCCAAACATAAAAGGGAAATAATTTACAAATTATATCATATATTAACCAAAAATCACATCCTGGTAATTTGTGCAGAATCAGGGGAATCCATCCAAATTTTGCTATCAGGGCTTTCTGGTTTTATTATATATAAATCTTAGACAGGTTCCAGAAGATCAATAGAACTCCAAATGGTGCTGATAACTTTGAGATGAGGTGGCTATGTTAACATTGAAGTTCAGAGCTTCTTGTCTTCAGAACTAGTGTCCTTTCCATAATATCACATTTTCCCAAAAACATTAGAGTATGTATAGACTAAGTCCTTTATTTTTATAAATAAACTAGTAACTAAATGAAGGCAGAGAAGGATATTAAGTGATTTGTTCATAGATAAACAAGTAATAATTAACAAAGTTAGGCTTAATATTCTGATCTTCTGATTTCAAATCCTTTATTCTTTCTAGTGCATATATTTCTAACTCTAGTCTTATCAAAATGATATACAACCTCCTTAGTTTATTTGCAAAGAGTTTTAGAGACTGGTTTCCAGTCTTAATTTAATAGTTCTCCCCTTTATATTCCTTATATTTTGGTTAGATAGGGTTATTAGTTGTTCACCTTTCTTGTTTGTCTTTTAAGATATATATGTGTAATCAACGTTAATATAGTTTTCATAGAAATAACATCACCGTTCCATCATTTTCATCACCTTCAATCATTATATACTCCTTTTTCCCTCTACTATACCTACAATCATGTTTTCTTCTGCTGTTTCTAACAGTGCAGTTAGCACAGACTATATTTGTAATAATAAAGTAATATATTCATATGAAAACAATCTCAATCCTCTCAATGTTTTCAGTTATATTAAAATGATATTTTTGAGGAATAATTCACCCTACCCTTGGAGATGAGCCTGGACTCAGTAAAATACCACAAAAATATGATTAGTAATTGTGTTATAACATTGAGGTAACATTCTTTACACAGAGCCTTTTGCTTTAAATTTTGAAATAATCAAATATGATTCAACACATTAATTTTATATAAAAAAATTAATGTACTTAGCAGATTCTGATCTGTTCCTTACTGGTTAAATACAAGGCATCAGAGAACAATAATCTGATTGTACTGTATAATTTAATTACTTCCAATTGTAATCTTATGTCATTAACTTTTCCCTTTGCTCTCTTATTCCCTGGCATCTACATTTAATGTAGTATATTATATATTATATAAAAGTCCAATTATAAAATTCCATTGTGAATGAAGTTTCTGAAGGCAAAGCTAGCAGAATTAAAACTCTGAGTCTTTCAAAAAAGACAAGTTTTGGGCATAGTCCAGGTGAAATAGCATGTCTTCTGTGCAAGAACTAGCTTAGATAAGTATGAAAAAGCTAATCATATTAAAGTCAGATATTAGACACATAATACTTTAACCACAACAATCCCAACAATACAAAAATATGTAAAATTGGCCTGCAATTCTGTGTGGCCCCCTTCCATTTCCTTAATGACAAAAAATGATCCAAAAATGTTCAAAGAATTATACAATTACAAGACAATCTACACCTAATATTTAACCTTGTGCAGGTTGGAGTGTAGAGTATTCAGGAAAGGCTAGTAACTCTGGTATGAGAGCTTCTTTGAAATTCTGCTGCCTACCTTAGGTGTCCACCTGATTCACATAGCTCTCTCTCACTTGTGGCTCCAAGAAGCTATAGCATGCATAGCATTTCAGTGGAAGGGCTAAATTATATTGAAAATAACCAAGGGATCTCAAATCTTTCAGTGAATTAGGGGGAATCTTCTCTAATTATGTGAAGCCTTTTTCTGGTCAGAGGAGTGGCAGAAAACAATTTTTTCAAAGGCCATAAAAGTGGCTGAGGCAGTTTCTATGGAGCTCTTTTATGACATTAGACACTGAAAACACCAAAGTCATCCTCTGCATCCTGAACCATCACCAGTCATCTTGACATTTGTCTTGCCACTGAATTTCAATGATTCTATAATGTGGCCAACTAGTTTGTGCACCAGGGCCTCATTTAAATCCAATTTATGTGCAAGTCAAAAGACTTCACCTCTCTCTTTTGCCATTTAGACTTAGTTCAAAGTCCTGTAGCAACTGGCAAGTGATGAAATAGCAGGTGTAGATGCACTGGAAGCTGTAGTCACTAATCACCCAGGCAGCCCAGGATATAGGTCATTTTTTCACTGCACTGAAGCAGAAGTGAGTTTTGGAAAACCTTTGGGTGTCTGGTCTGCTTATTTGAAGGATCACACTGTCCACCTCCTAGCATAAGGATGAAGTTAGAATAAGTGCCCTAAAATTGTCCACTTCATTGCTCCCTGTTGGGCTTGCCAAGGCATGTGGGGATCCCACCTGCAAATTGAAATACATACCCAAAAATGTACAAAAAATATTTGCAGAGATGATTCCACTCACTATTGATACATGACATGTGTTTATGTTAATGGATAACATGAAGTACAGTAGATCTTAAAGACAAACACTTTTTGTGAGGAGAACTCAGCAGGTATCACATCCAAAAGAAACCTTGAGTGAAATAAGGTAGGCAAATGAGGATCAATTTACTGAAATTAAGGCTGTATGCACGTTTTTTTTTTCTGGAGTGGCCACAATGAAAGGGAGCATCATGAAACTGTTATAGGTATTGCTATTGAAATTAATCTAGTCAACAAGCTGGTATGTTTATCAATAGAGGTGAATGGAGAATAATGATAATGTAATTGCCATTTGCAAGAAAGTGCCATGTCTTCGTGACACTCTGCCCTGATTGGGGGCAGGTGGCAGACTTGCCTTGTTTAAGGAGTAATTTAGACTCAGTACTCACCCCCACAGGCCTAGCACCTTAAATTAATTCGACGAATTGCCCCAGGTCAAAGAACTTCAGCCTCCGTTTTTCCGATCCTTAAAGAGACATCCACGCTGTCTAAGAAAAAAAAAAATGAAGCAAAAGAGAGCTTTCAAAGCTTCTGTAGAGAGAAAGAAGGGCTGATATCAGATCCTGAGGTTCCTTTAGACAAAACTCCAGAGGAAGTTATTAAGGACCATCACTGGTCCCCTTTTCAAAAGGCTTTTCTGGAAGATTGCATACAGAATCTCAAAAGAGAGCTGGAGGATAAATGGGAAAATAAACTGAAATCTGTGCAAGAAGCCCTCCAAAAGAGATATGATAAAGACACAAATTTATTGAAAAATAAAATTAGTGAAGTGGAAAAAGAGTGCAATGAACAAATTAGCCAGTTACAAAAGTAGCTTAAAAAGGTAACTGAAGAAAACAACACTTTAAATATAAGAATTGAACAAATGCAAGTAAATGACTCAATAAGACCTCAAGAATCAGACAAACAAAAACAAAAAATGAAAAATTAGAATAAAATATGAAATATCTCCTAGGAAAAACAACTGACTTGGAAAATAGATCTAGGAGAGACCAGCTAAGGATTATTGGACTTCCTGAAAGTCATGATGAAAAAGGGAATCTAAACACTATCTTCCAGAAAATCCTGAAAGAAAACTGCCTTGAGATTGTAGAATCAGAAGGCAAAATCACCATTGAAAGAATTCACCACTCACCTCCTGAAAGAGACCCCAAAATTAAAACCCCAAGGAATAACGTGGCTAAATTTCAGGACTATCGCACCAAGGAAAAGATTCTGCTAGCAGTTAGAAAGAAACAATTCAAATACCGAGGATCAATAATTAGAATCACACAGGATCTGTCAGCTTCCACACTGAAGGATTGAAGGTCTTGGAACCAGATATTCCAAAGGGCAAAGGAACTTGGATTACAGCCAAGAATAACCTATCCAGCTAGAATGAGAATTATCCTCCAGGGAAGAAGATGGTCATTCAATGATATAGGTGAATTTCACCTATTTCTAATGAAAAGAGCAAATCATAGACACAATCAATAATTTCATCCAGGAGAATGAAAATAATGAGACAACATACTAAAATTTGGGGGATACGGCCAAAGCGGTTATAAGGGGTAATTTTATATCTCTAGATGCTTACTTACATAAAATAGTGAAAGAAAAGATCAACGAATTGGGCTTATTATTAAAAAAAAAAAACTAGAAAAAGAACAAATTAAAAACCTTCAATTAAATACCAAATTGGAAATTCTAAAAATAAAAGGAGAAATTAATAAAATTGAAAATAAGAAAAGTATTGAATTAATAAATAAAACTAAGAGTTGGTTTTAAGAAAAAACCAACAAAATAGATAAGCCTTTAGTTAATTTGATAAGAAAAAGGAAAGAGGAAAATCAAATTGTTAGTCTCAAGAATAATAAGGGAGAACTTTCCTCCAATGAAGAGGAAATCAGAGCAATAATTAGGAATTACGTTGCTCAATTTTATTTTATTTTATTTTTTTTATTTATCAAGTATTTTAATATAATTAACATGTAGTGGATTTCCGCCATCTGGGGGGGGGGGTGGATATTAGGGTGGAAATATTTGTAACAGAAAACTTTGCAAGGGTCAATTTTGAAGAATTACCCACACATGTGTTTTGCAAATAAACGATTGTAATAAGAAAAGAGCTATTCATGTAATCATCCATCATTTTTCCTATAAAAAAGTTTTTAAATAAGAAAATGTTAGATTAAAATTAGCATACACATAAGGTTTCACTTCCCTTTGTATTTTAAAGCATTTGCTGTATAAATAGCCAGTAGTAGACAATGGGCAGTCCCTGAATGCATTAGTATTTTATTTTATTTTTATTTATTTTTATTTTTTTATAAAGCTTTTTATTTGCAAAACACAGGAGTGACCTTTCAACATTGACCTTTGCCAAAAAAAAAACTTTTTTTTTTCCCAAGCTTTTCCTTTCCTTCCTCGCACCCCCCACCCCTAGATGACAGGCAATCTAATACATGCTAGATAGGATAAATTATATGACAAATACAATACATGTATACATATCTTTACACTTATCTTACTGCACAAGAAACATCAGATCTAGAAAGAGAAGAAGAAAAAAAACAACCTAAGAAGGAAAACAGAATG
>JAJPUD010001912.1:137882-152940 GCA_023553655.1 Myrmecobius fasciatus
TTAGGGCAAAGGTGGGACAGCTGCTTTAATTTGCCCTGGGGCAGTTGTGCTGATTGAGTTATTTCAGGAACTGGGCAGTTCTGCTGATTGGATTATGTCAGGGGCTGGGCAGCTCTCTGATTGAATTATTTCTGGTGCTTATCAGTCCTCTTGTTTGATTGATTGCTTTAAGGTGCTGTGTAATGGCAGCTAGGTCCGATGCTCATCAGGGGTTCAGTGGTTCACAATCTATCCCCCTGAAAAAGCAGACCCTCCAAACCACCTGCCCACAATCAGGACAAATTGTTCCAAGAGGCTTGCAGAAGACTCCCAGGTGTGTGAAAAGCACAACGCTCCCACTCCTGTTCCGACTCCTGTTCCATCTCCCTGCTCCAGCTCCCTTCCTTGGTCTCCCTGCACTGCAGTCTGGGTTCAGTAGGCCACCTCCTGCCCCATTAAAACAGACCTGTTTTGAGGTTCTTCCAGAGTATCTTCTTCTAGAATCGTGTTGTTCTCCAGATATTGTGGATTTTTTTGCTTCAGAATCAGTCTAGAGGCTTCATATGTTGTTGGTTTGAGGGGAGGTTAGAGGAGGTTACAGAGACTCCTGTCTGATCTCCGCCACCATGGCTCCACCCCCCCCCCGTTGCCCAATTTTATGCCAGTAAGTTTGATAATCTAAATGAAATGGAGGAATTTCTACAAAAATATAGATTGCCCACGTGAACAGAAGAGGGCATAAATTATTTAAATAGCCCTATATCAGAAAAAGAAATAGAACAAGCTATTAACTAACTCCCTAAGAAAATATCTCCAGGGACAAATGGATTTACATGTGAATTCTACCAAACATTCAAAGAACAATTAATTCCAATACTATACAAATTATTTGAGAAAATAGGGACAGAAGGTATACTGCCAAATTCCTTCTATGAGACCGATATGGTCCTGATAGCTAAAGCAGGTAAGGGTGAAAACAGAGAAAGAAAACTATAGACCAATTTCCCTAATGAATATTGATGCAAAAATTTTAAATAAAATATTAGCAATGAGATTACAGAAAGTCATCCCCAGGATAGTACACTATGACCAAGTAGGATTTATACCAGGAATGCAGGGCTGGTTCAATATTAGGAAAACTATCAGCATAATTAATTATATTAATAACCAAACTAACAAAAACCATATGATTATCTCAATAGATGCAGAAAAAACATTTGATAAAATTCTACACCCTTTCCTATTGAAAACACTAGAAAGTATAGGAATAAATGGGCTTTTCCTTAAAAGGATCAGTAGCATCTATTTAAAACCATCAGCAAGCATCGTATGTAATGGAGACAAACTAGAACCATTCCCAATAAGATCAGGAGTGAAACAAGGCTGCCCACTGTCACCATTACTTTTTACTATTGTATTAGAAATGTTAGCTTTGGCAATAAGAGAAGAAAAAGAGATAAAAGGAATTAGAGTAGGTAATGAAGAAACCAAATTATCACTCTTTGCAGATGACATGATGGTATAATTAGAGAACCCTAGAGACTCAACTAAAAAAACTACTAGAAACAATTCACAACTTTAGCAAAGTGGCAGGATTCAAAATTAATCCACATAAATCATCAGCATTTTTATATATTATCAACAAAGTTCAGCAGCAAGAGATACAAAAAGAAATTCCATTCCAAAAAACGGATGATAGGATAAAATATTTGGGAATATATCTGCCAAGGAAAAGTCAGAAACTATACGGAGTAAACTACAAAACACTTTCCACACAAATAAAATCAAACCTAATCAATTGGAAAAACATTAAGTGCTCATGTGTGTGCAGAGCGAATATAATAAAAATGACAATACTACCCAAACTAATCTACTTATTTAGTGCATAACAATCAAACTCCCAAGAAATTATATTACAGATCTAGAAAAAATAGTAGCAAAGTTCATTTGGAAGAACAAAAGATCAAGGATTTCAAGGGGATTAATAAAAAAGGCAGATGAAGTTGGCCTTGCTGTACCAGATCTACAACTATATTATAAAGCAGCGGTCATCAAACCCATTTGGTACCGGCTAAGAAATAGATCAGTCCATCAGTGGCATAGGATAGGTTACCAGGACAATCTAGGAAATAACTTTAACAATTTAATGTTTGATAAACCCAAAGATCCCAGCTTCTTTGATAAGTACTCTCTATTTGGCAAAAACTGCTGGGAAAATTGGAAACTAGTGTGGAAGAAATTAGGGCTTGACCCATACCTAACACCACATACCAAGATAAGATCTAAATGGGTTCATGATCTAGATATAAAGAATGATATTGTAAGCAAATTAGTGGAACATAATATAGTTTAGCTCTCAGACCTGTGGAGATGGAATAAATTTATGTCCAAAGAAGATCTGGAACTCCTAATTGAACACCAGATAGATAAATTTTATTATATTAAGTTAAAAAGTTTCTGTACAAATAAAACTAATGCAGACAAGATTAGGAGCGAAGCATCAAATTGGGAAATCATCTTTACATTTAATGGTTCTTATAAAGGCCTCATTTCTAAAATATATAGAGAATTGTCTAATATATATAAGAATTCAAGCCACTCTTCAATAGATAAGTGGTCAAGGGAGATGAATAGACAATTTTCAGATGATGAAATTAAAACCATCTCTAGTCATATGAAAAGTTGCTCCAAATCACTATTGATCAGAGAAATGCAAATTAAGACAACTCTGAGGTACCATTACACACCTGTCAGATTGGCTAAAATGACAGGAAAAGATAATGATGAATGTTGGAGGGGATGTGGGAAAACTGGGACACTGATACATTGTTAGTGGAACTGTGAACAGATCCAACCATTCTGGAGAGTAATTTGGAGATATGCTCAAAAAGTTATCATACTGTGCATACCCTTTGCCCAAGCAGTGTTTCTATTGGGCCTATCTCCCAAAGAGATCTTAGAGGAGGGAAAGGGTCCCACATGTGCAAGAATGTTTGTGGCAGCCCTTTTTGTAGTGGCTAGAAACTGGAAACTGAAGGGATGACCATCAATTGGAGAGTGGCTGAATAAATTATGGCATATGCATGTTATGCAATATTATTGCTCTGTAAGAAATAACCAGCAGGACGATTTCAGAGAGGCCTGGAGAGACTTGCATGAACTGATGCTGAGTGAAATGAGCAGAACCAGGAGATCATTATACACAGCAACAACAATATTACATGATGATCAAATGGACATGGCTCTCTGCAACAAAGAATTGTCTCAAACCAGTTCCAATTGTTCACTGGAGAAGACCATATATACCCAGAGAGAGGGATATGAAATATGGACTACAACGTAACATTTTTATGATCTCTATTGATGTTTGCTTGCATTGTGTTGCCTTTCTCTGATTTTCTTTTTTTTTCTTGTAGATAGGATTTTTCTTGCACAACTTGTCAAGTATTTCAACATTATTAACATGTAGTGGACTTCCTGCCATCTAGGGGAGGGGAGGGGACTGGGGGTAAAATTTGTAATGGAAAGATTTGTAAAGGTCAATGCTGGGGAACTACCCATGTATATGTTATACAAATAAGAAGCTTTAATAAAAAAAAAATATAAGAATGGCAAAAGTAAAAAAAAAAGTGCCATGTCACTTCAGTAGTGCTTTTGCTCCCCCATCTCTGATGAGATTCAAGAAAAATTTCCTGAAAACTTTGAGACCTTATCATCCATGTACTGAAAGAGCAGAAGCTGGGTGACTTTAATGCAAGAGGAATCACTGATTATCAAATATGGCATGTAGTCTTTGTGAGTAATAGAGTCAGAAACAGCAAGAGCAACAATCTCATTCTACTGAAGACTTGAGGGTCACATGCCTTGCTCATCATAAACACTGCCTTCCATTTACCTAAATACATTAAAACTTCATGGATATAGCTCACAGCACATACTGGCATTTAATAGACTATGTCATTGTAAGGAAAAGAAAAACATTCCAAGAACATGTTTATATACAGCTGAAAAACAACAAATAATAGACATGAAATTAAACAGATTTCTTTTATCTCTACACCGATCTCCTCTCACTATCAATGATCATAGCTATTTATACTTAGATATTACATCTGTAGATTATTTTATGCTGACTATATTGAGTCAGGAAATACTGGAATCCAGAGCTATTCATGATAAGATGACATAGAATATAACTCAAGAAAAACCTCGTAAATGAAGATTGAATGCTGTTCAGATTTTGATGAGAAGGTCAATGAGTTAGTACACTAATATATATATCTAAGGAAAGCATTGCAGCTGAACAGTATAGAGAGATTGCTTGGGTCATTTATAGGAAATTGTCAAGTACTTTCAATGATCACTAAATGATTTCTACTGCCAAATCCCAGTTTTAGCTTCCCAATATCCCAGAAAACATTTTATTAAAAGAATGAGGAAAATTAAAATAATGAGGAAAATTAAAAGGAGATCCTTAAATGAACAACTAGAAATGCTAACATATATAAAGATACAGGCTCACTTCCAATATTGAGTAGGGCATCTCTTTGTAGGCAAAAATTCTTCCTGCCTGCTTTTTCTATAGATCTTATCTTTATCCTCAGCTTTTTGCATGTTGAAAAAGAGAAGAAAAGACCAATTTTTTTTCTTCTTTTTAAAAGATCTATTTTTTTTTTCTTTTAGTGATACTATGTGGCTAAGAATGCAGAACCTGATTATCAAAAAAGAATAAAAATTTTAGGTGATCCAAAAAGTGATGGAAAGATAGTAAAGAGCATATAGGAACCTCAGAATATTATAAAAGAGGTCAAACATGTGAGAAGAAGTATAAAAATATCAAAAAATATATAGAAGGGTGCTCTGCACAGAGAAAGAAATTAATTAGTGAAAGTATAGAATATAATAAATAGTGTCTTAGGAAAGAAATAGGCAGGCCATGTAATATTTGTAAGGGATAATGGACAGCATGAGCGTTGCAATAGAATTCATGACATCTTAGATGAATTCAAAGGATATCTCTACTGCATTAAGTGGCTCTTCCCTAGAGGATTTATAGCAGGATGCTGGTAGGGATTTCAGGGAATGGGAAGTCACAGAAGTATCATGATACAGGATCCACACCTTTGATATGTACATGTACAGATATCCATATAATCATTTCTTTTTCATTTTACTGAGTAATAGAAATTCTTAGAGAAAGAAAAGGGGGAGAAGGAAGAGAGAGGGAAATAGAGACAGAGATACTGAAAGATACAAACAGACACATTCAAAGAAGGAGAAGGAGGGAGAGAGAAAGACAAAAGAGGGAATAAAGGAGTAGGAAGCAGCAGAGAAAGAGACAGCATGGTTGAGTTTCTATGAAAAAAAAATGCTGAACTCCAAGTTGTTGATTTTAAGCACTTTTAACTTCTTGCTATGGGTACACACTTCCCTAATGGTGAATCCTGTTCCCCAAATCTATCCTCTCCCTTCCCTTCATTTAAAAGAATGACCAAAACAGAAATGACTTTCACCAGAAACTTGGGAATCTCCAGTTTTACAAAGGACCCTAGGGATGAAAAAAATCACACCAAATGGGGGTTTTATGAAACCAGAATCTAAGACTTTGCTGTGGGCAGCTTGCCTTCATGTGAAAGGAGATCAGAAGTTGTTTGCTAGAAACAAGTTCCCAAAGGGATTAGCTCTGCCAATAGCCAGACTTCCCTGGCAGGAGTCCTTTTCACTAACTGTATTCCAAGAACATCTCTAAAATGCAAAAAATGAATTTATGTTGTTTCAATCTGAAAATTGTTTTTGGACCTCTTCCCTTTGTCGGGAGACTTTCATGTGTGAATGAAAGGAGCCTGAACTGGGTCCTAGACTCCTGATACCTTATTTTTCTACCTGATTTTTTGTCTCATAATAATATTTATGCCTAGAAACACATGAATATATACATATATATTTGTATTCACATATATGTGTATATATTCCTATATGTATGTATATATAGAGTAACATACAAAAAGAGACATATAGACATCTCTATTTTTACATACACATATTATCTCTCACACATTATGAAGAAATTTAATGTTTTTAAATAAAAGTATCAAAGCAATTGATCTATGTAAAATAGTCTAACTTCTACTGTTTCAGAACTAATTATTGTCTATTTCATTTCATCAGATACAGTGTTTTATGGATTTTCTATGTAATAGCACTGATAATATTGCCTACTTTTTTCTAGGCTGGTTGTTTAAAAATTGTTTGTTGAACTTTAAGGGGGCTCCATATATTAGAGTTATCATCATCATCTTCATCATCATTATCATCCTAACAGTCTTTAATTTGTCTAACTACAACTTTAGGCAGAAGGGAACAAAAATTGCTTTCCCTTTTAAGAGATTTGAAAAAGAGAGAGAGAAATTAAGTGGATTTTCCAAGGAACCATAAAATATTAGATCATCAAGGAAACTAAGAGATCATTTAACTTCGCCTCTCATTTTACAGATAAGAGAACTGAGGCTCCTAAAAGGGAAATGGCCTGGCTCTAGGGCTTGCCAAAGTACAGCAAAGCTAAATATTAAATTGGGGAGGATTGTTTCCTTTGCTTTGGATGGAAATTGAGCTTAGTGATTTGCAATGAAATGGGAAAGATTCATTTGGGAATTGATTTATATCTGGAGAACATAATTGGAGCAATGAAGAGGGAAAATGCATCAAAAAAAAATCTGTCTCTACTTCCTCTTCTAATTTGTAATGATGTTTATAAAATACTATAACACAATACAGCATTTCAACAAATATTAAGCATCTACTCCTTTATTTTCATATGTAGTGCTTAGCATGGTGCTGAACCACAATAAGTGTTTAATAAATGCTTATTGACTTTAATATATATATATAAACTCTGATAAAGCTACAAATTGAATAAAATGTGATCTCTATTCTCAAGGATTTAAAAAAATTAAAGCTACTTTTAGTAGATTCTTTTTTTCTTTTTTCTTTCTTTTTTTCTCTTTTTTGTATAGATACATATGCATAGACATAGACATACATATACATGTGTATGTTAAATGAATTAATGAATCTTTGAAAAGGGGAGGAATAATCTAAGCCTTATGGGTTAAACATTAATGAGTGGGAAAATCAAGGCAAGATTCTTGGAAAAGCAGGGGAATTAAGTTTTAAAAGAGACAAAAGTGAAGAAAAATGGAGGCATTCTAGGCATTAAAGTTTGAGAAAAGGTAGTGTGCCAAGAAATGTACTCTGTCTTGGGGCTTGGGTTGGAGGTGGTTGTTGTGGGTGGAGAATTGTAGTTTGTCTCAAGTGCAGAGTATGATGATGCAATTGATCTAAGGCAAGATTGGAAAGGTAGGGTAACAATAGGTTTTGAAGGCCTTCAATATCAAAATAATTTACATTTTATTTAATAGGCAACAGAGATCTATTGAAGAGTTTAGAGAAGAAGATATGTAGATCTAAATATGAAAATATTGCCACAGTAATTGCAAATTACCAGAAATGAGAACAGATAGGAATAATCATATATGAGGACAAGTGGAAACATTGGTACAATGAAACTCTACTACAAATTGTTTAAAAAATACTTCATTCACAATACTATATTGATGAAACAAAATATTATAAGGCAATAAGAAATTATAATAATGATAGCTTCAGAAAAAAATTAGGAAAATTTGTATGAACATGAATAGTTAGAGAAAAAATAAGTATAACCATGTGAACTATATATAAAATGACTGGAAGTGAAGTGTTAGAGCAAGGAAGACCTCACTTCAGATCCTGCCTCAGATATTTATCATCTCTGTGACTGTGAGTAAATTACTTAAAACTTTTCAGCCTCACTTTCTCCACCTATAAAATGGAGATAATGCCATCTGATACTTCAAGAAATTATTTTAAGGTTCAAATTAAACAACGTGTAAAACTGTTTTTAGGCAAATGTAAAGAGCCTTTTGTTTATTGCTTCTTTACATTTCCCTTATTAACGAAGAAGCCTTTTCTGTTAACAAAGGGAACAGACATTCAGTCACTGTTTTGCTACTTTTCTTTCCTCTCTTCCTGGTTATCCAGAAGAAAGAACTCTGGAGTTTTTTCTTGACCTTACTTGTTTACTTGGATCTGCCCTGATGAGAACCGAATCAAGTAGCAGAGACCTGATTTTGCCATCACTTCCTTTTTTGTTTGTTTGTTTTTTTCCCTCTCCTTTTCCTCCCTCTTCTTTTATTAGTGTTAGGAATTGAAAAGAAGCACATTTTAAATTTAAACCTATTGTGTTGTGTCTGAGAGGGAAATAAGCTCCTGCCACCCACTTTATATAAATAACTGATTTCCATGTTTGGAATTTTTGTCAAGGATTGTATTTTCATTATATTGGAATCATTATTTGATAGATCAGAGTGTTGTTGAACTAAGGAGATTTCCCCTCACCAGGGATATTCTAGTAAATATTTAACTGTATTTCTGGAAAAAATAATCAAAATATACTTTTAATTTTAATCTGTATTATTCATATTTTCTATCACTTCATTAAATGAAAACAATATATCAACTTCAGATTTGTAGTGTTTGGAGATTTCCCAAGTGTAAATGATCACAATGAAAATTTAACAATCACCTTTCAAGAGCCAGCATGAGCTAACTCCAGAATATCTCTAGCCTTGATAGTTTTAGAACTATTTTTGGTAATTCAATACAAGCTATTTAAAATATGTAATAATGATAATAACAATAATAATAGCACATAAGATGAATAAATTTTAAGATTTGCAAAGCACTTTACATATATTATCTCGTTTGATCCTCAAATCGTCATTTTACAAATGAGAAAACTGAGGCTTAACAATTAATTGATTTGTCCAGGCCCACAAAGCAAGTAAATATAGAAAGAAAATTCAAATTTAGGTGTTTCTAATTCTCAAAAAAGCATTCTATTTATGTAATCTAGTAGCCTAATATTATAATTCCCAAATTAAATATTACATTCTGATTTTTTTTTCATTTTATACTTCTCTCACTAGAGTAAAGTTCTACAGTTATGGTGTAGTTATGCTTAGACCAAAGCCAAAAGATTCCAGGAATCTGGGCACACTGATAAATTTACTGGTACAACAAGTTCAACAATAGTTAGGAGGTAGGGAATTGACCTCAAAGTTCAGCAGGTCATTAATACATACTCTAAAAAAACTAGGATATTTATCATTCTATCAACTCCTTCCTTATCCCACATTAGTATTGTTTGTTGCTGTCCCCATGTGCCTGGAAATTGATGATGATGATGATGATGATAAAAGTATTTAATATTTATAAAGTGCTATCCTTAAAATGGCCTTGTTGGAAGATTATAAATGTATTATTTTCCACTTTTATGGTTACAGAAATTTTAATGATTAAAGATATCTTAAGTGACTTGCATTTGGTCACAGAGCCAGAAAATATTAGAGAAAGCACTTCAATCCTAAGTGCCTGATTCCAATTCTATCCTTTCTATCTTTCATATTCCATAATGTATATGAAAATCACCAAATCTCAGAGATGTAAGGGACATTGGGGATCATATATTCTGATTTTAACCTTAATAAGAACTCTTTATATAAGTAAGGTTCAATTAAGTAAATAAAAGGTCTTTAATGAAGAACCAACTGCTTTGCAAGGTATTCTATTATAGTTCTACATAGTTCTACTTGTTACGAATACCCCCTTTCCCCTTCTTTCCACTCTAGCACCTTTGCACCAAGGCTAAATTTAATTGATTTTTTTTAACTTTATCCTCACCTACAATTTAGTTTTTTTTTTTTAAATTTTTTTTGTTCCTTCCATCCAGGTCTAGAGGTACCCTTAGCTATGCAACCACATAGAAACTACTCAGAATTCTCCCTATACAAATGATTCACATATATATATATATATATATATATATATATCCATCCCTAGTCTTTTTTTTAGCTTAAACCTCAGATATATCAGATATATTGAAATGAATATTCCATAAATAATTCAAACTCAACATACCTCAAACTTGAATTCTTTATCTTTCATCTCAAAATCACCCTTCTTCCTAACTTCTCTATGTCTGTCATAGTAAGCACAATTCTTTTGGCTTCCCAGGTTCATAACTCACCATAATTCCTGATATCTTTCTCCCTCTTATTCCACAGAGCCAACTAGTTTCCAGATCTTGCTTTTCTTCCCTTGTATCTCTCATTGTATGTCTCCAGTCGCACAGTTACCACCTTAGTTTACACTCTTATTCTATCTTACATACATAATTATAATGTTTTCAATTGCTCTCTCTGGTTCAAATCTCTTACTACTATAATCTATCCTACACACTGCTGCAAAAGCAATTTTCTTTACCAAAGATCTGTTCATGTGACTCTTCAGCTCAATCAACTCCAATAACTCCCTATTGCTTAAGGATAAGATATATTTTAAATTTCTATACAACATGGTACCAACCACACCATCCTTATTAGATAGTTTCCTTCCCATGCTCTGTAATTCAACTAAACTAGTCTTCTAATAACCTCCCACCTGCAAGTTTCCTTTTCCCTAAACTAGATTGTATTTGATTATTTTGTAAAAATTTGCATTTATATATATATATATTTATATATATACATATATATATATGCTATATATGTTTATACATGTGCTTGTCTCCCCCTTCAGAATGTAAACTCCTTATAATTAATTCTGTCTTTGTTCTGTGTTCTGTGTGTGTCATTCACTGACTAGTTCAGGGTCCAGTAATTAGTTGTCCCTTCATGTGCTTATCACTGATTGCTTAACGATAATGTTTTCCATTAGAGAATTCTATAAATTTGAAGAAATCAATTTAACATGGGGATTTGTGGTAGGAAGGAGGAAAGGAAAGAAGAATGCATGAATTAAGTGTCAGCTCCTGTATAATTTACAAATGTTATATCATTTGATTCTCACAATGCAGGTATCATTATTATTATTAGCTCTATTTTTTAAATAAAGAAACTGAGGCAAACAGCATTTAAGTGATTTGCCTGGGTCACAGTATCTGAAGATGATTCTTTGTGAAAATGATTCTAATTCTTCTCTTTATTTGAACTTTCCCTGCTCTCTCCTCCCCCCAACTGCTGTCTTATGGGGAAGACTTCCTGAAGTATTGGATAAACAATTTGCATTTGGAAAGAGAAAGAAAAAGTCATATCTAGAAAGACGATACAATGATACATCAATAAATTAGACAAACAATTTTGTTTTATTTCTTAATACCAGGAACTGTGACTGTATCATAACTTCTGACTCCTTAGACCTAAGGTTTCCCAGAAATATGGGACAATGTTGCAACCTTATTGGATTTAAAAGGTCTCATTAGATGAGGCTATGTAGGAAGAAGGGTCACTATGATTACATGAGGTCCCACTAGTACCATGATGCTTGTCCAGTTGACACATCAATTCCCAAACCAAAAGATTCAAAAAGTAAAACATTTTATAAACAAAACTTGACCAAAAAAGAAACAGTTTGATCTGATGGCCAACATTGTTAATCCTCAATCTAGAAGTAAGATTGAACTCTTCCCATACTCATTTTCATTTCAGGTGCTTCTGAAGGAAACTAATTTCTTTTGGTGGATGAAATAATTGGGATTAAGTGACTTACTTGGAGGCACACAGCTAGGAAATGTTAAATTTCCAAGACTGGATTTGAACTAAGTTAATCCTGTTTTCAGAGGTTGTTCTCTATCCACTGTACCATCTAACTGCCAAACTATTTTTTTGTACTATTCCTGAAAATAGTAAGTGAAGAGAAGTTGGGGAAGGAATAAGATTGATAAGGGAAACAGAAGGTCCTAGAGGATGCCTATAACTATAATCTCAGAGTGAGAGGGACTTCAAATCTATGTAGAGCTACTGTACCTAAACATGATTGTCTTCTATAAAATCTCAGAAAGTAATTACCCAGGTTTTATCTGAAAATCCCTAGTGACAGGGAAGCCACCTTATCCCGGGAAAGCCCAAGTTACTTTGGTATACCTCTAATTGTTAAGAATTTTAAAAATTCCAAATAGGAATTTTGTTCTTTTTTATTTTTTTAAATAGCTTATTTTCAAAATATACTCAAAGGTAGTTTTCAACATTCACCGTTGCAAAGCCTTGTGTTCCAAATTTTTCCCTCTCTCTTCCTCCTACTCCCCTCCTTTAGACAGCAATTAATCCAATATAGGTTAAACATGTGCAATTGAAGAAGGAGGAACTCCTTAGAAGGTAACAGAATGAGGTCTTTCCCATGAGTATTTCTCTCCCCATCAAATGAAATACTCATTACTTTCTGGTTATTGTTTAAACAGAGACCCTGTTTTAGGAATGGAGAATGTGTTCTGGAGGTCTTAATCCTTTCAGTTAGAGAAATCCTACTATCCTCCCACTCCCATTGGGCAGTTCCTTCTTGGGTCCATTATTTCAAGCAGACCCCAGCTTTACTCCTTATTCCTCAATTATATTTTTGTAATTCCCTTCTCTCATCTTTCCTGTCCCTGAATAATAATCTAATTAAAACCACCAGGAATATACTCCTCTGTGGTGTTCCTCACCATGAATATTTCAAAATCACCCCCCCCCCTTGGCCACAATTCTCCAATATGTGTTCTCTCCCCCTATTAAAGTGTAAAGTCCTTGAAGGTAGAAAAAAATTTCACCACTGGTTTCACATTCAAATAGAAATGGATCCTGTGGCAGCATAAAATGTTGTGGGTAGAATATTTTACACTTCTCATTCTTGTATTTATATCCCTAGGGCTTAGTATATTGCCTGGTTCATAGTAAGATTTAATAAATACTTTCATTTATTCAAATTCTACCAAAAATGCACCCAAACTCATAAAATGCAAAAATGACTGGAAGAAAATAAATCAAGGGGCCAAATGCAATTACAGAAAAAAGTTAATAAATTTAAAATGGCAGAATATCAACTCACTAGATTTTTGTTCTAAGTGTTCCTATAATTCTTGGTCTCCTTTCCCTTTTGAGACTTTATATATCTGACTAGAGAGACTGTATCCTTATGGTTACTGAATTTTTAGGAACTGTTTTTGGATATACAAGCAATTTTCCAGGGGGGGGGACTTCATAATCAGTATGATTTAGGGTTCACAAAATAGATAAGATCCAAAGCTTTAAAAACGAAAGAAGGTGGCTGTGGAGGAATTTGGATTGGGGATACATGGATTTAAACATTAAAAAACTAGTACAGCACAAGAAGAAACAAAGAGAATAGAAATCAATAGAAAAATGAGAGAAGGATAGAGACACAATTGCAAAAACTTCTAGGAAAAAGATTTCTAGTAAAGTCTCTTCAGGACCAGACCCAAGAGATAAAATTAAGAACTGATAAAAGTTTGCAGCAGAGAAAGTGACATCACAAAAATTAAGCTGAATGCATACTTTGCATTGCCCTTATGCACTCTGAGCTGTCTTCTACAACTAAGTCCCTTTTGCTTACCCTAACTTTCTTTCTTCCTTGGAAAGAAAAGAGGAATCAAACTATAGAGGAGGGCACAACAATAACTTCTGAAGTGAAAAAAATGGTTATAAGAACCCCTCCAAATGATACAAGAGTAAGAAATAAACTCAGTAAGAAGGATTGGGGAGAAAAGGGTAGAGAAAAAGGAGAGAGGAAGGAAAAGGGCCTGGAAAAAAGAAATCAAGCACAAGGAAGGAAAAGGAAGAGGAGAATAGGAGAAGAGATAGGATAAGAAAAAGTAGGGGGCAGGAGAAGAGAGGAGTATAAAGATAATAATTAGAATCATTTTCACTAAGAATCAGAGTTGAGTGGGATATTCAATATTCCAACTTACCAAACTGAAGAAAATCCAATAAATAAAGAGAGTAATGAAAGTGTGTATGTGTGTGTTTGTGTGTGTGTGCGTGTGTGTGTGTGTGTGTATTTTGTAACTAGGACAGATGATAATATGAATATGGTGTGGAAGAGTATGTCTGCTGTTTTGATGAAAAAAATAAAGCACTGAGAGACAGTGAGAAGAAAGATGGGACAAATGATTGAAGGAATATAAGGAGGAAAAAGTATAATTGGAAAAATTATAAAGTTAAAGTTCAAATTTAACAAATCAGTATTATAGATTGTAAAATAAAACAAAAGTATGTTTCTCCAATTAGGAGAAGAGAAGGTATAAAAAGAGATTTAAGATAATGACTTGCTGGGATTAAAATGAAATGGATAAGATGCTTTCTGTTTATCCCTTTGGAATAGTGGATGAATAAACCTAGGTTAGTGGGAGTAAAAAAAAAGCAGAACATTGGTTTTAAAGGCAAAGTAAAATTACTTTGAAACTATAGCTGAAGTCACTGGAACATAACTCAAGACAACAACTGTAGAATCAAGAATGATTGCCTATATAGTAATTGACTAAAATACACTAAAACATTCTGGTAATATTTACAGATACAAAGCCCTCCTATTTTAATGATTTTCCATCATTAGGCTATTTGTATTTTGCAACATCTCCATCTGCTCCCAACTTATTTCATTCTAACAATTCTAAAAGTGAATAAGAAAATAAATAAGTTAAACTCATAAGACAACAATAACAGTTGATATTCTCAAGAAAGAAAAACATGGAATTTATTTTTCATCCAAAAGGAGGTTAGGACCTATAAAGCATTGTGCCCTGCTGTTTCTCACTTTTCCCACACATATAGCAGGGTCAGTCAGCTTTAATATCCAAACAAAGATTATAGTCCCCAAAATTAGGAGAACAAATTCACTCAATTTGGGGACTTTTGGGATCCCTAAAATTGAAGGAACAATCACTGGGGTCTTGAGGTAAGGAGAGAGTGGAGAACAAGTTCCCAACCCTCAAGGGTCCTAGAGAATTCTGGGCAAGGCATGAAATGTAATATATCTGACCCTCAGACAATGAAGATTAGGATAGTCGTTACATTATCATTTATGATTTTTGACATGTGTTTGGTTAAAAAGGGAAGATAACAGACCTGGTTCTCTTCTATTAAATACTATATACATTTATACACATACACACATATAAACATATACATATATATATATATACATATAT
>JAJPUD010001912.1:162940-176511 GCA_023553655.1 Myrmecobius fasciatus
TTTTATATATTACCAATAAAGTTCAGCAGCAAGAGATACAAAAAGAAATTCCATTCAAAATAACTGTTGACAGTATAAAATATGTGGGAATTTATCTGCCAAGGGAAAGTCAGGAAGTATAATGAACTAAACTACAAAACACTTTCCACACAAATAAAATCAGACCTAGTCAACTGGAAAAACATAAAATGTTCATGTGTAGGCTGAGCGAATATAATAAAAATGACAATACTACCCATACTAATTTACTTATTTAGTGCCATACAAATCAAACTCCCAAGAAATTATCTTACAGATATAGAAAAAATAGTAGCAAAATTCATTTGGAAGCACAAAAGGTCAAGAGTTTCAAGAGAATTAATGACAAAAAAGGCTGATGATGGTGGACTTGCTGTACCAGATCTAAAACTATATATAAAGGAGCAGTCATCAAAACAATTTGGTACTGGCTAAAAAATAGAGTAGTCACTCAGCGGAATAGGATAGAATTACAAGACAAACTAAAGTGCAATAACTATAGTACTTTAGTCTTTGATAAACCCAAAGATCCAGCTTCTGGGATAAGTACTCACTATTTGACAAAAACTACTGGGAAAATTGGAAAGTAGTGTGGAAGAAATTAAGGCTTGACCCACATCTAACAGCACATACCAAGATAAGATCTAAATGGGTTTATGATCTGGATATAAAGAGGGATATTATAAGTAAATTAGAAAAACGTAATATAGTTTTCCTCTCAGACCTATGGAGATGGAATAAATTTATGTCCAAAGAAGAACTGGAACTCTTAATTGAAAACCAGATAGATAACTTTGACTATATTAAGTTAAAAAGTTTTTATACAAACAAAACCAATGCAGTCAAGATTAGGAGGGAAGCAATAAATGGGGAAATCATGTTTCCATTTAAGGGTTCTGATAAAGGTCTCATCTCTAAAATATATAGAGAATTGTCTCATATTTATAAGAATTCAAGCCATTCTCCAATCAATAAATGGTCAAAGGATATGAACAGACAATTTTCAGATGATGAAATTAAAACTATTTATAATCATATGAAAAGGTGCTCCAAATCACTATTGATCAGAGAAATGCAAATAAAGAAAACCCTGAGGTACCACTACATACCTGTCAGATTGGCTAAAATGACAGGAAAAGTTAATGATGAATGTTGGAGGGGATGTGGGAAGGCTGGGACACTGTTGCATTGTTGGTGGAGCTGTAAATGGATCCAGCCATTCTGGAGAGCATTCTGGAGCTATGCTCAAAAAAGTTATCAAACTGTGCATACCCTTTGACCCACCAGCATTTCTATTGGGCTCTTATCCCAAAGAAATCATAAAGGAAGGAAAGGGCCCCACATGTGCAAGAATGTTTGTGGCAGCCCTTTTTGTAGTGGCTAGAAACTGGAAACTGAATAGATGCCCTTCAATTGGAGAATGGATGAATAAATTATGGTATATGAATATCATGGAATATTATTGTTCTGTAAGAAACGACCAGCAGGACGATTTCAGAGAGCCCTGGAGGGACTTGCATGAACTGATGCTGAGTGAAATGAGCAGAACCAGGAGATCATTATACACGGCAACAACAATACTATATGACAATCAATTTTTATGGACATGGCTGTCTTCAACAATGAAATGTTCCAAACCACTTCCAATTGTTCACTGGCGGCAGTCATAAACTCCGAGAGAGAGGGATGTGAAATGTGGACCACAACATAACATTCTCATACTCTTGATTGATGTTTGCTTACATTGTGTTTCCTTCATCTGATGTCTTTCTTGTAGATAAAATGTTTCTTGGACAACAATAAGTTTGTAAATATGTATACATATATTCGATCTGTCAAGTATTTTAACATAATTAACATGTAGTGGATATCCTGCCATCTAGGGATGGGGTAGGGAGTTGGGTGGAAAAATTTGTAACAGAAAGATATGTAAGGGTTAATGTTGAAGAATTACCCATACATATGTTTTGCAAATAAAATAGAAAAAAAAGAAAAGAAAAAAAAAGAAAAAAATGATAGAGAGATGGTGGATTAGAGGTACTAAGTAAGCCAGCTGAACTCTCCTAACCTTCCTCTCTAAATAACTTTAAAATAATGCATCAAATAGAATTTGTTTTTATCATAGCCAACAAAATTTTGTAGTGAGACTTTTTTTCAGCCAAAGGCAACTTAGGAAGTCTTTAAGAGAGGACTGTGATATTAAGATGTGAGCCAATCCACTATAAGTGGGTTTTAAAGGTGGATGTAACAACTTCAGGGTAAGGTGTCCAGAAAAAAAAAATTACAAAGCATTGTATGTAGGAACCAGGAAAAGGAAGGTGACTGATCCCAATTAGTTAGGCAATTGACATGTATAACTTAATAAATCAGATACTTGGAAGTTCAGACTTTTGTTTCCTTATTCATTTAGTCTTTCACCCACCATAGAAAGGTCCCTGATCATAGTTCTAGGTTCAAGAAGAAAACTAATACTTATGCAGGGAACGTGGGATCCTTCCTAGATAAGAACTAGAATCACAGACCAGTAATGACATATTTCCCAAGATTATACAGTTTCAAAAACTTAGACACTCAGAATTAACTTTGAAAACCGTAGCAAGAAAAATCAAGCTTGGGGCAGTGACTATCAAAATTCATGTAAGTTGATCCCAACTTTTACATAAAGCTCAAAATCAATAAATAACTTGGAAAAATAACAATCAACAACTGCTCCCCCCAAAAAAAACTGACCATAAAAAAGTACTAGGATGATAGGAAGATCAAGATACTCAAAAGAAGACAACAGTATAAATCAGCTATAGGCAAAGTCTCAACAATGATAAATGAACCTAAAACTGACAAGAATTCCTTGAAAAATTAAAGGAAGAGATAAAAAGAAAAAATTCAGAAAAGAAATGAGTTGTGCAAAAAATACTGAAAAAAGTCAACATCTTTGTAAGAGAAGCGCAAGAAAATAG
The DNA here is from genome assembly GCA_023553655.1 of Myrmecobius fasciatus. NCBI lineage: Eukaryota > Metazoa > Chordata > Mammalia > Dasyuromorphia > Myrmecobiidae > Myrmecobius > Myrmecobius fasciatus. The sequence continues at coordinate 165,916 of JAJPUD010001912.1, forward strand.
TAAAGGAAAAAAAGATCTTAAAAAACAATCATCCAATGTTAAGAAAGGCACATTGAAAGAAGAATATCTTAAAGACCAGAACTGGCCAAGTGGAAAAAGGATTTAAAAAATCACTTAAGTACTAGAAAACATTATGAACGGCAAAATGGACAACTTTGATTACATTAAATTAAAAAGAGTTGTACAAACAAAACCAACAGAAACAAGATCAAAAGGGAAGTACAAAGCTGGACAAAATCTTCACAACCAGTATTTCTGATAAAGGTCTCATTTATAAAATATATAAAGAACTCTCTCAAATTTATAAGAATATACATCATTACCCAATTGATAAATGGCCAAAGGATATGAACAGATAATTTTCAGATGGTGAAATTAAAGCTATTTATAGTTATATGAAAAAATGCTCCAAATCATTATTAATTAGAGCAAAATAAAACAATTCATACCTTTCAGGTTGGCTAAGCTGACGGGAAAGGATAATGATAAATGTTGAAGGAGATGTGGAAAACTTGGACACTAATAAAATGTTTGTGGAGTTGTGAAATGATCCAACCATCCTGGAGAACAATCTGGAACTATGCCCAAAAGGCTATAAACCCATTAGTGCCATTACTGGGTCGATTTCTCAAGGAAATCATAAAGGAGCAAAAAGGAACCACATGTGCAAAAATGTTTGTAGCATCTCTTTTCGTGATAGCAAAGAATTGGAAAAGGAATGGTTGCTCATCAATTGGGGGAATGGCTGAACAAGTTGTGGTGCGTGAAGGTAATGGAATATTATTGATCTAAAAAAAAAATGATGAACATGCTGATTATAGAAAGGCCTTGAAAGATTTACATGAATTGATGCTGATAGAAACAAGCAGAACCAGGAATACATTGTACAGAGTAACAATAAGAATGTGCAATGCTCAACTATGAAAGACTTGGTTATTCTCAGTAATTCAGCAATGCAAGGGAATCCCAATAGATTGTGAACAGAAAATGTCATCAGCAACCCAAGAAAGAACTAAGGAGATTATTTTTTTTCTTTTTCTTTTTTTATCTATCATGGTTTTTCCCATTTGCTCTGATATTTCTCTCCCAACATAATGCATAAAACAATGTGTATTAAAAACAAATAAACTATAAAACAGAAAAAAATCACTAAAGAAAGTAATTCCTTAAAAATAGAATGACAAGAAGAATCTAATGACTCTATGAGACATCAAGAAATAATAAAAAGTCAAAAGAATGGGGGGAAAATCACAGAAAATATGAAATAGCTTATCAGAAAAACTGCGTACCTGGAAAATATATTGAGAAGAGAGAATTTTAAAAGTTTCAGATTACCTGAAATCCATGATCAAAAATAATAATAAAAAAGAACTAGACACTATATTTTAAGGAATTATGTAAAAAGAGTCTCAAGATCTTAATTAGATCCAGAGGGTAAAATATCAGTTGAAAAAAATTACCAATCACCCCCTGAAAGAAATTGCAAAGTGATAATTCCCATAAATATTATAGCCAAATCCTAAAGTTCCTAAGTCAAGGATAGAATATTGCAAGTAGCCAGAATGAAGCTATTTAAATACTATGGAGCCACAGTCAGGAAAATATAAAATATGGCAGTTTCCACATTGAAGAAGTAGAGGCATTAGATTATAGTATTTCATACTCAGGAAAACAAGAGTACAATCCTTTGAGGGAGGGATGAATATTTAATGAGAATATTTTCTTGGATTCTTAATGAAAAGACCAAAGCCCAATAGAAAATTTGACATTTAAACACAATATATGAGAAGCATAAAAAATAAACATAAAAGAAATTATAAGGATGAAAAAGAGGAAATTCATCTCAAAAAAAGAGGCCTGCAAAGAAGTGTCTTTATAGTGGAGGGGGAAATCAGGGAATGGGTAACACTTGAACTTCACTCTCATCTAAATTAGTTCAAAGAGGAAAGAATATACACACACACATATACACACATATCCATATCCATACATATATACAAATATACATACACACATATATGTATACATATACACAAATACACATGTACATGCATACATATAAATACACAAACATTTCCATATAGAAATCTATCACACTCAACAAGGAAGTAGAAGGGGAAGGAGTTAGGAAGGGGGAAGGTGACAAAAGGGAGGGAATGTTAAGGAAGACATCGATTAGAAGAGAAACTTCTGAGGAGGCACAGGGTAAAAAGAAAAAGAGAAGGATAAAGAGAAGAAAATAACATGGAGAGAAATGCACAGATTTACATAATTGTAAATGTGAATGAGATGAACTCACCCATAAAATGAAAGTAAAGAACAGAATATTTTAGAAACCAGGATCAATTTGTTGTTTATATAAAATATATTAGACTCATAAGAGTTGGAATAGAATCTATTATGTTTCAGCTGAGAGGGAAAAACAGGGTTAGCCTTCATGATCTCAGATATAAGAAAAGAAGAAATAAACCCCTAATTAAGAGAAATAATCAGATTAGCTAATTTTTGCTAAAAGGTACCATAGACAATGAAGTAAAATAAAAATTGGACATCAAATTTTTTTGCCTTAAGGTCTCATTTCTCAAATACGTTAAGTAGTTAAGTCAAATTTATAAAAATGAGTAATTTCCTAATTGATAAATGGGGCAGGGAGATATGAAAAGGCAGTTTTCAGAAAAAGAAATCAAAACACTGTGTAGTCGTATGGGGGGAAATGCTTTTAAAATGAATATTAGAGAAATGCAAATTAAAACAATTGTGAGATACAACTTCATACCTACTATATTGATTAATAACAAAAGGAAAATGACAAATGCTGGATGGAATTTGGAAAAAATAAGGACAGTAATGAAGTATTGGTGAATTTCTACAATGGTCCAACCATTCTGGAGGACAATTTGAAATTATGCTCTAATAGCTGTAAAACTGATACCTTCTGATTCAGAAATACCACTATTAGGTCTATGTCTCAAAGACATTAAAGAAAAGATAAAAGGAGCTCTCTCTCTCTCCCTGTCTTTCTCTGGCTCTGTCTCTGTCTCTGTCTCTGTCTCTGTCTCTCTGTCTCTTTCCATATATCTGTGTGTGTGTGTGTGTGTGTGTGTGTGTATAATACAAACCCACCAAATTTATAGCAGCTCTTTTTGTCATAATAAAGGATAGGAAATTGAGGGTATAATCATTAGTTGGAGAATGGTTCAACGAGTTGTAGCATTTTATTATGGTGGAATATTATTGTGCTATATGAAAATATTAGGGAGATGGTTTCATAAAAATTTCAGAAGACCTATATGAATTGATGCAGAATGAAGTGAACAGAACTACAAAATAACATCGAATAACATAATGATGATAAATTGTAAAAGAGTTAGCTCATCTGATCAATGCAATGATCAGGTACAATTCAAAAAAGACTCATGATGAAAAATATTATCCACCTCCAGAGAGAAAACTGATGAACTCGAAATGCAAATTGTAGCATACTTTTTATAACTTTCTTTTTTTTCTTGGATTTTTGTGTTGTTGATAACAGAATTATCTTTTATATGACTGCATATAAAATTAATATGATTATTGCTTATTTTCTCAATGGATTGAAGGGAAGCTAGAGGGAGAGGGAAAACTTGGAACTCAAAAATATTTTTAAAATGTAATATATACATATATGCATACATATATACACACATGCATTTATATGTGTACACATATCTTGTATTTATTTATAGATTTATAGATATCTATCTATATCCATCTCCCTATCTATGTAAATGATGTAGTAGAAAGAATATTGGCTTAGGGAGTTAGAACTGAATTTTATTCCTAGTTCTTTCAATAACTGAAAATATAACCCTGAAGGTACCAACATAATTCTATAGTCATGTGAGTGACATAATCTCTAACAATGCTCCCAACATCAATATTACATGAATCTATGAAGCAATTAAAATAATAAACTACTGTAATCTGGATTTTTTTTCTTCTAGCAAAAAATATTGATGATGATGATGAAATAAATATTTTAGGCTTACCTATGTTAGTAATATATTTGAATAAAACTCTTAAGATTAAAAGTACTAGTTTAAACAGATCAATGTGACATGAGAGCAGATTATTTAATTTATTCAGTCTTCATTTTCTTCCTGTTTATGCATTGACTTTTTTTAATAACAGCCATTTATTTTCAAAATACATGCAAAAACAGTTTTCCACATTAAGCCTTACAAAAAAACTTGTACTCCATTTTCTCCCTCCCTTCCTTACATCCCTCTCCTCTAGACAGCAAGTAATCCAATATAGGTTAAACCTATGAAATTCTTTTAAACACATTTCCACATTTATCATGCTGCACAAGAAAAATCAGTTTAAAAAGGAAAATAGAGAAAGAAAAAAATGTATTGATTACTAAATGAAACTGGGGTTCCCTAGTACCCTCTCTTACAAATACAATACCTCATTCTCTGCTTTGATATTGCCACTACACAGATGTAGCCCATTATCACTATATACCTGGATTATTGAAATAATTTACTCTTTTAGGCTCCCAGCCATCAATCTTTTCCCATTCCAATCTATCCTCTAATGAGTGTTGAAATGACCTTCTTAAAGCAAAATCTGATCATTTTATCCTTCACACACAGACTATTTACTCCAGGACATCCCTATTACCTCTAAGATTAATTATAAAACCATTTGTTTGGCATCCAAAATTCTTAATAACATAGTCTCAACTATGCTTCCTATCTTCTTGTTATACTTCATGCCCTTCTCTTTCCCATACTCTGACTTATTGATACTGGCCTTCTTGCCCTGGAACATGTTAGTCCATCTTCTGACTCTATTCCTTTTCTCTCTTCATCCTATTCATTTCCCCTGGCTATTCTGTAAACATAGAATGCTTTTCTTCCTTTTAGATTCCTGAACTTCCTTTAAGTATCAACTAATACTTAGCCTTTTATAGGAAATTAATTCTTTTTAAAAACTAGTTCTTTTTCTCTGCTGATTATTCTCAAATTATTGAGTATATAGCTTGTTTCTACATAATTATTTTTAGGTGTTTTCCCCCATTAGACTGTTAATTCCTTGAGAGAAGAACCTGAATTTAATCTATCTTTATGGCATATAAAAGGTACTTAATAAATGTTTTTTGGTTGACTGAATGACTTACTGAAAAAGAAAGAGAAACTTCCATTCTTTTAAAATTCTCAATTTGTAAATTTGAAAGATTTTAATCTTTCCTTTTTGTTTTTCAAAAAATTGGGACAATAATGCTGATAGATCAAGAAATTACATAGAAAATGTATATTTTGATTTAAAAAATCATTTAGTAAAGTCTTTTCAAGCTAATTTAGTAAGATGTGACTTTATGATAGTCCTCCAACAATATATTTCAAAACATTTTCATTAATCTTAAATATCCTGCTGAACTCAACTATTTGCTTTTAGATCATGAGACATGAGGATGGCATTTCAGATTAGATTTCAAAAATTTTTTTTTAATCTAAACTAAAATAAAAGCAGATTCATTGTCAGAAATGATAGCATCTTGAATTTTGTTTGTTTCAAATGACCAGTGATGGGTTCAGATATTTATTTGAAAAAAAAAGTATGAGATGGAATTGACATTGATAGTTTTGTTGTTGCTGTTGTTTTGAATTTTATAACCATAACCATCATAACCAAACCTTCAGACTCTCTATACACAGTGTCCCTGTAAAATCAATATCAATTTTTGACCAAGAAATCTTGATTACTTCTTATGGAAAAACATATTTTGCAGATAATATTAAATAACCTGGCACCCTATTTTATTTTTTTAAATATCAGAACAATTAAAGTCACAAGAAACATTCAAAGACAAAAAAAAATTATAGTATAAAAATAAAAGTGAATCAATGTTTTATTTTGTAGAAGAATATATTGTACATATACTCAAATGGATATGTTTTATTGTTGAAAATTCTCTCTAAAGACTGGATTCATTCAATTTGTAATTCATCCATACCTGCTTACTTTGTGACTCTTCTCCATGTCATCTATATCCACCATAGGTGATCCATTTGAAATAATGAAGGCCTTCCTTCGGCCTTCCTTCTTCTCTCCTGACATGATGAGGATGTCATTATGCATGGCCACCTGTCATCCTTTGTCTTCTCCTTTTGGCCATCCTTTAACATTCCTTTAACATACATTTCCCTGTATATCTTTTTACTTCTAAGATTCTTGAAATGTCCACATTGGTCATATGTTATTTCCTGTTCACATCAATGATAAATCTCTCTAATGTAAATATTAAAATTTTTAGGACAAAGGCTATACAAGAAATTGTAGAAAAGAAAACAAGGATGATTGAATGTTCCACTAGTTTCATCATTTTAGTAGATTTTGGCAAAATAGTTTGAGAATGTCATCTTTGCATCCCTTCGGACAATGGAGAGAGATCTGGGCTAGACACTGCACAGCTTACTAAATTTGGAATTGGTTGAATGGGCAGATCCAAGAAATAATCATTAATAGTTTGATACTAACATGTAAGAAGGTATCTAGGGAAGTACTATTTAACATTTTAATCAATGACTTGCATGAGATATTATCTATGATGAAATTCAAATTTGCAAATGATACAAAGTTAGGATAGATAATTGATATGAATAATAGAATCAAGATCCAAAAAGCATCTCATTAGATTAGAATGTTGAGACTAATAAAATTAAAGATATAAAGGATAAATGTAAGGTGTGAAAGGTTTGAAAATATCAGCTGCAACAGTATAAGTTGGAAAGAGTACAATTCCTGATGTCCATTCAATGATGGAAGTTTTAGTTCCTTACAAACATAGCTTGTTATTTCTTTAAAATTAGTTAATACAAACAGTCCAAAGATTTAAGTGTACTAAATTTTTAATAGGAGTCAATAGTAGTGAAAAAAAAAGTTAATGTGGTCTGTGGTTACATTAAGAGAAACATTGTACTCAATACTAGATATAGGCTTAATTCACTGTATTCTTCCCTATTCAGATCAATTCTCTAATACTGTGCACAATTTTAGATGGTAAAAAGGATATTATAAAAAATAAAAATGACTCAGAAGGACTAAAAATCATATGTCATAATTAGAGAATCACATTTAGAAGACACTTTGAGAGCTTCCTAGTGCAATTCGTTTCTGAGATAGACCTAACTATTATTAACTAGCATCTACTCAATAACCTCTATTAAGTGGACACTCTTTCTAAGTTCATGCAGTGTAATCTACTTTTAAACTAATTACTGAAAAGATTTTTGGTATAGAGTTCAAATTTTCTTTCTTTGTATCTTTTCTACTTAGAATCAGATAACTAAAACTAGAAATGGCCTTAGAGGATGTCCATCCATTGTTCCTTATTCTGACCTCTGTAGCCAAGAAAAATAAGCCTAATTCCTCATGAAAGCTTTGGGAATAACTTAATACTGCCTTCATAATTTGCCCTTCCTTCCCTTTTCTAGGCCAATAAGATCAATTCCTTCAACCATTTTTCATACAGTATAAACCCAAGGTACTTAATAATCTTGCTTGCTTTTCACTGCATCGCCAGTATTGATAACTTTTTGCAAAATATGATATATTAGCTTTTTTGGTCTTGATATAATATTGTTTATTCATACTACATCTGTTATTTATTTTTAGGAAGAACACCTTCTTTTCCTTAACAACTCTTTGAATCCCAAAATGGAGTACATTGTTTGGCTGGTTAGTTGATGTCCTTTGTCTTAGAGTCCCAAAATGACATCAATATGTGGGGGTCAAGGTACAGATTATCTAGCTGTGGCTGATCAGACCAATATTAGCATATAAGACTGTACCACAGATTGAGCACAAAGAGTCCATTACAGATGGTGTGAAAAGGTCTCTAAATTTGTACATCTCATGTTTCTTTTGAGTTATTGAAATTCTACTTTGCTTATAGAGTACACCAAATTCTCTGATGTGAGCACACCATCATGGACATCCCTGTGCTGATGTCTCCCATGTCTCACAACTGATTACAAAATTCTTCGGAGATTCCTTGAGAGTGACCTATTATTGGTTCCTCAAATCTCAATGTAAACATTTAAGTTCTCTATGAAATAGTGTTCTGGGCAAATTTGCTTTCAATATTCTAGCATACCAGCAGACAGAAGCCCCATTTTCTCTGTGTCCTCCTCTGACCTTCTCTCAAATCGACAATAAAATAAGGCTCTGAACTGATCTTCAAGTCAATGAGTCCAGAAATATTTGGATACTGCTTGCAATTATCTCTGAAGAACTTCATTTCAGGTCTGTTTAACTCAGGCAGAGAGGTAAACTATTTACTCAGTGCAGTCTGAAAGTGAGGGTGGGACTCAGCTCAGTGTGGCAGAAACTCCAAACTCCAAACACCTGGAGTTTATCTGAGGCACTCGAGACACTCTGCCCTGATTGCGGGCAGGTATTCTGGCAGATTTGCCTTTTTTAAGGAGTAATTCGGGCACAGTCCTAGCCCCGACTGGTCCAGCACCTTAAGTTAATTGGCGGAATTGCCACAGGGCAAACTACCACAGCTGCAGCTTCTCTAGCCTTAAACAGAACCCCACCCTATCTAAAAAGATGAAGCAAAAGAGAGCTCTCACCATAGTCAACTTCTATAGAGAGAAAGAAGGGCAGACCCCAGATCTTAAGGTTCCTTTGGACAAAACAGCTCCAGAGGAAGTCATCAAGGACCATCACTGGTCCCCTTTTCAAAAGGCCTTTCTGGAAGATTGCATAAAGAATCTCAAAAGAGAGCTGGAGGATAAATGGGAAAATAAACTGAAATCACTGCAAGAAGGATACAATATCTTGCAAGAAGGATATAATGCCCTTGGAAAGAGATATGAAAAAGACAGCAATTTATTGAAAAACAAAATTGGTGAATTGGAAATAGGCAATAATGCACTGAAAAATAAAATTAGTCAAGTAGAAAATGAACAAAAAAATTCAATTGGCCAGTTACAAAAGGAGCTAAAAAAGGTAACTGAAGAAAACCACACTTTAAAAGTAAGAATTGAACAAATGCAAGTGAATGACTCAATAAAACTTCAAGAATCAGTCAAACAAAAACAAAAAAAAATGAAAAAAAATAGTAGAAAATATGAAATATCTCCTAGGAAAAACAACTGACTTGGAAAATAGATCTAGGAGAGACAATTTAACGATTATTGGACTTCCTGAAAGCCATGATGAAAAAAGAATCTAAACACAATCTTCCAGGAAATCCTGAAAGAAAACTGCCCTGAGGTTGTAGAATCAGAAGGCAAAATCACCATTGAAAGAATTCACCGATCACCTCCTGAAAGAGACCCCAAAATTAAAACCCCAAGGAATAGCGTGGCTAAATTTCAGGACTATTGCAACAAGGAAAAGATTTTGCTAGCAGCTAGAAAGAAACAATTCAAATACTGAGGATCAATAATTAGAATCACACATGACCTGTCAACCTCCACATTGAAGGATCGAAGGGCCTGGAACCAGATATTCCGAAAGGCAAAGGAACTTGGATTACAGCCAAGAATAACCTATCCAGCTAGAATGAGCATTATCCTTCAGGGAAGAAGATGGTCATTTAATGATATTAGTGAATTTCACCTATTTCTAATGAAAAGAACAGATCTGAACAAAAAATTCGACCTCCAAACACAGAACTCAAGAGAAGCATAAAAAGATAAATAGGAAAGGACTCTTGAGAACTTTATTTCTACTAGGGGGATACTTAAAGTTTGGGGGTATAATTAACTAGATATTACTTTGATAATATGAAAAAGAAAACTAGAGGAGGAAAGGTTATCAACCTGTGGAAAAGAGGGAAAAGGTGGTAAAATAAGATTTTTTTTAAAAAAAGGTAAAAACAAGGTAAAAACTCATGAAGAGGCAAAAAAAACCCTAATGTAATTGATAGAAAGAAGGGAGGGAGTTGAGCCTTGTGTAAATCTTACTGTCATCAGTTTGGGCTCTAAAAGTGTATATAAGACACTTTTGGTTTGACAGAGAAACTTGTCCGTTGCTAAAGGGAAGTGGGAAGGAAAGGAGGCAAAGAAAGGGATAAACTAATAGAAGGGAAAATAGAAGAATCAGGGGAAAGGAGTAAAAAAGGAGGAGGGAATCTAAAGGGTGGAGGGCTTTTGGGGGAGGGGATCATCAAAAGCAAAATACTGAGGGGGGGGAATGGAGAAAGGGGAAAGGAAAGGGAAAAACATAAATTGGGTAAATAAGATGGCAAGAAATAAGGAATTAGTTATTCTAACTGTGAATGTGAATGGGATGAACTCTCCCATAAAGCAAAAGAGAATATCAGACTGGATTAAAAACCAGAATCCCACAATATGTTGTCTACAAGAAACACATCTAAAGCATAGTGACACATATAGGATGAAGGTAAAAGGCTGGAGCAGAAGCTATTATGCTTCAGGTGAACAAAAAAAGCAGGGGTAGCAATCCTTATCTCAGATCAAGTGAAAGCCAAGATAGATCTAATCAAAAGAGATAAGGAAGAAAACTATATTTTATTAAAGGGTACCACAGATAATGTAGCAATATCTATATTAAATATATATGCACCAAGTGCAA
>JAJPUD010001912.1:176976-190074 GCA_023553655.1 Myrmecobius fasciatus
CAAGTGCAATAGCATCCAAATTCCTAGGGGAGATATTAAGAGAGATGTAAGAAGAAATAGAAAGCCAAACTATACTAGTGGGGAATCTCAACCTTGCTCTCTCAGAATTAGATAAATCTAACCACAAAATAAATAATAAAGAAACCAGAGAGGTAAACCAATTGTTAGAAAAGTTAGGAATGATAGATCTTTGGAGAAAATTGATTGGAGAGAGTAGGGAGTTTACTTTTTTCTCAATGCTCCATAGAACTTATACAATAATTGACCATGTATTAGGGCACAAAAACCTCAAAATCAAATGCAGAAAGGCAGAAATAGTAAATGCATCTTTTTCAGATAAGGATGCAATAAAAATCACATGCAATATAAGGCCAGGAAAAAATAGACCAAAAGTTAATTGGAAATTAAATAATCTAATTCTGAAGAATGAATGGGTGAAAGAGCAAATCAAAGACACAATCAATAATGTCATCCAGGAGAATGACAATAAGGAGACAACATACCAAAATTTGTGGGATATGGCCAAAGTGGTTATAAGGGGCAATTTTATATATCTAGATGCTTATTTGCATAAAATAGAGAAAGAAAAGATCAACGAATTGGGCTTATAATAAAAAAAAAAACTAGAAAAAGAACAAATTAAAAACCCTCAATTAAATACCAAATTGGCAATTCTAAAAATAAAAGTGAAAATTAATAAAATTGAAAATGAGAAAACTATTGAGTTAATAAATAAAACTAAGAGTTGGTTCTATGAAAAAACCAACAAAATAGATATGCCTTTAGTTAATTTGGTAAGAAAAAGGAACGAGGAAAATCAAATTGTTATTCTCAAGAATGATAAGGGAGAACTTTCCTCCAATGAAGAGGAAATTAGAGTAATAATTAGGAGTTACTTTGCCCAACTTTATGCCAGTAAGCTTAATAATCTAAATGAAATGGAGGAATATCTACAAAAATATGGATTGCCCATGTTAACAAAAGAGGAAATAAATTATTTAAATAGCCCCATATTAGAAAAAGAAATAGAAAAAGCTATTAACCAACTCCCTAATTAAAAATCTCCAGGGCCAGATGGATTTACATGTGAATTCTACCAAACATTCAAAGAACAATTTATTCCAATACTGTACAAACTATTTGAGAAAATAGGGACAGAAGGTATACTACCAAATTCTTTCTATGAGACTGATATGGTGCTGATAGCTAAACCAGGTAGGGTGAAAACAGAGAAAGAAAACTATAGACCAATTTCCCTAATGAATATTGATGCAAAAATTTTAAATAAGATATTAGCAATGAGATTACTGAAAGTCATCCCCAGGATAGTACACTATGACCAAGTAGAATTTATACCAGGGATGCAGGGCTGGTTCAATATTAGGAAAACTATCAGCATAATTAATTACATTAATAACCCAACTAACAATATTATTATTTCAATAGAGATAGAAAACTAACAATTATCTCAACAGATGCAGAAAAAGCATTTGATAAAATCCAACACCCTTTCCTATTAAAAATACTAGAGAGTATAGGAATAAATGGGCTTTTCCTTAAAATGATTAGTAACATCTACTTAAAAGCACCAGCAAGCATTGCATGTAATGGAGACAAACTAGAACCATACCCAATAATATCAGGAGTGAAACAAGGCTGCCCACTGTCACCATTACTATTTAATATCGCATTAGAAATGTTAGCTTTGGCAATAAGAGAAGAAAAAGAGATAAAAGGAATTAGAGTAGGTAATGAAGAAACCAAATTATCACTCTTTGCAGATGATATGATGGTATACTTAGAGAACCCTAGAGACTCAACTAAAAAACTACTAGAAACAATTCAGAACTTTAGCAAAGTTACAGGATTCAAAATAAATCCACATAGATCATCACCATTTTTATATATTACCAACAAAGGTCAACAGGAAGAGATACAAAAATAAATTCCATTCAAAATAAGGAATAATAGTATAAAATATTTGGGAATCTATCTGCCAAGGAAAAGTCATAAACTATACGAACTAATCTACAAAACACTCATGATTTTTGTTAATTTGGTTATTAATATAATTGATTATGCTAGTAGTTTTCCTAATATTGAACCAGCCCTTCATTCCTGGTATAAATCCTACTTGTCATATCTTGATCATGGTATCCTGGGGATACTTGATCATGGTGTATTATCCTGGGGATAACTTGTGTAATCTCGTTGCTAAAATCTTATTTAAAATTTTTGCATCAATATTCATTAGAGAAATGGGTCTGTAGTTTTATTTCTCAGTTTTCTCCCTACTTGGTTTAGCTATCAGCACCATATCTGTGTCATAGAAGGAATTTGGTAGTGCACCTTCTTTCCCTATTTTTTTCAAATAGTTTATATAGTATTGGGATTAATTGTTCTTTAGCAAAGTTGCAGGATACAAAATAAATCCACATAAATCATCAGCATTTTTATATATTACCAATAAAGTTCAGCAGCAAGAGATACAAAAAGAATTCCCATACAAAATAACTGTTGATAGTATAATGTATTTTGGAATTTATCTGCCAAGAGAAAGTCAGAAACTATATGAACTAAACTACAAAACACTTTACACACAAATAAAATCAGACCTAGTCAATTGGAAAAACTTAAAATGCTCATGGGTAGGTCGAGCGAATATAATAAAAATGACAATACTACTCAAACTAATTTACTTATTTAGTGCCATACCTATCAAACTCCCAAGAAATTATCTTACAGATCTAGAAAAAAATAGTAGCAAAATTCATTTGGAAGAACAAAAGGTCAAGAGTTTCAAGAGAATTAATGAACAAAAAAGCTGCTGATGGTGGCCTAGCTGTACTAGATCTAAAACTATATTACAAACCAGCAGTCATCAAAACCATTTGGTACTGGCTAAGAAACAGAGTAGTTGATCAGTGGAATAGTATAGAATCACAAGACAAACTAGGCAATAAGTAAATGGGTTCATGAACTGGATATAAAGAGTGAGACTATAAGTAAATTAGAGGAATCTAGTATAGTTTACCTCTCAGACCTATGGATATAGAATAAATTTATGTCCAAATAAGAACTGGAACTCTTAATTGAAAACCAGAAAGATAACTTTGACTATATTAAGTTAAAAAGTTTTTTTTACAAACAAAACCAATGCAGTCAAGATTAGGAGGGAAGCAATAAATTGGGAAATCATCTTTACATTTAAGGGTTCTGATAAAGGTCTCATCTCTAAAATAAAATAAAAATTAATGATGAATGTTGGAGGGGATGTGGGAAGTCTGGGATACTGATGCATTGTTGCTGGAGCTGTGAACGGATACAGCCATTCTGGAGAGCAAGTTGGAACTATGCTCAAAAAGTTATCACACTGTGCAGACCCTTTGACCCAGCAGCATTTCTATTGGGCTTATATCCCAAAGAAATCATAAAGGAAGGAAAAGGCCCCACATGTGCAAGAATGTTTCTGGCAGCCCTTTTTGTAGTGGCTAGAAACTGGAAACTGAATAGATGCCCATCAATTGGAGAATGGCTGAATAAATTATGTTATATGAATATTATGGAATATTATTGTTCTATAAGAAATGACGAGAAGGACGATTTCAGAGAGGCCTGGAGAGACTTGCATGAACTGATGCTGAGTGAAATGAGCAGAACCAGGAGATCATTATACACAGCAACAACAATATTACATGATGATCAATTCTGATGGACATGGCTCTCTTCAACAATGAAATGTTTCAAACCACTTCCAATTGTTCATTGAAGAAAGCCATATACACCCAGAGAGAGGGCTGTGAAATGTGGACCACAACATAAAATTCTCATAGTAGTGATTGATGTTTGCTTACATTGTGTTTCATTTAACTGATATGTCTTTTGTGTAGATACGATTTTTCTTGCACAACAATGATGTTTGGAAATATTTATACATATATTCGATTTGTCAAGTATTTTAACATAATTAACGGAAAGCTTTGTAAAGATCTACTGAGGAACTACCCATACATATGTTATACAAATAAAAAAGCTTTAATAATAATAATAATAATAATAATAAAGAGAATAGGTTATAGCCTTCCCTGTTCCAGGTCCTGCAGACCTGAAGAGGGAGAATCAGATTGCATATTCACATTTAAAGCATAACCAAATTGTTTTATGAAATTAGAAAATAGCTGTGGAAATATTTTGAAAAGATAAATTATTATATTTGCACATTTAGCTGGTATTTTGCTACTGTTATTAGCATTGTTTTAGTTTCTAAATATATTTATATAATTTTCAATATAGTGGAAATAGAAGTGAATATGAATTGACAATAGCCAACTCAAGTGCATCTAATGTCATGTGGCTTTTCTACCAAGAAATTAGTAATTTCTTTTAGGATATACTACTGTTTTATGCCAGTATTTGGATGTCTAGATAAAATTGAAATGTAGGTGTTAAATACTCCAGCCAAAATTGCCTTCAAGTGTCAATAACACAGATCCATTGCAAATCCATTTCAACTCCACCCAATTGTGTATTTTTTTCTTAATTTGTTCTCCATAAACAGCAGCCGTATCTTTTTCACCACGAGGAAAATACAATATGCTATCACTGTTGTTTTTGTTTGTTTTTAAGTTGAGTCTTACTCTTCATGTTTCCACTTGAAGTTTTCTTGGCAAATATATTGGAGTGATTTTTCATTTCCTTTTCCAACTCATTTTACATTAGGGAACTGAGGCAATATGCTTAAATGACTTGCCCAATGTCACACTAATAAAAAGTTTATGAGATTGCATTTGAACTCAAGAACATGAGTTTTCCTAATTCCAGGAGCCTCACTCTATCCACTGCACCACCTAGATGCCACCAATATATGCAGTCTACTTTAAATAATTTTTGAAAGGATCATGAGAAATAGTGAATATTAAAGAAAATTTTAAAATACTAAATGCTACAAGGATGTAAAATATGAGAAAGAATAATGAAAGTATCTGAATTTGGGACCACCCAAATCACCCAATTTTTGTTCTCATTTTGTATTGGAAGGTATAGGTGCTACCATTTATAGTATCAGTTGCTATGTCTGCAGAATAATGAGGGGAGAAGTCACATTAAAGAAATACAAAATGATAATCAATAAAAAGTTTTTCAATGGTCAGAGAAATCAATGGTATGGCCTTATATCTTTTTATTGTATGGTTGGAATAAAATAAATTAATACTTTATGTAGTAGGAATTTATATTATATTAATATTACAAAAATATATGAAGTTTATAATAAGTAAAGTGTAATGTTATTTAGATTCAAATCAAGTTATATAATATCAGGTTTTGGGCTTCAGGGAGAGGTGATTCAGAACTGTGATTCCTTTGTTATAGGGAATTCTTGACATGGAAACTTCTTCTTCAATCAGTGCCAATAGACAACTGCTCAGAAAATTTTAGTCTTAAAGGGTTTTTTGGGCACTAAAATGTTATGCAATATGACTGTGTTCATTTATGTCAAAGATAGGTTTACAAACAATGTGTTCCTGAATAAAAGGGTGGTTCTCTCTCCTCTAGACCAGGTCTCTTAATATTTTTCCAATTGTAACCCTTTTTGCCAGAGAAATTTTTATATGATACTAGATAGATATATAAAATAGGTATATAAATCAAATATTTGATGATAATAAATCAATTTCCTGACCCCTACATTCAGTTATAAAGCCCCTTTTAGGGTCATGATCCACAGTTTAAGAAGCTTTGCTCTCTACCACCTTTTCTCTCATATACTTTGGGATTCATTTTAATTAAAGAAAAGTCCCTGGGACTGTTTATACTATTATGAGTCTGTTATTTCTGGCACTCTATTCCATAAGGAGAATAATATTTAATAGTTCAGATAATATATTCTATGAGCATACTTCTAGTTGCTTCCCTGTAAATTATATCATATTATATCAAAGTACATACTATTTCTATGCACTTTGTTGTTCAGTTATTTCAGTCAAGCCTAACTCTTTGTGACTCCATTTTGTGGTTTTCTTGGAAAAGACAATAGAATGATCATTTCTTTCTTTAGTTCATTTGGTAGATGATGAAACTGAGGCAAATGAAATTAAATGACCTGCCCAGAGTCAAACATACTAAGTGTCTGAAGCCAGATTTGAACTCAGGGAGATTAGTCTTCCTCACTCCAGTTCTGGCACTCTATGCACTATAATTCTACCCAGCTGCTACTTCTATGTGTACTTATTACCTATACTACCTTCCTTTACAATTTAAACATCCTTTTTCTATATCTCCAGGATCTAACACTGTGCCTGACACATAACAGGTACTTTACCCTTGGTTATTGATTAATTGATATTGATTGATAAATAATGAAAGCATTATTGTCTATTTTACAAATGAAGGGGAAGTCAGAAATTTATGTTAATGATAAGTATAGAGGAGGGGGGAATAAACAGAAGAAATTAGGACTGAGGGAAATTGGGCCTGAAGCCATTTTTCCATAGTTTATTGTCACATCAAAGGCCAGATAATAGGGCATATCAGCTATAAACTCTTTCCACATTTACTCAAGGAAGACTAAGACTTCTTGTGAGGGCCGGCTATTAGCTAAAGTCTTCACACAAACAGATCCCAGATATGATGCAAACACTGAGCCTTCTGGAATAACAATACATTACAAGGGATTTTAATTGTTAGGTAGCTTATATTGATGACATAAATAACTTTGAATTCTCAAACATTAGACAGTCTATTTACAATTCTTTTCTTGACATTGGCAAACTGATATCTTAAATCAGTCAATAAATATTTGTAATAACTTAATGTGCTTCAGGAATTATGATAAGAGCTGGGTTACAAAAATGAAAAAAAAAAAGATAAAAAATATTCTGTCTCCAATCCAGTAGGGAAAAAACAATATGCAAAATGAAGGCAAAAAGAAGAGCATATCTGGTGCAGGAGTCCAGAGGAGTGCAATTTAGTGAGAAATGAAGAGATGACTAGCTTAGGCATTCACCTTAAATAGCAGTTCTGGAAGGAGGCATTCTTCAATCAATTCCTCCCCCCCCCCCGGGAAGGAGATACTAATATGATAAGAGTACTAGAGCTGAAGTGATATTGTAGGATAAGGAAGTTCTTGGAGCAAGATAGAAGAGCGCAGAGAATTGCAACTAGATGGGAAGGGTCCATGATGAAAGAATCAGAGCATCTCTTCATATATAAAATTTCTATTAGAAGGAATAAAACAAAAGTTAGTATCTATAGTAACATTACTTCTTGGTACTAACATTTGACATGGAACTCTTATCCTGGTAGTCGTACATGTAACAATGTTCATTGAGCCAAATAAGCACTGAATATTTAACCACATAATTAGTGGCATTGGCATTTACTTGAAGAAAAATTCTACAAGAGACCAGTGATTAGTTGAAACGATTATTATAGAAGTACAATTGTGGGATTTCCTGATTCCTATGATAATAGCAAGGACTCCATTTTCAGTATACATGTATAGTATTATTCTGAATAATACCCTTTTTCTTGGGTAATGAACAACTTGTGTTTCAGTGACTAAGAATTTTAGCTCCTATATCAAGTGATGAACCAGCCAAAAGTACCAATATTATGCTTTATCATACCGTGCTAGCCTGACATTTCAAAAATCACACTCTTGATGACAAGTCTACTAGTAGAAGAAGCCTTTTTTCAGTCCATCAGGTGATGATATGACCAAACAATGGTCAATTATTATGAGACAAAGCATTTAAAATTCTTATAATTTTATTAATATGGACATTTTTTTCATTATTTAGATCCTGACATTTATAGAATTTAGTAGATAGGTAGACTTTCTGAGTTGATTCATAAAAAAAGAATACATACATACATATATACATAAACATGTATATATACATATACACAGATATACACTTACAGAAACATGCATAAACTTATATATAAACATCTACACATATAACATGTGTGCATGTATGCATATTTATTTACATTAATGCATATATTATCTTCTCTGCTTGCTTTGGATGGTCTTTGACTGATAGAAGCAGGATGTACTACTAGAATCATACTAGTAGCCTCTCCAGTTTGATAGAACTCATTAGGGACTATACTTCATAGCTAAATCTGAAGAAATCTTGAGGCACTTCTTAGCCAGAAGAACAAAATATCATAGAATTTGAGTTTTCTGGGAAACTAAAAGTTTCTGCTTTTATTTTGGACTAGAAATGAAGTGTTCTGTTGTTTTACTTGTATACATTAAATACCATTGAGAATTATTCTACGAGAATTATGCTGGGGGTCTCATCCACAAATTATTGTTCTTCACATACCTGAAGATAATCACCTGGGATCATGATAATAGATTTTGAAAAGCCCATTTGCTTAGAATGGCCTTTCTCTTTGCAGAATCTACATTCTACATTCTTGAAACAACAAATAAAATATCAATGTAATCCTCCATAGCCCAAATAGAGATGTTTTGAATTTATCTAAACATATCATGGTGTTTGCATTTTATTTTTGTGCTGTTTTTCTTTATGGCAGATGATTTCTGCTTGTGTTTTATGGGCAAAAGGTAAAAGATAAACTTCTGCTTTAATTTCTGTGACACTGAAGGATGCAATTTTATTGGTTAAGTTCTGATTTGGGACCACTCCATGTCAAATTTAATTCACTCAGGAGGCAACAATGGAACACTTCCTTTGTGCTGAAACACTTTCAAGACAACATATAATTAAGAAATCTCCCAAAGTATAATGATAAGACAGATGATACAGAACTGTAATATATACTGCAATGTTTTTGTTTAATCATTGTTTATTTTAATAGCATAAATATCTAAAAAAATTGTCAGAAATGAATCCTTTCAATAATCCTACAAATTCACCTGATGCTTTAATTTCAGATAAATCAGGGAAGATAAGATACATTCAAATATTTTGGTAAAATTATTATCCTATATCTTTGTAATTTAAATGGTAAACTCTTTTACAGAGTTTTTTCCCCTTTTCTTTCTTTCTTCTTTCTTCTTTCTTCTTTTTCTTTTTTTTCCTTCCTTCTTCCTTTTTTTTTAAAGTACATTTCTCTGTGCACAAATCCCAGGCAGAAAAATATTGCATTCTTGAATAGTTTTGAAAGTTCTGTTTCCTTGGTACAGCTTGCATGCAAATGTCATTTTAAAACATTTGTGTTTAAAATGTGTTAAAATTCTTGCAGTTGCATACCTGAAAATAACTCTCAATTTCATAATAAGAAAATGCTGTAAAATTTATAAACTAATAAAAGATGAAAGTGGTCAATGCCAGAGAGTAGTGAGAAGATAGGAACATGGATGCATATTTTAATGAAACTATCAAATGATTCAACTATTCTGGATTACATTGTGGACTAATGAAAGAAAAAGTGAATAAATATTTTATGTCCTCATGGCTTTCTTCAACAACAAAATGTTTCAAACCACTTCCAATTGTTCAATGAAGAAACCCATATACACCCAGAGAGAGGGATGTGAAATGTGGACCACAACATAACATTTTCATACTCTCGATTGATGTTTGCTTGCATTGTGTTTCCTTTATCTGATTTTTCTTTCTTGCAGATACGATTTTTCTTGCACAACAATAAGTGTGGAAATATGTATACATATATTCGATTTGTCAAGTATTGTAACATAATTAACATTTAGTGGACTTCCTGCCATCTAGAGGAGAGGTGGAGAGTAGGGGGGGGATTTGTAACAGAAAGCTTTGTAAGGGTTAATGTTGAATAATTACCCATATATATGTTTTGCAAATATATACATATGTATATATATATGTATATATATATATACATATATATATATATATATATGTTATGTCCTTTCACCAAGCAATTCTATTGCTGAGCATATGCAAAGTTCAATGCAAAGAGAGAAACTAAGATTCACTATTTGTCAAACTTTTTATAGCTAAATACTTCTGGTAGCAAATAATTGGAATCAAAATAACTATTCATTGACTGGTGGCCTTCTGAACCATGACATATGAATGAAATAGAATACTGTATAGAAAGATATGGTGTATATGAGGAATTTGGAGAAACAAAGGGTATTTTGGATAAACTAATACAGGACAAAAATAAATTAAACTAGGAGAATAATATAAAATGACTAGAATAATATATATATATATATATATATATATATATATATAAATCTTTAAAGAAATATGAAGCATATAATGGGGGAAAATCCCATAAGCAATATAAAGTATGTGAAGGGAAATCACCAAAATAATGTTTTAGTTTGAGTGGAGGAATTAAACAACCTTTCAGTAAAGGGATAATAAACCACACCTCCTCCCTCACAGAGAGATGGAATATTATTAGGACAGAACATTTTATACATTGCCAGACTATAAAGTCTTTGGACGGAAGAGATGTTTTTGTATTATTGTTATTGGGTTTTTTTTTTTTTATTCTATGTCACAAATGACATTGCAATCTAGTGAGAGCGGAGGGAAATAAGTACACATAACAATAAAAACTAGTAAAATATGCCTTTAAAAATCTGATTATATTTATAGCCTTTTAAAAGAAGAATGGGGGGGCGGAGCCAAGATGGCTGAGTGAAAAAGTGACTTTCTGCCTCTCCTCCGATCTTCTCTCAAATCAACAATAAAATAAGCCTCTGAACTGATCTTCAAGTCAACAAACTCAGAAATATTTGGACACTGCTCTCTGGATAACTTCATATCAGGTTAGTCGGACTCGGACAGAGAGATAAATAGACGACTTCTGCATAGGCAGGAAGTGAGGGTGGGACTCCTGCTTTTTTTTGTTCACCTGAAGCATAATATTTTCTGCTCCAGCAGTTTACCTTCATCCTATATGTGTCACTATGTTTTAAATGTGTTTCTTGTAGACAACATATTGTGGGATTCTGGTTTTTAATCCAGTCTGCTATCTGCTTCCGCTTTATGGGAGAGTTCATCCCATTCACATTCACAGTTAGAATAACTAATTCTTTATTTCCTGCCACCTTATTTACCCAAGTTATGTTTTCCCCTTTCCTTTCCCCTTTCTCCCTTCCCCCCTCCTCAGTACTTTGCTTTTGATGACCCCCTCCCACAAACAATACTCCACCCTTTAGATCCCCTCCCCCTGTTTTTACTCCTTTCCCCTGATTCTTCCATTTTCCCTTCTATTAGTTTGTCCCTTACTTTTCCTCCTTTCCCTCTCATTTCCCTCTAGCAACAGACATGTTTCTATGTGAAATCAAATGTCTGATATAGACTTTTAGAGCCCAACCAGATGAGAGTAAGATTTACACAATGCCTATCTCCCTCCCCTCTTTCTCTCAATTATATTAGGTTTTCTTTGCCTTTCACGTGATTTTACCTTGTTTTTACCTCCTTTTTTTTAGATCTTATTTTACCACTTTTCCCCTCTTTTCCCCAGTATGACAACCTTTTCCCCTCTAGTTCTCTTTTTCATATTATCAAAGTAATATCTGTAATGGAAAGCTTTGTAAAGATTATTGTTGGGGAACTACCCATACATATGTTATACAAATAAAAAGCTTTAATTAAAAAAAAAAGAAGAATAGGGGAGAAGAGATATTAGGGAACTGGGGAGCTAGATGCTTTCAAGGAGGCTACTTAAAATTCTGTTGATGTCTGAACTAGGGTGGTAGAAGTGGAAATTAAAAAGGAATAGATTTGAAAACTGATAAAAGAGATTCAATTGACACAACTTGGTAATAGAATGAATATGAGGCAATGGGTGACTGGTGATTCAAAGATAATGGTTATAAGCAATATAAATATATAATTAGAAAATTTTTTTGAAGATATATTTGAACAATAGCATTTGAAATAAATCTATATTGATAGATTTTAATGAAATAATTTTATTTAAATTTTTAAAACAATTAAAGCCATTGATTTTTTAAAAATCTTTGTGTGTGTGTGTGTGCTTCAAATGTGTTTATTGTAAACAACATATTGTAAGATTCTGTTAGGTTTTTGGGGGGTGGGTAGTTTATCCCATTCACAGCAATGATTTCTAACTGTATTTCCTCCATTCCATCCTCCCTTCCATTTATAGCTCTCTCTCTGTCTCTCTGTCTCTGTCTTTCTCTGTCTCTCTCTGTCTCTCACTCTCTGTCTCTGTCTCTCGTTGTCTCTGTCTCTGTCTTTCTGTCTCTGTCTCTGTCTCTCTCTGTCTCTCTGTCTCTGTCTCTCTGTCTCTCTGTCTCTGTCTCTCTCTGTCTCTATCTCCCTGTTTCTGTCTCTGTGTCTGTGTCTGTGTCTGTGTCTGTGTCTGTATCTGTGTCTGTGTCTGTGTCTCTCTCTCTCTCTCTCTCTCTCTCTCTCTCTCTTTTTCTCTCCCTCCTAGAATGGTATTCTATAAATTCTACAATCCTTTAATGTAGAAGCTGTAAATCCTGACCCCAATACTTGAATGATTAATTTCTGGCTGCTTGAAGTGTTTCCTCCTTGGCCTAATAGCTGTGGAATTTATTTACAATGTTCCTTGGAGTTTTTGTTTTGGAATCTCTTTTAGGAGATGATCCTATCATCAGTGGATTTTTTAATAACTATTTTATCCTCTGGTTCATGGATATTATGAGAGTTTTCCTTAATAATTCCCTTAAATGTTTTGTCCAGGTATTTGATGATGAAAATGATAATGGTGATGATGGTGATAATGGCATTCAGGCAATCCAATAATTCTTAAATTTTCTCTTCTGGATCTATTTTCCAAGTCAATTGTTTTTCTGTTGAGGTATTTTACATTTTTCTTCTAATTTTCCATTCTTTTGATTTAGTTTGACTGCCTTTGATGTTTCATGGAGTCATTAACTTCCACATGTTTGATTCTAATTTTTAAGAAACTATTTTCTTTAATTAATTGTTGTTCCTTCTCTCCCATTTGTCCAACTCTACTTTAAATTATTCAGTGTATTGCCCTCTCCCCTACTGTCCCTACAGGTGGCCAATTCTATTTTTATTTATTTATTTATTTGTTATTATTATTAATACTTTTTATTTGCAAAACATATGTATGGGTAATTCCTAAACATTAACCCTTACAAAGCTTTCTGTTACAAAT
>JAJPUD010001912.1:195074-231691 GCA_023553655.1 Myrmecobius fasciatus
TGTTATGTTGTGGTCCACATTTCACATCCCTCTCTCTGGGTGTATATTGCCTTCTTTACTGAACAATTGTAATTGGTTTGAAGCATTTCATTGTTGAAGAGAGTCATGTCCATTAGAACTGATCCTCATATAGTATTGTTGTTGCCGTGTACAACAATCTCCTGGTTCTGCTCATTTCACTCAGCATCAGTTCATGTAAGTCTCTCCAGGCCTCTCTGAAATCGTTCTGCTGGTCGTTTCTTACAGAGCAATAATATTCCATAACATTCATATACCATAATTTATTTAGCCACTCTCCAATTGATGGGCATCTACTCAGTTTCCAGTTTCTAGCCACCACAAAAAGAGCTGCCACAAACATTCTTGCACATGTGGGGCCCTTTTCTTCTTTTATGATTTCTTTGGGATATAAGCCCAACAGAAACACTGCTGGGTCAAAGGGTATGCACAGTTTGATAACTTTTTGAGCATAGCTCCAAATTGCTCTCCAAAATTGTTGGATCCGTTCACAGCTCCACCAACAATGCATCAGTGTCCCAGTCTTCCCACATCCCCTCCAACATTCATCGTTATGTTTTCCTGTCATTGTAGCCAATCTGACAGGTATGTAGTGGTACCTCAGAGTTGTCTTAATTTGAATTTCTCTGATCAATAGTGATTTGGAGCACCTTTTCATATGATTATAAATAGTTTTAATTTCATCATCTGAAAATTGTCTGTTCATATCTTTTGACCATTTATCAATTGGAGAATGGCTTGAATTTTTATAAATGTGAGACAATTCTCTATATATCTTAGAGAAGAGATCTTTATCAGAACCCTTAAATGTAAAGATGATTTCCCAATTTGATGCTTCCCTCCTAATCTTGTCTGCATTAGTTTTGTTAGTACAGAAACTTTTTAACTTAATATAATCGAAATTATCTATTTGCTGTTCAATTAAGAGTTCCAGATCTTCCCTGGACATACATTTATTCCATCTCCACAGGTCTGAGAGGTAAACTATCCCATGTTCCTCTAATTTGGTTATATCATCACTCTTTATATCTATATCATGAACCCATTTAGATCTTATCTTGGTGTGAGGTGTTAGTTGTGGGTCCAGCCTTAATTTCTTCCACACTAGTTTCCAATTATCCCAGCAGTTTTTGCTGAATAGTGAGTACTTATCCCAAAAGCTGGGGTCTTTGGGTTTATCAAACACTAAATTGCTAATGTTATTACCTAAATTGTCCTGATATTCTATTCTATGCCACTGATCGACTGCCCTATTTCTCAGCTAGTACCAAATGGTTTTGATGACTGCTGCTTTATAATATAGTTTTATATCTGGTACAGCAAGGCCATGGCCAATTCTATTTTTAAGGAATTGTTTTCTTTAGCTAATTTCCTTTCTTCCCTTCCAAGGTATCTATTACTACGTGTGTGTGTGTGTGTGTGTGTGTGTGTGTGTGTGTGTAGATATCTATAACATAGTTATATAACTATAACTGTAACATGGTTTCCAAGGGAAACTAGGGAGAGCTCAGTCAACTCTCTGACTTCCCTCTGAATTCTTGACTCTTTTCATTACTACTATTTTTATTTCTTTTTTTCTGACTTCTTAATGTCTTTTTCTTTGACATCATCACATCAGAGTCCATTCAAACCATATCCTCAGTCCATGTGATGCTCCACTCTTTCTGCCTCAGTGACAGATACAGTTTTCAAGAGTTACAGATATTATTTTTGCATCCAGGTATATAAACAGTTTAACCTTTAAATATATATTTTCCTCATCTTTACCTTTCTATGGTTCTCTTGAGCCCTGTGTTCATAGATTAAATTTTCTGTTTAGTTCTGTTTTTTTCAATAGAAATGGCTGCAAGTCTCTTACTTCATTAAAGCTTCATCTACTCCCCTTAAAATGATGCTGAATCTTGAAGGATAGTTAATTCTTGGTTGTAACCTCAAGTCCATTGTCTTCAAAAATATGTTATTTCAGGTCCTTCAATACTTTATTGTAGAAGCTGCCACATTCTGGGTAATACTGACTATCGCTCCTTGATATTTGAATTCCTTTTGTCTGACAGCTTGCAGAATTTTTTCCTTGAGATTTGTAGTTTCACAATAATGTCCCTTGGGGCTTTCTTTTTGGGATCTCTTTCCACTAGTGATCAATGGATTCTTTCAATGAGAATTTCCCCCTCTGTCTCTAGAATATTAGGGCAGTTTTCCTTAATGACCTCTTATACAATGCTATCCAGACCCATTTTTTGGTCATGGCATTTAGGTGTGCCAATAATTTTTAAATTGTCTCTTCTGGATCTATTTTCCAGGTCAGCTGTTTTTCCAATGAGGTATTTCATATTTTCTTCCATTTTTCATTATTTTTAGTTTGTTTGATTGATTCCTACTGACTCACAAAGTTACTAGCTTCCATTTGCCCTGGTCTAGTTTTTAATTTGTTATATTCTTTAGTTATCTTTTGTATCTTTTTTTTTCCATTTGATTTGTTCTACTGTTTAAAGAGTGGTTTTCCTTAGAAAATGTTTTTCTTTCTTTTTCCAATTTGTTGATTCTCTCCTACATACCTTTCATTTCTTTTCTTATTTTTTCTTCTACCTCTCTCCTTTGCCTTTTAAAGTCATTTACGAGCATTTATAAGAAGCCTATTTGGATTTGAGACCAATCTATCTCACTCTTTGCGATTTCTTCTGTGGACATTCTCTGAGTTTGTGTTTTGGTCTGGTCTGTCACCTTAGTAGCTTTCTATGACCAGGATTCTTTTCTGTTTCTTGCTCGTTTTTTTTTCCTTTTCTTTTAGTATTTCCTCTTTTTTATTTTTAATGTAGAGCTAAGTTCTTGGGGTAAAAGGATCACTTTCCCAAGCTTATTGTACAGACAGCTCTGAGCCATGGCTTTGAGCACAGTGAGCCCTTGTGTTTGCAAGGAGTAGCTTTGCCTATTCTTACCAGGAAACAGCCAGGTTTCCCAGAGTTTGCCTTCTGAGCTGGGACTAGAACTGCCCCACTGATTTGCTCCTCTACTGAGCCAGGAATCAATGTCTCAGTTGCTGATTTGCTGTGGTTAAGACCCTGTCACCAACTTTCCCAGTGTCTGTCTGACCTAGACTGAACACCCTTTTCATCCCGTGAGACTGACCTTTCTTGAAGTCTTTTTTTTTCAATTTATCTTGAGCTGGAGAGTGGTTTCATTCTGTCGGACTCTGTTCAGAGGCTTTATTTCATGTGGCTTTGAGAAAAACTGGGCACTAAGAGATTTCTTAAAGACAGTTCCCATATTTTTTGATTGTAGCATATTTTCTTGCTCCTTTCTGTCTTCAGTTCTGTATACCTTCATTTTAACCCATTTTAAAAATAGCTAAATTGGCTTTCTTAAGCCACTGCTCAATTTTTCCCTCTTAATGATATTTTGTCTTTGTTGGGAAAAGTATATTTTTCACCTTATTTGCATATACTTGATGTCTGTTAGTAGTCAGGGTCCAGTTGATTGAAGAAAGTATTTGTTCAATAACTGTCCAATTTATAGAATACACTATTGAAAATTGCAATACTGCCCCCTGCTTCACTTCATATACACACAAAGTGAAAAACTTCATTGTGAAATCATGCTGAAGCAGTTGTTTTCTCTGACATATCATTTATATTTGATAGCATTCATTAATAACAGATTGTTTTTAAATCATTATGATGTAGTGCAAAGAGTTTTGGCTAACAAATCCAGTTTCAAGGCCACCTCTAAGTAGATGAGTGATGTGAGAAGTATCATTTAAAGTCTTTTAAATTTGCAAATATCTCTAGGGTTCCTTGGACAAATACCCTGATTTTACACAATGGAAAATTGTGCTCAGATTTATGTTTATTTATCTCTCTGTCCCAGCATCTCAATCTCTTTTCATCTAAAAGGGAAAAAGCATGGTAGAGTAGATAGAGAGATGGTCTTCTCTTCTTTCGTCATTTCCTTCATGCCCTTAGTCACAAACTGATAAAAGGGAGTGAAGGGAATGAAAGATATTAGAATACATCAGGTGGAAAATGTTGCCCTGAAGTTTCAGGATACAAAGACACTAGAATTAGAATTACACCAGTATTAAGTTCACTTTATTAACTAGTCATTTCAATCATGTCTGATGCTTCATGATGCCTTTGGTATGG
This sequence comes from Myrmecobius fasciatus, assembly GCA_023553655.1. Classification (NCBI taxonomy): domain Eukaryota; kingdom Metazoa; phylum Chordata; class Mammalia; order Dasyuromorphia; family Myrmecobiidae; genus Myrmecobius; species Myrmecobius fasciatus. The sequence continues at coordinate 199,232 of JAJPUD010001912.1, forward strand.
GGAGGGGGGAAGTTTCTGGGCAAAGGTACTGGAATGGTTTGCCATTCCTTTCTCTAGCTCATTTTTCAGAGGAAGACAAATGGAGTTAAGTGGTTTAGCAGGGTTATACAGCTATTAAATATCCAAGGCTGGATTTGAACTTGTCTTCCAGTTGCTCAGATCCACCAAACTATATATAATCTGCGCACTCTGTACATTTATGTGAAATCACTAAAATCATCCTAATGCATAATTCTGACCATCTGATCATATCTCTCTGGTGTTCAAAACCTACCAGTGACTTCCTGTTGTCCATTGTATAAAATAAATTGCTTAGACAAGTGTGCAAGTCTTCCACAATCTGTCCCTAAATTATCTCTTACTATATTCTTACATTTCATCTTCTCTTCACTGAGACCTTGCTTATCTACTGGAATTGTGCACAGGATTTTTAAAAAAATAGTCTTTCCCCAAAAGTTCCACACAAATGTTGAACTATTTAAAATGAAAACAACAATTTTCATGATAAAACAAAAACAACTTATTTTGGATAAACTGCAGAATATAATTTTAATAATCTTTTTAGGAAATTCTAGCCCCTGAAATCTTAACATTTGAATAAAATGCCTTTTTACCTTTATACATTATATATATAATGTAAAGTGCAGATATATATATATAAAACATAAATTGATAACATTATATAAATACATATAGATACTCATGTGTATGTATATATATAACATATATATGCATATATATGTATATTTGTGTATATATATATATAAATATATATACATATATACATTTTCCTCTCCCCTCCTTAGTGTATCATTTTCTACTTATTCCAACTCAAACTTACTTTGGCATTTCCTGAACTTTCTAATGGGTGTGAATAATTTTGGCATTTCCTAAGAAAGGTTTACATTTTTTCCCAGGACATAGTGGTAAGTTTCAATGCAAATAACAAACTTGCTTTTTCTGACTATAAAATTTATGTCTCTTGCTGGAAGCCTTGGATGAATAATGAGTTTTATAGCCTCAAAAACTTGCAATTAAAAGAAATGTCCCCTCTGAGAAACCCTTGGGCCCTACACCTTTTATCCAGTTTCATTTGGTAGACCTAAGTCTTTCTGCCAATCAATCATTCAGGCAGAGATAAAATCTCTTCTCATGAATGAAGTGAAGGGGAATGGCAGTAATGAAGATCAAGAGATCCTTGTATCATAAAGTCAGCATTAAGTCAGTGCAATACTATAGGAAAAACAAAATTTTAACTTAAAAATAATTTTCTAACATTATGATAAAACCCTTTGCATTCTTGTAGAGGATCTCTGTAACATTTTTTTAAGTCATTTCTATTTTCTTTTCTCATTCCAAGGGGCAAACTTCCCTTAGGTTGCTTACAAATGGATATGGGAAAATAAATATGAATCCAATGGTAAGAAGAGAATTACTCTCGTGTTGATGCAATAAATGAAATATTTGCATAGACTTATGCAATATATTCCTTTAGAGGACAAGTTCTGACAGGTTTTAATGAGATAAATGGCTTTCAGTTTAGGAATGAAAAAGTCAGAATATGTCTGTCATCAGAAAACCATTGTAGATAAATGTGGAGGCTCATAGCCATGTGGTGAATTTGGAGAATCAAAACTCATGACTATTTGCTTAAGCATAAAGGAAATGAAATTTATATTGGTTACATGACACTCTACACTTGTTAACTTATAGGACTTTAAATGATTCAAATAAGAAAAGCAAAACAAACTGTATTAGGCAGATGAAGAAGTGAAGAACAGAAGAATTATTCCAATAGTAGCAAGTCATAAGGAGGAAAAAATAACACCACAAATTTAAATTCTATTTTGAAACTTGTCCTCTCTTTTATATCTTTTTTCCATTTCTCCAGATTTCTGCCCACCTCTTCCTTCAACAGCATCAAAAGAGATGTCAAAAAAAAGAAAGCTAAACATTCTAAATTATAGAGTATAAGAAATCCTTTTCAGTGTAGACTCAGTTCAAATCAGCAACAAAACAAATAGAGTGGAAACAAAAGAAATTTGGTTTTGACTTTAAATGTAGAAAGAAAACAAGCAATACTTATAAATAACCTCTTAAATGCAAGAAGAAATAGCAGAGGATTGAAGAATGCATATGTTTCACAAAATTAAGCTATTATAACCACTTCAAGCTATCAAGAATTTTAGTCACTAAAATTGATTCCTGTTTTCTCAAACATTGCTGGAAGTATAAGTTATGTAGAACATTGAATTAGCCAAAAATGATATCTTATCAGGTTCTTCCATAAACCAGCTTAGGAAAATAGAAAAAAATAAAGATCACAGATCAAAAAGGAGAAATAGAAATGATGTCTTTGAAAAATATATGAGGGCAATTCAACAGCAATAGTTATTGTTACTAACAGAATTATTGAAAATCATGGGATATCTTTGTGTTGCTCAAGGCTATCTTTCATCTAACCTTCACTTTCCCTATCACATCCTAGTCTCCTCTTGTCTCCAATTGTGTCTTTAATGTTTTCTTTGACCTATTAGGTTTTGTTGTTATTGTTGTTGTTTTTATTTTATTTTGTTTTTTTGCAGGTAGTTGGTAAAGAACAACAGAATCAAAAGAGATGTCAAAAAAGGAATTAGAGAAAACTGCATTAGTCAGGAAGCCAGTGATAATATCCTTGAGCAGAGCTGATGGAGACAAGGACAGCAAACCATCCATGAAAATGATGCTTCATGGAGATTATGCCATTGGTGACAAATGTGTCCTCTCCTCTCCCAATATTATTTTTTAAGAGACAGCATACATTAAATAACTTCCCTCCAGCAGTTTTAGTGATTATATAAAAAGAATTAAAAAAAATAAAACTGGTCATTATGCTATTTCTTTCATCTCTGAAGGAGGCAATGCTGGTGGGACAGCCAGATTGTTTATGGGTCCAGTAAAAAGACTAATGATATACTTTGAACCCTTTTCATAGCTTATATATTTATAGTCTGCCTTTTTCTTAGTAGCTAAGCCAAATATTTTCAGCTAAGACTCAGTTCTTTTTATATATCACCTTTGCTGAAATTTAGGATTTATTTCTATGAACAGTGATATCTACTTAGGGTTTCTTGAGGGCTCAATCCGGGTTTACACAATAATTAAAAGGTCATAAGTGTTTCATCTATATTTATAATTTGTTAATGTCTATTTATAGTGCTGTCTAACCTCAGGCAATTTTCAAGTTGAAATTACATTCCTTCAAACCTTATAAAAGTCATTTAAAAAATCTCCCTAAGTTTCTGATCATTTATTCTTTACACCCTTCCTTAACTAGATGCAAAATTCTTGAAAAGACATATTGTATAAATAGTTAATCTTAATTCCAGAAAACAATCAGTAGTCAGTTTATAACCATTTATTGAGTATCTACTAAGTGAAGGTATTCTCCTAATTGCAACATAAATCTAGAAAAGTGGGAGGGGGGAAAGTCCCTTCTCATGAAAATTCACATTCTGATGGAAAAGACAATATGTAAATGACTGTGGGAAAACAAGTTATATGAGGGATAACTTGGAGATGAATGATTCATTAACATTTGGACATTGAGAAATACTTCTTGCAGAAGACAGGATTTTAGCTAGGATCTGAAGAAAGTTAAAACCCAGGAGACCAGGACGAACAAAGTAAATATTCTAGACTAGGAGGACAGCCAATGAAAATATTGAGAGTCCAGAGATGACTCTTGTTCAAGTCTTTTTTCAAGGACTAGCAAACATGTAAGTATCCTTAAATCATAGAGTACATGGAGGGGAATAAAGCCTAAGGAGACTGGGGGGAATGACTTTGAAAGCCAAATAGATGATTTTATTTCTCATCATAAATTATTACCTTCCTAGTGAAGGGTAATAGGGAGCCCCTTAAGTTTTTTAAATGGGGAAAGAGGTGTGACACAGATTTGAGCTTTAAGAAGATTATTTTGACAGCTTTTCAGAGATTAGTTTGGAGTGGGAAGTAGCTTAAGGTAAGAACACCAACCAGAAAGCTTTTGCAGTAGATAAATACCTATTGAAGAACTTTAGGTACAGAATGATGCATATCCTATAAGATGCAGTTATTTTGTAAGTTGGTTTAGCTCATTTTTTTTTTTTACTTTATGACAAGGATAGTTCAGTGGGAGCATAATTATATTAAGAAATGACTGATATAAAAATAAAAGAAAACAATAAAATCTTTTTAAATGTACAAAACAGTTGGAGAAGACCAATAAATCTAGGGAATTCTTTTCTATTCAATTAAAAAAAATTTAGGCACATACTACATGAAATGTATATACTTGGTGTTTGAAAGAAAATGCTGGGACAACTTCCATTGCCAAGAATCTTATATTCTTATATTCATGTCAAGGTGTATGTGTGTGTGTGTATGAATATGTATCCAGATACATAAATATAAAATCAGTAGAATAGTTCAAAATAATTTCAAAAGGAAATTGAAGAAGTATCACCTGAACTCTGTTTTGAAGGCAACTATGGAACAAGAGGCAGAAGAGGGAATTTGTTGGGAAGGGATCAAATAAATTGCAAGGGCTACATAAACAAACAGAGTCACTAGGAGTAAACAATTTATTTATTAAATTCAAGCTCTTATGCTCCTTTCTTTGTGTCTCATTTTCACATACTGGACCAATTAGGTGACACAGTGGATAGAGTGTTGGGCCTGAAGTCAAGAAGATCTGAGTTCAAATGTGGCTTCAAATACTCAGCAGCTGTGTGATCCAGGGCAAGTGATTTAACCCTTTTTTCTTCAGTTCCTTACTCATTTGTAAAAGGAATTAGAGAAATCAATATCTTTCCCAAGAAAATCCAAAAATAGGGTTTTAAAGAATGGGCATGACTGAAATAAGTAAACAAGAACAACAGTTCCATAGTCTACTATGCATCTTTTTTTTATGTGCATGTCTATTTTCGCCTATCTTCACCCCTAACTCCTCTCTCCAAAAATGTAAATTGCATATTTGTAACTATTTGAAAAGTAAAATAGCATAATGAATTGAATCTACCAATAAAACCCAGGTTCAAATTTTGCTTCATAAATATTGACTGTGTAAAGATTAGAAGGGCAGCAGAAAATTAGGAAATAATTTTTACAGCCAATGTTTCTGATACAGGCTTCATTTCTAAAACATATAGATAACTGAGTCAAATTCATAAGAATACAATTAATCCCTCAATTGATAAATATTCAAGGGATATGAACAGATAAATTTCAGAGGAAGAAATTAAAGCCATTTATACCCTTATTTTAAAAAAAGGCTCTTCTCAACAATGTGGTGATCCAAGAAATTTCAATAGACTTGGAAAAGAAAATACCATCCACATCCAGAGAGCAAAGTATGGAGAGTGAATATATAGTATTTTCACCTTTTTGTTTCTTTGCTTGCTTGCTTTTCTTTCTTGTGTTTTTTCTTCCCTTTTGTTCTGATTTTTTTTTACACAACACAACAAATATAGAACTATATTTAGAAGGATTGTACATGTTTAACATGTATTGTTTGCTGTCTTGGGAAAGAAAGGTAAGATAGAAAGGGAAGAAAAAATTGGAGCACAAAATCTTACAAAAATATATATTGAAAATTTTAAATGCATTTGGAAAAAATAATATATTGAAGTAAGCATTCAAACAAACAAATGCTGGCTGTATGACTTTGGGCAATTCACTTACTTTTCCAAAGTTCCAGGCAACTAAGACTATAAATCATAGGGAAAATGCTGAATTTAATTGGCAGGATGGATTTTCTCACCTGTGGAGCTCCTTATCCAAGTGTAATCTCAGGTGCAGTCCTTATCTTTATTCCACATGATGCATAGTATAACTCAATAATGATGAGCCAAATTTACTTAGATTTTTGTTAAGTGAAGTGATTAAATTAATAATCCACAATTCAGTTAAGTACATGTTCTCTCTGTTCTAATTAGATCATAGGCTCCTAGAAGTCAGGTATTGTGGCTTAGGGAGGATTACCCTTTCTAGTATGAGGGCTTTCTGAACCCTTTGCAGAGCTGTTCATCCACCTTTGATGTTAACTGTTACTCAACTCTCTCCTGTGGTTCCAAGAACCAATAGCATGAAAAAAAGCCACACTCCAAATAAAGGGTCTCAGAAGATGGGCTAAACCAGGTTGAAGGTAGCCAACAAGACAAAAATCCATTGATGAGTTCAGCATATATGAACCCCAAGGATGTAAAAACTTCCTCTGATGTAATTGGTGAGAATAATGATCATGAAGATGGTTGAATCATGAGCTTTGGAGCTCTTAGAGCTCAGTCAAACACTGAAAATGCCAAGATCATCCACTGCATCCCAAAACTTTTACAATTGTCTTTCCTTTGATGATTGTGGAAGAGAGATTGAGGTCAACAACTTTGTGCATCTTTTCTTCACTTAAAAACAATTCATGTGCAAGTCAAGACATCATGCATAATATCATGATGCTATTAGTTCTCTTAGAAAGGGAAGATGAACCACAACATCCCACAGAGTGCCAGAGGACATTGCAGTAGGTGCTGAATAATTATTTGTCTTATAAACTAATGTGTATTACTAAGGATTTTTTATTCTCCTTTTTCATTTTTAAAGTTTATTTTTAACACACATTGCTTTATGAATCATGTTGGGAGAGGAAAAATCATGTCAAAAGGGAAAAACCATGGGAGAGATAAAAAAGAAAAACAGAAAAAGAAGTGAACATAGCATATGTTGATTTACATTCAGTTTCCTAAATTATTTTTCTGGATGCAGATGGAATTTTCTCTCCAAAGTCTATTGAGATTGCTTTGAATCACTGAACCACTAAGAAGAACCCAAGTATTTCATAGTTGATCATCACACATTCTTGTTGTTATTGTTTACAATGTATTCCTAGTTTTGTTTGTTTCACTCAGTATCAGTTCATGTAAATCTTTCCAGGCCTGTCTAAAATCAGCTTGTTCATCATTTTTTTAGGAAAATAATATGCCATTACCTTCATATACTTGTTCAGCTATGCCCCAATTGATGGACTCCTACTCATTTTCTAATTCTTTGCTACCACATTTATGATTTCCTTGGGATACAGACTCAGTAATAGCACTGCTGGATCAAAGAGTATGCACAGTTTTATAGTCCTTTGGGCATAGTTCCAAATTGGTTTCCAGAATAGTTGGATCAGTTCACAACTCCACTCACATTAGTATCCCAGTTTTCCCATATCCCTTCCAACATTTATCATAATCTTTTCCTGTCATCTTAGCCAATCTGAGAGGTGGTATCTCAGAGTTGTTTTAATTTGCACTTCTCTAATAAATAGTGATTTAGAGCTTTAATTTTGTCATCTGAAAATTGTCTATCATATCCTTTGACGATTTGTCAATTAGGGAATGACTTGTTTTCTTATAAATTTGACACCATTCTTTGTATATTTTAGAAATGAGAACTTTATTAGAAATACTGGTTGCAAATATTTTCCCCAGCCTTGTACTTCCCTTTTAATCTTTTTCCTTTTAGTTTTGTTCGTGTAAAACCTTTTTAATTTAATGAAATCAAAGTTGTCTATTTTACCTTTCATAATACTCTCTAATTCTTCTTTGGTCATAAATTCCTCTCTTCTCCAAAGATCTGATAGATAAATTACCTCTTGTTCTCCCAATTTGTTTATACTATCACCTTTTATGCCCAAGTCATATCCATTTTGATCTTATTTTTGTATTGGGTGTGAGATGTAGATCTATTCTGAGTTTCTGACATTATTTTCCAGTTTTCCCAGCAATTTTGTCAGATATTGAGTTCTTATTCCAAAAAATAGAGTTTGGGGGTTTATCAAATAGTAGATTGCTATAGGCCTTGTTATTGTGTCATGTGTCATCTATTACACTGATCCAAATGGTAATACCAAATGGTTTTGATGACTGCTGCTTTATAATATAGTTTTAGCTTTGGAATTGCTAATCCACTATTCCCCCTTCTTCAATGATAGGCTTCCTTTCAATACTTCAAGGAGAATCTTTTTATCTGTTTTTATGGTAGTGATGTATCAATAAATATTTTCCCTAAAGAATTAGGAAAAGAAACGTTTTATCATTTTTGCTCCTCAAAAAACTTGGAATTTTCTGTTTTGCTTTAAAATATATAGCATCACTGGTCTCAGACACTTAACATTCCCTAGCTGTGTGACCCTGGGCAAGTCACTTAACCCCATTTGCCTCAGCAAAAAAAAGCAAAAAAATATATATATAGCATCAGACATAAGAATTTTAATAATAAAATTAGTATCAGTGTATACTTTTATCTCCTACTCCTTGAGTACTTTTTCATTTAACTAAGCATTAAATGTTGAACTAAATTGACTGTGTGAATTTTCTTACTTGAGAGTTTATGATCTATGAAATTCCAGATTAGTTCTTATTTCTGTCCCACACAACATTTAACTGAATTTAATAAAAGTTGATAGAAGTCATTAAGTTTTGTTAAATGAGATGAAAAGGGTAATAATCCCTAATTCAGGTATGTTAATGTTCAAGTTATGTCAGCTAGGTGTTGAAGTGGATAAAACACTGGGCTTTGAATCAGAAAACCTTATCCAGACGAATTCAAATCTGGCCATTGACACTAACTGGACAAATCACTTAACCCTCTGTTTTAATTATTCATCTACAAAATGAGCTGGAGAATGAAATGGCCAACCACTGAATTATCTTTGCCAAGACACCCTGAAATGGGGTCACAAAGAGGCAGACATGACTGAAATGACTCAGCAACATGTTCAAGGATTGTGCAAAGTTGATCTTTTTGCTTCTGGCTCATAAGGTAACTGTTATGTTGAAGGGTAACAGACAACATGTAGCTAGGGTAAGAAAATTCAACTTATGATTAGGCCTCTGGATACCTTTTTTATTTGAACTTTCCTTTCACAAATAAATATCTGAATATTAATTTCTAGGTATATGTGTCCAAGCTTGATCATTTGAACCGTTGGTTAGACTTAACTAGCAGGAAAATGAGGGGAAATTAGATAATCACAGGATAGAAGGTGAATACAATCCCAGGCAAGACTTCCCAGAAGACCATCTACTTTGAGAGAGTTCAAAAATGAGGTGAAATATTTCCATGTCTATTTGGGAGTCTACAAAGTGCTTAAAACTCTGATACATGTGATTATCTTCCTAGTAGAATACAACAGTAAATGTGAGATAAAAATTACCAATCTGTGCTATGAGTTTTATCACTCATAATTTCTTCTGCATGTTGGACTTAAATGTTCATCTTATCTAATTCATAATACACACTAAATTCATTTTTAGTCTCCTACTTTGAGGAAACCCTAGACATGAGCCACTACCCAAGATGTGCTCCTAATTAAGAAAATAAAGGTTTAACAAAACAGTATAAGAAAAAGAAGTCTAGTCACTCTTCCAATAATAAGTAGCCAGATTTTCCCAATATTAAACTGGTTGGAACTTTATACTTCATCTAGACTCTAGAGAGGTAGAGAGAATTAGCATGTTCCCCTTGCTCTTTGGACTTAGCTACAGACTTTACAATTATGTAGCAAGTATGGCATATTTTAAATCAATTATTGAGACATTGAATTCAAAATAATTCAATTTTGTTTGTTTCTTTTTTATGTATGTGTATTACTGAATTATATGCTCAGCCTAAAGAAAAGAAAATCAAATGACTTTGTGAATAATAAATGGGAAGTTCACAAATCTTTGAGATGGATGGCATGTATATCCAACAGAAGTATCAAGTCAATCAAATATTCTTGTGTCTCACAATATAGAATATCATTTGCATTAAGAACAAATATCCACATTAATTGGATGATTTCAGAGAAGCCTGGAGAGATTTACATTAACTGATGCTAAGTGAAGTGAACAGAACCAGGAGATCATTGTACACAACAATAGCAACTTTATGTGATGATCAATTCTGATGGACGTGACTCTTTACAATAATGAGGTAACTCAGGACTTGTAAAGAAGAGAGTCATTTATACCCAGAGAGAAGACTATGGGAACTGAGTGTGGATCACCACATAGTATTTTCATTTTTTGTTGTTGTTGTTTGCTTGCATTTTGTTTTCTTTCTCATTTTTTTCCTTTTTTGATATGATTTTTCTTGTACAGAATGATAATTGTGGAAATATGTATAGAAGAATTGCATATATTAACATAGATTACTTGCTATCTAGGAAAAGGTATGGGGGGCATGAAGGGAAAAATTGGAACACAAGATTTTGCAGGGATGAATATTGATGATTATCTATGCATATGTTTTGAAAATAAAAAACTTTAATAAAAATACAAGAATATAAACATTTTGATAAAACACACACACAAAAAAAAACAAAACAAAAACAAAAGGCAATTCCAATAAATTTGGATGGAAAACACTATCTACATACAGAGTAAGGACTATGGAGATTAAATGCAGATTAATACTGTTTTCGGGGCAGCTAGGTGGTGCAGTGGATAGAGCACCAGCCCTGAAGTCAGGAGGACCTGAGTTCAAATCTGGTCTCAGACACTTACTATTGCCTAGCTGTGTGACCCTGGACAAGTCACTTAACCCCAATTGCCTCAGCAACAACAACAACAAAAATACTATTTTCACCTTTTTTTTTTCCTCATGGTTTTTCCCTTTTGTTGTGATTTTCCCTCCAACATGATACCTATGGAAATATGTTAATAATGACTGTTGTGTATAATAAAAAATATTTTTACATGTTACTGGGAAAAATAACAAAATAATAAAAAAAGAACAAATATCTATCCTACATTCAGAACAGAAGAGGTCAATTTAAGCTAAGGTGGAAGATGAAAAATAAAGGAGAAAATGAAAGATACATAAAAAGATTTGAGGAAAGCATGTTTAGACTTTTTTTTTCTGAAAAAGATCTGGGAGTTCTAAGGAACTGCAGATTCATTACATCAGCAGTGTGTTATGGCAATCAAAAAAATGGTAATACAAGTTCATGCTGCATTGAGAGACATTGCTGCAGAGAGTAAAGAAGTGATAACCCCACTCTATTCTTCTAAGGTCAGACCAAGTCCATAGCACTGTTTTAGTTCTTGGTATTACAGTATAGGAATGCTGGGCACTGATAAACTAAAGAACATCCAGAAGAAGGCATCCAAGAAAGTGAAAATCTTTGCATCTGTGCCATATGAGGATTGATTAATTTATATGTATAGCTAGCATTTATAGAAAGCTTTATTTTTTGCAATGCCCTTTACACATATTACCACATGTGATCCTCACAATACTGGTTGGTAGAGCCTATTATTATCTCTATTTTATGTTAAACTAGGACAGGAAGAAGTTATAAGACCTGCTAAGGGTCACACAGCTGATGAGTATCTGAGGTCTGGCTTGAACTCAGGCTTGGACTCAAGAACAGCTGAGTTCCTGCCTCCAGGTCCAACATTCTCCCTATTAAGTCACTTTGGTTGAAAGAATTGATATAATTAGCCGGGAGAAGACTAGAGTGGGAGAAATAGAGAGGAAAAGGGTATGAAAATTGTCTTCAAGAATGAAAGACTACATGAGAAAGATGGATTCTGCTTGCTCTTGTTGGAATTAGAGCCCAGAACTGGAAGCAGTGAGTAGTAAATGCAAACAGTGAAAATTAATGATGGGAAAATCTTTCAAGTAATTAAAGGTCTCCATATATGGAATTACTCAGATGAAAGTGGTTTCCTCCTTATTGGAAGCCTTCAAGCAGAAGCTGAATAAATTTGTTACATGTGTTTTAATGAAGATATGATCTTTGAGGGAATTGGGTTAGATGAGATGGTCACTGATATGCCTTCTAAATTTAAAATTATGTGATTCTGTGAATTCTTTCAGGCACCAAGTAATAAAAACATCACATTAGGATCCAGGAAACTAGACTCTAATTCATACCACTATGAATTAGTCATATGACCTTGAAAAACTTAAATTGTTACTCAATACTGAATAGCTTCAAGTAAATGAGAGATGCTCATGTTTAGAGAATATTTTAGAGGGGTTTCTATTCAGAAAAGAGGCATATGATAGAGTTTATAGAAAATTAGCCTTGAAACAACAAGATTTGGCTTCTAACTTTGCTTCTGGAACATATTGGTTTATGTGAACAATGACAAATTATTTAATTTCTCAGTAATTGAGGCAGTTCTCAACTATTGTAAATTGCAAAAGACAAGCCAAGTTACTCTGGTAAAGGGAGATTCCTTATTTGGGAGCTCCATATAAGGGTGGAAGAATATCTAGTTTATATTTCTTTCTCTTTCTTTTCAAAAATGGGTTGGATTATGTAGCCTTCAAAGACACTTCAAAAAAGATTCTCTGAATTATACATGTTTAACATATATTGGATTACTTGCCATGAAAGATAGAGAGAAATAAAATTTCAAATGCAAGGTTTTGCAAGAGTGATTATTGAAATTTATCTATGCATATGTTAGGAAAATAAAAAGTTTTTATAAAAAAAATTCTCTGAATTCCCCTTAGCCCATTTCCTTTGGGCGTTGAATTAGGTAAGCCATAAGGTCTCTGGGCTTAAAATCCTAAATGGCAAAAATTTCTTACAAGCATCTGTCAATGATCCAGTCTTTATTAACATCCTACCCTTAATTAAATCAATCTCTAAAATACTATGTTATGTTGTAGTTTGAAAAAAAAATCATTTTCCTCCTCAATATTGTATGCTTAATCATATTTTCACTAAATGGGTCTTAGAAAGTTAATTATTTTCTTCTTAAAATTGACTGAGCACTTCAACTGCCCTTGGAAAGGTTATAAACTTTGCCACTATTCATGATATTTATCTTTAGTTTGTCTTGTAGGAAGAAAGGAGATCTCCAAACGATGTTAGAGAAGTTCCTTTCAATACAACAAAAAATCCACTGTAATGTAGCAGCAAAGGAATTTTTCTTTTCCTTTTTTCCTCTCTCTTTCCTCTTTGATGGCAACCTGTGGTCTATAATGCTGATGTTCAGGGGTTGCTGGACAGGGAAACCCTCAGGTGGCAGTGGCAGCTAGGAATTTCATTGGGATAGCCTATGGACAAGGTCTTTTATTATCAGTTATCCTAATGTAAGATTTGTTCTCCTCTTTATATCCTGCCCACATAAAATCATTTTAGAATCCCCTCACCATGTTTCCCTAACACTGCAACCCCTGACTTACTATGTTCCCTTAGGCTGAATGCCCTTCCTTATATCCATACTGAGCCACACCAAAACATGGCGACATTGTTGGTTCTTGATTGTTCATAGATTTTAGAGAAATCCCATCTTCCTGGAACAGTAGGCACAAAAGGGAATCTTTCAGAGAAAAAATAGTAGGCACATGAAAGGAATAAGCCTTCTATTTCTAGTCACAGTAGAGGTTTGCAAATGACACTAAATGACCAATGTATAAAAGTATATTGTTACTGTAACAGAAAAGACTAGAAAAAATTATAGTCTACCAAACTTTAAAGTCTTTGATATTTCATTTTCTTGAAGAAAAGCAAAATTCTGGGTTAGTAAAGATATTGAACAACCAAAATAGACTGAATCTCAACCCTTAAATCATCAAAATTGTGAGATAGTTGACAAACCACTGAACAAAGACCAGGAACAGCAAAGTCAGTAATTAAGCAGAGCTTAACTAGAATTAAAGGAGACACACATTCTTTTCTGGTGGTTAGAACAGAGGCCTTGGGAGATGCTCGGGTTTGATCTCAACAATTTGCAATGTGACCTGAGCTGAGCTAGCCTGACATATCTGATTTCCAGGAATTTCCCACATTTCCTAATTCTGCCCTTACAGAAACTCTCTCAGATGGGGACAGTAGTGACTACCCTGAGAAAATGGCTGAGTCCTTGACATATGGGTTATGTCAGTTGGTGAGCGACTTGGATGGGGAGGAGAGGAGAGTGAACTGAATCCAAATAGTCCATATTTTATTATCAGGTTTGAATGTGATGACCTACATTGATGTCCATCACCTGTCTCCTCAAGGAGTAGAGCTGACCTAAACCATAGTCAATTATGTCAGTTATAGACAAAACATTTCCATGAGTCAGAAGCTCCAGTTCTATCCACAGTCTCTGTCATGCAAGAATAAGCCTAAGCACATTGGGTCAATTTAATTACACAATTTATTACATCATTATCTTTTAAGATAATCAGACAGGCATTGAACCACAAAAAGCCATAGGTGGAAGGAATTTAAAAGATGATCTAATCTAATTCCATAATCTAACATATTAAAAAACTGAACAGAGCACCATACCTAGCTTACTGTATAGATATGAATGCATATCTCCTGATTCCCAGTTCAAGACATTCCCTATTACACTGTGAAATGTTCTCTCATGCTAAGATCACTAGAGCACTTTACCAGACACCACTCTATCAACTCCATACATCTTGCCAGGCCAAGTTCCCATGTTTGTTCCCCCATTAATTATTCAGAGCTTGGAAATATGGAGTAATTGATTGCTTTCCTTTACTTTCCCCTTTCTTTTTGTTTTTTTTTTTCTTTTCTTTACCCTTCCCTTTCTCTTTCCCTTTCTTTTCTCTTTCCCTTTCCCTTTCCTTTCTTTTACATGCTGTTACTTTTCACCATAGGGCTACAAGCTCACTCCAAACCATTGATATAAGTATGAAGATCTCTTCATACTACCTCACATCTCCCAATTAGAGGCAGGGTCCCATTACATGGGTCTAAATTCCCTTGATTCCTGACTCTTCCTGTCTCTAGTCTGCTCTGCTAAGTGCTGGTCATCCACAGATTAGAGGCCAGTTCAGTCTGTTTGAAATTAGCAAGATGAAGAAGTTTCTGGGGCAAGTAAGAGAATTCTCGAGTACAACTTGTAAAAATTCATACGTACACACATATATCCATACACACATATGTGTATATAAAATATTTTATTGTTTTTGTTCTTTGTTTATATTTGTGTATATATATATATGTATATATGTGTGTGTATCTATTATTTTATGATTATTGTTCTTTGCTAATCACAATTTTTTATTTACTAGTAAAAAAGTAAAAAATTGGGCAGAGTCAAGACTGCAGAGAAGACCAAAGTTCTCCCCATCTTCACTCAAAATCAGTGCTACATCAAGCTTTGAATGGATTTTAGAGTAACAGAACCAAAAATATTTCTGGAATATATTCTGGAAGAATTTAGGAAAGATCTATCTTATTGGGCAGAGGGGAGCACAGTCCCCCACAAGTGCAGTGAGGAGAGACCCAAGACAGAGAGCCCAGAGAGGCTATTCTATCTTGGTTCAGAAAGCCAGTGGATCAGCAGACCAGCTGTGAGATATTCAGTGCAACTACAGAAGACAAATTGTGAGCCCTTGAACCCAGCATAACAGGCAGAACTTAATCAGGCCCAAACAGCAAAGTAAGAAAGCTGGAAGTACCACAACTGAGTCCCAGCCCAATTCAGTCAGTGAGAAGACTCTGTCCTCTGCAAGTGTCTTAGGAGCAGAGCTCAACTTTTAAAACTTAAAAGGGAAAAAAAAGGCAAAAAGACCTTTGACTGTAGAAAGCTATTATGGCACCAGGAAAGATCAGAACACATACACCGATAGCAAAGGCAAATGCCTTCAGATGAAACCTCAAAGGGGGATATAAACTGTTTGGAAGAGTTGAAAAAGGATCTTAAAAGAGAATTAGAAGAAAAATAGGGAAAATAAATGAGAGCTATGCAGGAGAATTATGAAATTTTTGGGGAAAGGTCAACAGCCTGTAAAAAGGAAGCACAGAAATTGACTAAAGAAAACAATTCTTTAAACAATACATTTGGAGAAGTGGGAAAAATGTACTAAAGAAAACAACTCAAAAATTAATTTGGTGAAAAAAAGGAAAACAACTTGTAAAACAGAATTGGTGAAATGGAAAGAGAAAATCATTGAGAAAACATCTCTTTCAAAAGTCCAATTGATAAAATGAAAAGGAAGTAAAAAAAATTAACTGAAGAAAACAATTAAGTAAAAAGTAGAATTGGACAAATGTAAGTGAACAATTCAATGAGACATCAAGAATCAATTAAAAAAAACCCAAAAAATCTTTAAAAAATTAGAAAAAAATGTAAAATACCTCATTGGAAAAACAACTGACCTGGAAAATAGAGCCAGGAGAACCAATCTAAGAATTATTGGACTACCTGAAATCCATGGAGAAAATAAGAATCTGTAAAACATCTTTCAAGGAACCATCAAGGAAAAAAAATTGGAAAAATATCATGTGCTCATAAGTAGGCCAACCTAACATAATAAAAAATGATAATTCTATCTAAATTTATTTACTTATTCAGTTCTATACCAATCAAAGAGCCAAAAAAACAAAATTCATCTGAAATAACAAAAAGTTCCAGGGAATTAGTGAAAAGAAATGCAAAGGAAGGTGGCCTAGCATTACTATGCCTAAAATTGTATTATGAAATGGCAGTCATCAAATCCTTTGGTACTTGCTAAAAAATGGAGTAGAGGATCAATGAAACAGGTTAGGGAAGCTTTTCTTATATATGGTATATGAAGGTAATGGAATATTATTATTCTATAGGAAATGATAAGAAGATAGACTTCAGAAAAGCCTGAAAAGAAAGATGCTAAGTAAAGTAAGAAAAATCAAGAAAACATTGTGCATAGCAATAAAAAATTTATACGATGGATTTCATGGAGTTTAGCCAAGATGGCAGAGTAAAGTCAGGAAAATGCTTGAACTCTCAGGTTCCCTTGAAAACCACATAAAACCAAGCCTATGAGCAGTCTGACAGAAAGAAGCCACTCTCTAGCTCAGGATAGACTAAAATCACTGGGGTTCAGCTCTGCTCAGACAGACTCTGGGAAAGCCAGAGAGAAAGTTTTAATCACAACACATCAGGAACTAAGACCATCAGTCCTGGCTCAGTAGAGGAGAAAATCAGGGGCAGCTTCCAGTCTCTTCTCAGAAGGCAAATTCTGGGAAACCAGGCTGTTTTCTGAAAGGAGCAGGCAAAGTTACCCCCTATAAACAAAAGGGACCCCTGTACTTAAGCCAAGGTTCAGAGTTTCACAGGAAGCTTGGGGCAGTGCCCTTTTTTCCCAGGAGCAGAGATTGACCATAAACGTAAAAAAAGAGGAAATGCCAAAAGAAAAGGAAGAAAGAAAAGAAAATGAGCAAGAAACAGAAAAGAACCTTGACCATAGAAAGCTACTATGGTGATAGAGCAGAACAAAACACAATCTCTAACAAGGACAGAATGTTCACAGAAGAAACCTCAAAGAATGATAAGAATTGATATTTAAGCCCAAAGAAACTTCTTAGAAGTGCTCATAAAATACTTTAAAAGGCAAATAAGAGAGATAGGAGGAAAAATGAGAAAAAAATGAAAGGAATACATGAGAGAGTCAACAATTTGGAAAGAGAAGGAAAAAAATTGTCTGAAGAAAACCACTCTTTAAACAGTGGCGCAACCCAAATTGAAAAAGAGATACAAAAGATAACTGAAGAAAATCACACATTAAAAACCAGAGTAGGACAAATGGTACTTAATGACTTTGAGAAACAGCAATGATCAGTCAAACAAATTAAAAAGAATGAAAAAAATGGAAGGAAATGTGAATTAAAACATTGACAAAACAGTCAACCTAGAAAATAGATCCAGAAGAGAAAATTTAAAAATTGTTGGCCTACCTTAAGGCCATGACCAAAAAAAAGAGCTTGAATAGCATTCTACAAGAGGTCATTAAGGAAAAATGCTCAAATTTCATAGAATCAAAGGGGCAATACTGATTTAAAGAATCTAGCAATCACCTCTGGAAAAAGATCCCACAAAAAACTCAAAGGAGCATTGTTGCAAAACTCCAAAATCATAATCTCAAGGCAAAAATACTGCAAGATGCCAGACAAAAACAATTCAAATTTAAAGAAGCAAGAGTCAAGATTACCTAGGATCTGGCAGCTTCTACAATAAAGTATCAGAGGGCCTGGAATACCATATTCAAGAAGGCAAAGGACCTGAGGTTATAACCAAAAATTAACTACCCCGAAAGATTCAGCATCATCTTTCAGGGGAGGACATGGATCTTCAATGAAGTAAGAGACTTTCAATCATTTCAATTGAAAAAAAACAGAACTAAACTGAAAAAAATTAAATTACAAACATAAGATTCAAGAGAAGCATAGATAGATAAACAGGGGAATATTTCTGCTGAAGCAAAAAAAAAACAAGAATAGCAATTCTAATCTTAGGTAAAGCAAAAATAAAAATAGATCTTATTAAAAGAGAAAATGAGGGAATGCACATCTTGATAAAGGGTACATTAATAAAGAAGTAGTGGCAATACTAAATATAAATGTACCAAGTAGTAAAGCAGGCAAATTCCTAGAGAAGATTTCAAGCCAGTTACAGGAGGAAATAGCAAAACTATTCTAGTGGGGACCTAAACCTTCTCCTCTCAGAATCAGACAAATCTAACCACAAAAACAAGAAAGAAAATGAGGAGGTAAATAGGATCCTAGAAAACCTACATATGATAGATCTCTGGAGAAAATTGAATGGGACAGAAAAGAATATACTTTGTTGGCTGTATATAGCATCTACACAAAAATTGACCATGTACAGGGCATAAAAACCTCACAATCAAATGTAAAAAGATAGAAATAGTAAATATTTCCTTTTCAGACCACAATGCAATAAATATTATATCCAGTAAAAGGCCAGGGAAAGATAGACTAAAAACCAATTGGAAATTAAATAATCTAATTCTAAAGAATGAGATGGTCAAACAACAAATCATAGAAACAATCCATAATTTCATCCAAGAAAATGAGGCAACATTTTAAAACCTATGGGCTGCAGCCAAAGCAGCTCTTAGGGGAAATTTTATATCTCTAAGTTACATGAAAAAATAGATAAAGAGGAGATCAAAGAACTGCTCATGCAACTACAAAAGCTAGATATAAAACAAATTTTAAGAAACCCAATTAAATACCAAAATAGAAATTTTGAAACTCAAAGGAGAGATTAATAAAATAAAAACTAAGAAAACTATTGAACTAATTAATAAAACTAAGAGTTTTATTAAATAAAGTAACAAAATAGATAAAACTTTGGTTAATTTGATCAGAAAAAGGAAAGGAAAAAAACAAATCACCAGCATCAAAAATGAAACTTATCACAGATGAAAAATATCAATTGTTCATGGCATGGCTGAGCTAATATAATAAAAATGACAATTCTGTTTAAATTGGTCTACTTGTTTAGTGTCATACCAATCAAACTGCTAAAAAATTATTTTATAGAACCAGAAAAAATAATAACAAAATTCATTTGGAAGAAAAAAAGGTCAAGAATATCAAGTGCATTAATGAAAAAAAAATTACAAAGGATAGTGATTTAGCAGTACCATACCTAAAATTATATTATAAAGCAGCAGTCACCAAAACCATTTGGTATTAGCTAAGAAATAAATTGACATAGTGTAATAATTATAGATATGACATAATTAGTATTTGATAAACCCCCAAACTCCAGTTTCTGGAATAAGAACTCACTATTTGCTAAAAATTGCTGGGGATACTGGAAAATAATGTCAGAAACTTTGTATGTATCTAATTCTTACACGCCATACCAAAATAAGGTCAAAATGAACACGTGATTTAGGCACAAATGATGATATCATAAACAAATTAGGAAAAGAAGGGATAATTTACCTATTAGATCATTGGAGAAGGAAGGGATTTATGACCAAACAAGAACTAGAGAAGATTATTAAAGAGGAAAAGGAGAACTTTGCTTACATTACACTAAAAAGGTTTTGCACAAACAAAACCAATAAAAACAAGATTAAAAGGGAAGTACAAAGCTAGAAAAAAATCTTTTCAGTCAGTATTTCTGATAAAGGTCTTATTTCAAAAATATTTAAAGAATTGTGTCAAATTTATAAGCATACAAATTATCCCCCAATTGATAACTCATCAAAGGATATGAGCAAACAATTTTCAGATGATCAAATTACAGCCATCTATAGTCGTGGAAAAAATGCTCTAAATCACTATTGATTACAGAAATGCACATTCAAAGAACTCTGAGATACCACCTCAGACCTCTCAGATTGGCTAAGATGAAATGAAAAGATAATGATAACTGTTGTGAGGGATGTCGGGAAACTGGAACACTGATGTATTATTGGAATTGTGAACTGATCCAACCATTCTGGAGAGCAATCTGGAACTATGCCCAAATGGCTATAAAACTGGGCATATCCTTTGATTCAGTAGTGCAATTACTAAGTGTGTATCTCAAAGAAATCATAAAGGAGGAAAAAGGACCAACATGTGAAAAAATTTATTGTTTTTTAGCTGAGACCATGAAGCAATAATATCTACAGAAGTCATTTTATATAACACTATATGTTTTGCAAAGTGCTTCTCCTATAGAATCTTATTTGATGCCCATAGTAATTCAAATAAGTAAGGACTATAAGTAGTATATCTCCATTTTATGGAGGAGAAAAGTGAAGATGAGAGGTGTTAAATAGCATGACATAATTACACAAGTAATAAGTGTTTATTAAATTCAGATCTACTGGGCTCATTCATGCTATATCTTCTTAGCTAATTGCATCCATTCTTACAGATGAGCAATTAACAGCATTAGAGAATCAATGAGTATACCCAGCAAAGTTCAGGATATTAGGAGGCTATAGCAATACTGTCACTACTAATTCAGGTTGTAACCTCACCATCCCCAAATTCAAAAAGCACTACTTTTCACTCTTCACTGAATCTTTTAATGCCTACAAAGAGACAGTCCCTCTCCCCATTTTTAACAAATAAAAAAATAACAAATGGTTGAATTTTATTTTTGTTTTGTTGCTTAGATCTCTGTCAATTATAGGATAGGTTAGTGGCTAGTATCAACTAATGTCTGAGACTTAATACTATATTTAAGTATCACATATTTAATCTTATCACAATTTTTTCAGAGCTGGGAGATTGGTCCTCCTGAATAGGTAATATTTAGTATGATGAAGGAACCACTCATATATCTTTTCGTTTGTCCTTGAATTTTTTTTGTTTTGCTATCCTATAAACTGCATTTCCTCCTACAACAATTGAAACTGAAACTTTTTATTTACTGGTCTTGTACGGAGACACTGAAATTATGTCCTTTATTTCCTACTATCTCAGTTCTCCATATGGAAAAGGTGGGACTCATATCTGTTCCTAGAAAGGTTATATATAAACATCAAAAAGAACTCACAGTTGTATGGGAAATATGCCTTTTTATATTTTCCACACAATAACCCAGACAGTGACTAAGATAAATATTACCAGACCCATTTGTAAGTGAAAAAAACTGAAATTTGGAGAATTAAATAACTTGCTCATAAGCACTTAAGAACTGATTTGATGATGTCATCTACTACGACTCCATCACTTTTTCCATTATATCATTTTTCATTGTATTAATCAAAAATATTTGGAATTGTTCTATAAAAGCATTATTTCTCTGGTGATTATTTTTAAGAATATAACCATGTGAGCATTATGTGTACATTTTCAAATAGGAGATCAGTAAGTCAATCAACAGCTACTTCAAAGACCTCTTGCTGATCCCACAACCTTTCATCATCTTATCAGTTTTTCTGGTTCCATCTCTGCCAATAGACAAGCATAGAGAAGTAGAGCTGATACAGAGAGGTTTCTCTTTTTTTATTTGCAAAACATATGTATGGGTAATTCTTCAACATTATCCCTTACAAAGCTTTCTGTTACAAATTTTTCCTCCCTACTCCCTACCCCTTGGTGGCAGGATGGCAGGATATCCACTAGATGCTAATGATGTCAAAATACTTGACAAATCGAATATATGTATACATATTTCCACACTTATCATTGTTGTGCAAGTAAAATTATATCTACAAGAAATAAAAATCAGATAAAGGAAACACAATGCAAGCAAACATCAATCGAGAGCATGAAAATGTTATGTTGTGGTCCACATTTCACATCCCTCTCATATGGCTTTCTTCAGTGAACAATTGGAAGTGGTTTGAAACATTTCCTTGTTGAAAAGAGCCATGTCCATCAGAATTGATCGTCATATAGTATTGTTGTTGCCGCAGAGAGGTTTCTCTTATCCAAGGAACTCATAAAGAATACAAATTTATCTTGACTTAAATCAATGGAAATAGTAGGAATAAACATGGCTAAGTAAGAAAGAATGAAAAGCCAGAATGATTA
Source organism: Myrmecobius fasciatus (assembly GCA_023553655.1). Taxonomy (NCBI): domain Eukaryota; kingdom Metazoa; phylum Chordata; class Mammalia; order Dasyuromorphia; family Myrmecobiidae; genus Myrmecobius; species Myrmecobius fasciatus. Next base: position 221,475 of record JAJPUD010001912.1, read on the forward strand.
AGGGAGAGGGTATTCTCCAAGTTCCATGTTTTTATTTAAAAATCTCTCAGTTGAAATTCATAAAGCAATCTTACATTGCAGAAAAGTCAATTCTCTCTTCTTTCTCTCTCTGTCTCTGTCTCTGTCTCTGTCTCTCTCTCTCTTCCTTCCTTCTTCCTTCTTTCTCTTCCCACTCCCAACCCTTGCTTCTCATCATAGTGTCATCTCATGGTTTAAACTTCCCTTAAAACAAATCAACAATTTCTAAAAAAAAAGCAGTCTTCTGACATTTTAATGAGTTCCACTATACAATCAAGGTATCAGGACAGGGTTCCACCTATATGATACTATCCTAAAGGCTTAGACTTGTCCTAGAAGGAAAATGAACAATGTTGCAGAAGAAGAAACTCCTTACCCATTGGGGTTTCACTGTTCAAATAACTCAGTTTGGTAGAAGATAAGGTACTGATTTTTGCCTCTCTTTTGTTCCTCTAGTCTTTGAACCACGTGCTTGATATACTTCCTTTTTCAGAATTTGGCATTGTCCAATAAATCTCTATTTCTTCTCTCCAAAAGACTTGCTCAAATAGCAACAATTAAACCAGAGGTTATTTAAAAGGCTGTACTACCATGTTTTAATGTCACTTCCCAAAGATTTCCCCTTTTAAATCTTGGAAAACCAAAATAGTCTTCATAACCATGTGGTTCAGTTAACTTTATTCAGATGTTCAGAGCTTGTTCCCTCATGTTTTTTTTTCTGGATTCTATCTTTCCCTAGTCCTTATCATGAATAAGTAAAGTTAGAATAAGACATTTGAAAGAAATAGGATTCAAAATGCATTATAAATTATATTTTTGAACTTAAATTTCCTCATCTAGAAAAATGAGAACATCTTACCTCATTTAAAATCTTATTGTATACTGGGATCTAACCTTGTGGGTACAATCATTAATGTCCAACATTTGAATACATTCTCTGTCTAAGGTCTTAAGAAGAATGTAGCACAGCCAAATGCACATACCCTTCCATAAAACAAAAGGAAAAAAAACAAGCAAAAACCCCAAGATATACCAAGATAACAAAGCCTACACTAATATTTTATATAGAGATTTTACCTAACTCTCTAATTCTTCTAAAATGCACAACTCAAATGCCACAGCATTATGGGCCTGTTCAACACTGATCAATGCTTATTTTGTTTTATTTGTGTTACCTATAAACAACTTCAGTTAGGAATAAAGAGACAGAGCGAAAGAAAGTTTTCATTTATATAAACTATCCAAGAGTGCATAGTCTGAAATATTGAATAGTTGGGAATAAATAAAATTATGGACACAATTTTCTGTGTCATAGGGAATGCCCCCAAATGGTCAAGAACTTCACATGAATCTTTAAATTATTCTCTACAATTATCTCTTTCTGTCAACATCATCCATGGGAGAAATTAGGGCTACAACTTCTAAAACTTCCCATGAAAAATGCTCCAGTTCCCAGGATGTTCTGTCTGTGACCATCCTACACTGCTTTAGGAACACAATGATCTTTTCCTTTGTACCAGTAAAATTAATAAGGAAATAACAGCAAAATGGGCAATACTTTGACTTGGGTCAGAAATGCTATGGGATTTGTCATTGTTACTTCTTTGGATCATTTTAGAGTACCACATAAAAACATATACTGCAATTCTTTTAGTTATTTACTCAGCCTGGGCATTAACTCAGATGGAAGGGGATTAGCTTTTATAATATGTTAATTTTTCTGACTTGTGAGTACCAGAACCCTATCTTTATCCTTTTGGGAATACTTGTATCAGATAGAAGTATCCCCAAAAAGACCAAGGTAGGCTAAGATGTCAAGAATATAGATATTAATTGATTTTGTGACTCAGAGTGCTAACTGACCAACCCTTTGGAGTGTTCTGATTGAAGCCGCTTGTCGTACAATCCATTAAAAAAATGTGCCCCAAGAAGACAGACAACCTTGTACAAAATCACAAATACTCTGCAAAAAGGACCCAACTAAGAAGATAAAGGAGTTCTCCTACTCCCCCCCCACATACTTATACCTTATCTCTAAACTAAAAATGTTGCCATCTTACCTAAATTTTTATATTTTGTCTGAATCTCTCTTTTGTCCCATCACACTCTACCTTGCATTGTATTTATTTTTATTCCTGTCAAAAACCCCACAGTGGAATAGTAGCCTAGCCCTTAGGAGCAATAGCAATATCCTTTTTTTTTCATCCTTGTCTTCCCTCTATCATTTACAAAATGGCTGTATTATTATGTGCATTGAATTAAGGTATGAAAAAAAGAACAAGTGAATAAATGGTTCTGTTTATTCTTAATAGAGCATACCAACAACAACTAGAGACCCATAATCTCACTTTTATCTGTTGTCTATAAGTCACTATAGAATAAGAATGAGATTGCTAGTCTCATTAATACCATTAGCAACAGCTGCTTCCTTTCCTACTTCCAGATCAACTGACCTGCCTTCCTGAATAACGTAGAGTCTGACATCTAATTCTTACCTCATGATTCAAACTGAAGAATGTCTTTTATGCTTTCATTTCATTTGACCTAGATAAATATACAAAATTGAAGTAGGATGTTCAAATATGATTTTTGACGTGCAACCATCCTTCTTTGAATGGTAATTCTGTAACAGCTCTGGTATGAAAATTGCCTATTGATGCCAATCGATGCATTCTGTTTTGTTTGATGAGCTATGAAAGGCAGAATTTAAACAATGCTAGTGTTGCATCCCCCTTTGTCACCACAGTATCCCCTTTGGTTTGCATACTTTAAGTTGTCTCATGATTTCCAGACCACTCCACTTACTATTTCAAGTGAAGAATTTCCAGAATGGCATATTCAATACTGTGGAAGATACAGGATTATATTTCTAAATTCCAAGCCTATTCTATGAGTGACAGGAGCTAGTTGGTATTTCTGTGATTTTGAGTGAGCTCCCATACATTTTTCATATGAAAACATGCATATCATTTTCGTAGGGAACAAAGAGAAAGGGATACTAGCTACGTGCACAGTAATCTTGCCTTATCCTATTATCCTCCCATCCCCTGGAGAACATTAATGCCTTTTCTGGCCAAGTTCACCTTATAAATCAAGGAAATGAAATCTTTGGGCTTGTTGCCAAACAAATAAAAACAGAATATAAAGGTCTTGTTCTAAGCGCTCCCACTCTGCATTACTTGGCATGCTTAAGCCATAGAGCACAGAAAGAGCTCCAGCTTTTTAAATTGACGTGATTGATATTGCTTTAAAATAATATTAATGACATAAGTGAATTCCCAGTTTGCCAAAAATCATTTAACTGCAGTGGACAGAAAATCAATGTTCTTTTGCAAAGTATGTATTTTCTGCAAATTGTCTGGCAGTTGAAAGTGCAAATGATTGTGTTAGCAGTTGTGACTGCATACACTGAACTTTTTTCTCTCTGTATTCATGTTTTTATTTCTTTTGAGAGTGTGAAAAAATAGGCTTAGAAGTCAGAACAATCAAAAGAAAATCTTGGAGTCTTTAGATTTAGAACGGGAAGAGCCCTTAACAATGATCTAATCCAATCTCCTAATTTTACAAATATAGAAATTGAGGCACTAAGGAGGAAGTAACTTATCCAGGATCACACCAGCAAGTAGTAAGTAGCAAAGGCAAGAAAAAAAAAATCTTATTCAAAGTATATAGTTCTTTAAACCATAACAACATGGCCAACCCCAGCCCTGTAATTCATGCCCTACAAAATCTTGGGGGAAAATTGTTTATATCCTCTTTGCTTAGCTCTCTTTTTTGGGAAAGGGGACAGTTAATTCTTACTTCATATTGTTATTAAGTATAATTAATGTAAGAGTTTTGTTATCTTCTTTTTCATAGTGATTTACATTGTTGTCACAAGTATATATTTCATGACATCACTCAGACATCCATGAATCTTTTTCCCCCTCATGATAAGAACTATGCTATTATCCTCATCTCCTTCATTCTATGCCTTAAATGACAAAGTTGATTCTCTTTCATTTTTTAGTTTGTTCCATATGTTTTAAACTAAAACCATTCTGAATCATGATGAACAGAACTTAGAACTTGTAATCTTGAGACCCAGAGAGCCTTCCATTAAACATGCATTCCCAAGAAGGTCAAAAATAACAAAATAATTATAGCAGCATTTTCTAGTAGCAGAGAATTGAGAACAGAGAACAAAGTAGATACCAGTTGAGTGGGAAATGGTTAATTTGTGGTATATAGATATAACAGAATATTGTTATGCTATACCTGGCAAGTTAATAAGATTTTCTGGATCTCAATTTCCTCATCTATATGATGAAGTAGTTTGATTAGATAACTTTTAAAGTTCCTTCCTGATCTAAATGTATAATTCCATAAGTTCATGAACATCCTCATTAGAGTGTTTCTCTTATGCCTCAACATAGCTTGGAGTTAACTTTGGCTTTTTCAAAATTATGTCAGCAGAACATAACCTTCATTCAGCAGCTTCCATCATGTTGGGAAGGTTTTAAGACTACAGCCTTTGGAAATATCTTGGTCTATGAATGGCTTAATTTATTGGATTTTTAAAAGCATTTATTAAGCAAATATTTAGGCAGCTATTCTGCTAAGGTGGAGGAGGAGAAAGAAAAAAAGAGGAGGAGGAGAAAAAAAGAAGGAAGAGGAGAAAGAGGAGGAGGAGGAAAGAAAGAGGAAGAAAGAAGAAAAGAAGAGAAGGAAAGGAGGAGAAAATGAAGAAGAGGGAAGAAGAAAAGAATAAAAGAAAAAGAAGAGAAGAAGAAAGAGAAGGAGAAAGAGAGGAAGAAGAAGAAAAAGGAGGAGGAGGAAGAAGAAGAAGAGGAGGAGATGATAATGATAATGATGCCATTTATATAGTACTTTAAGGTTTTCAAAACATTTTACATACATCTTCTCTTGGGACCCTTACAACAGCATTATTAGATCAATTGTATAAATATTGTTGTCAATTTGTATCCAATAAAATAGATTAAAAATAAAACAAAAAAACCTCACCTAAGGTCAGATATTTAATGCTACAAAATGCATAAATCTCCTACCAAAGACTAAGATGTAGAGTCTGGGACCCTCACAATAATCAGACCCCATGTTTTTTTTTTTTTTTTCTGTGAACGTTTCATTCTAAAACACAATAGAGTGGAGAGGATAATAAGTGTGTTTGCTGGGGATGACTTCATGTTTATCTTTCCAGTGTTGCTAAAGTTAGTACAAAAGGTGGGCAGAGATTAGGAGTGTCACATAGCAGTGAAATTGAAAACTGCTTGGGAGACTACAGTCTCCTAAGCATTCAGAAATTTTGTACCAGTCGAGCCCAAATAAATAGTTCTGGAGGACATTAAACCATAGAGTGAAAGCAAGGACTCAATTTTCTTCTTCCCATTGATATCATGAAGCTGTCATTCATCATCCAGACAGTGAGCAACAGATCTTGGCTACATGCATTTGATTGACCATCCAGTGAGGGAGAAAGTACAGCTATCATAGCATACTGAAGAAAAAAAAATGACAGATACTCAGATTTAAGAAAGGCATGATCTGGTTTAAGATGCAGCTGAACAGGAATACCCTATAAAGATTTCTAACATTTAAAAGTACACTCAGTCTCTGATGAAAAACTTCCAATAATAGGCAACTCACTTTCTGGAAAGGACCCCACTCTGCCTTTGGAGAGCTTTATTTTTTTTAAGTGTTACTGATCGCTTTCATCCTTTTCCACTGAATTCATTTCTTGGCATACCATTTCCAATCCTGACCCACTGGATGCCTTCCTGACTCTATATACAAAATTTCACATCCAGTTCCCAAACAATCTAAGAGAAGAGAAGTGGGTTTCATCATATCTTCTCTGTTACCAATATTGGTCCCTTCAATAATCTGGGTTTGGCAGGATTTTTGAGCTCTGTCATAGTTGACATTCTGGTAGAATGCATCTCATTCTACATCAAATCAAATAAGTATTTCCATGTTTCAATGAATTCTTCATGTACAATTCTCATAATGCATTAATAGCTATTGCATTCATAGACCACAAATTGCTAAGCCATTCGTTAGCTGATGAATATTCAGTTTGTTTTCCAGATTTTCTGAGGGTTCTCACTGTTAAAGCTTTTGCCTTATACTCAAATGAATCTATAATATCATTTATTTAAACATTCCCTCCAACAATGCAAATGCTGTGAAATGAAGTGAAGCCTCCTCAGAATAGGAAACTCTTGACTATGTCTTCCCATTAATTAATGAAAAAAGGGTCCATCAAACATACTGAGAGTCTTCTTTAATTGTTTTTGACATCATGAGGACAACAATGGCCAACTTAAGATAAGATATTTATTATTTATACCTCATTCTTATTTCATGAAAAGTACACTGTATTTTAATCATATTATCTTTAATAAAATTTTAAGCTTATAACTTATTTCATAATTCCATATTTGTTTTAGGATGGTGGCCTGGTAATACTTAGCATTAATCTGTCCATTACATTTTAATTGATACCTGTTTTGAGTTGGCAGCCACCAATAATGCATGTTGTATATTAATATTAAAAATGTGCTTTTTTAAAAAAGTAAATTCTGGATTGTAAACTAGCTTTGAAATTTTTCATAGATAATCTAACTCACTCTCTTCCTGTTAATTTTAGATGCAGTTTATGATACATTAACAATATCTATCCCATATATACATATATTACAATAATTATTTTATATTCATTGGGATGTTAACATAGATCAATACTTGCCAATAGGTCAATAGTTGTCTTTGCCATTATTGTTTTAGTAATAAGTCCTTCAGTTCCCCCTGTATCATTATTATATTCCCCTCCTTAATACTCATTTTGAATTGATCTCTCAATGTTATCTTAATTATGTCTTCTGTGTATACTTAATCAAATACAAATACTTGTTCTATCATTCAGTTGTGTTTATTGATTTTTTTTTTTTTGCTGAGGCAATTGAGGTTAAGTGACTTGCCCAGGGTCACACAGCTAGGAGTGTCTGAGACCAAATTTGAACTCAGGTCATCCTGACTTCAGAGCTGGTGCTCTATCCACTGCACCACCTAGCTGCCCCTGTTTATTGATATTTCTACTTCTTCAGTAAGCTTATCTTGGGCTCTGTTATTATAGTTCAAGCACGTTGGTCCATGTTCCTTGGTGGTCAAATGAAATTGTTATTTAAAAAAAAATTATTTTTTTGACTTTCATATATTTTCTGTCTTCCTTACAGTTTCATCCTTAAACATTCCCAGGATAATGGGTATTTTTATTTTTTTTTGTTTTTGTTTTTCTCAATTGTAGTGTTTATAGGGAAGGTACTTTGTACCTATATTTCATTTTTTAAATTTTTACTAGTAAAAGTTAAAAATAATAAATTTGTTGATTGAATGACTTCACCATTACTATTATTATCATCATCATCCCTACCACCATTGTCATTTTATCACTGAAAATAACAATAGCAAATATTTATTAAAGTCTGACTCTTTGCCAGGCACTATACTGTGTTGGACTATCTTTGTAAAGGTTCTTAGCCTTTTTGTGGCTATCATGGGCCTTTAGGGAGTCTGGTAAAAGCTATTACTTTTTCTCAGAATCGTGTTTTTATATAGATAAATATGCATAGGATCACAAAGGAAATTCTATTGAAAATTGATTTTTTTTAATTTTTTTAATTTATGGATTCCAGATTACAAACTCCTAATGTATAGGTAACCATTCCTTGCCATGGACTCATTTTGGTATCTACCCTTAAGACTATCGGAAACACTTTTGGAAAACACATGTATGTTAAAGAACTGTGTATTTTTGTGATCTGTGTTCAATCCAGCACTAGTTAAGAACTTCATCAATGAATTAGAAGCATAGATACAATGCTTTTCAGATTTGCAGATACAACAAAACTGAGATCAATAGTTAAAACAACAACAACAAACAGTGATACTATTTGAAAAAATGTTAGAACGTTGGATTAAATCTAAAGCAGATGAAATATTAAAGGGCTCTTCAGTCAACAACCATATTTTAAATGATTATTACATGTCAAACACTATGCTAAATGCTGGAAAAACACAGAAAGTCAAAGGACTTTCAAAAATCTTACAGAGTAATGAAAAAGAAAGCATGTGAGTAACTACATACAAACAAAATATGTGTGTGCCTATGTGTAGGATAAAATGGTGATAACAGATTACTAGAAATAATCAGTCTTTAATATACTAACATTAAGAGGATGGAGAAGGGCTTCTTGAAGAAGATGGATTTATTCTTGAGGGAATATTTTGAGACTTGAGGGAGGTCAAGGAAGCTAGAAGCCCGAGAAAAAGAGAGAGAAAGAGGCATAGTGAAGAGTAAGCAAAACTGCCTAGATTTTGGAGACCTAAAAATAAATGTAAAATCTTATTCTTGGATTGAGTAAGAATTTTCACATATACAATAAAGAAGAAGCATGTTTTGAGAATAGTTGATCTTAAAAAGGTAGTAGAGTTTTAGCAGATTGAAAACTCAAGATGAATCAAGAGAATAATATGGCAGCCAAAAAAAAAAAAGAATGCTATATTAGGTTACATTAAGAGATGTATCATGTCTAAGGACATATATATTCAGTTTAAGGAGTCACATATTAGGTTTGGCACATACAGTAGTATAATATTACAAAAAGGCATTGAGCATTGTGAAAAGTCTTTAGTTTATCACACATGAGCACCTAGAAAGGTACATTCTGTAAAAGACCATGGTAGGAGCAGGGTACATTTTTATATGCATGGTAATTATCTCTGTCTTCAAAAATTTGAAGAGCTAACTAGATTAAAAATAAAAAAGTCACATATATTCAACGAGGCACCCAAACAACAGAACTAGGAATAATGACAGTAAGTTACAAAAATCAATTTAGGCTTTATGTAAAGTAAAATAAATTCATATAATTAGAGCTTTTTGAAAGTGTAAGGGTTCTGGGTTCTTTTACATAGATAGTCTTCAAGAATAGACTAGATAATCACTTATCAGATATGGCATAGAAAGAAATTCTTGCTTAGAGAGCCAAAATAATATATAGTAGAGGGTGTGTGGAAGTGAGGAGGTTAAGGTAAGAAGAAATGGTGGAGAATAGATCTTTCCTGTTCTCTTATTATTCAGTGCTATTATACTTATCCAAATCCCTGCAATTTATCTTAATAGACACTTAGGGCCCAAAGTTATATCCTCCTTCATACCTGACAGAAAAAAAGGTACTTATCTGATATCTCATTAAATCATTTTACAATATGATATCAAAAAACCAATAGGATTACTTTCCTATGGCATAATTATTTGTGAAGGCTTTGAAATCTAAAAATAATTTAAATGAGTCAATAATTGATGGAATGTTGAATAACTAACATCTCTGCCTTTAAGCACCTTAAAAGGGCAGTAAATGTTTTAATTTTAATTTTATTTTTTTTCTTTTTTATTTATTTATTTATTTATTTTTTATTAAAGCTTTTTATTTGTATAACATATGCATGGGTAGATCCCCAAAATTGATCTTTACAAAGTTTTCCATTACAAATTTTACCCCCAGTCCCCTCCCCTCCCCTAGATGGCAGGAAGTCCACTACATGTTAATAATGTTGAAATGCTTGAGAAGTTATGCAAGAAAACCCTATCTACAAGAAATAAAAAAGAATCAGAGAAAGGCAACACAATGCAAGCAAATGTCAATAGAGATCATGAAAATGTTACATTGTGGTCCATATTTCATTTCCCTCTCTCTGGGTATATATGGTTTCTTCAGTGAACAATTGGAACTGGTTTGAGACAATTCTTTGTTGCAGAGAGCCATGTCCATTAGAATGGATCATCATGTAATACTGTTGTTGCTGTGTATGATGATGTCCTGGTTCTGCTCGTGTCACTCAGCATCAGTTCATGCAAGTCCCTCCAGGCTTCTCTGAAATCGTCCTGCTGGTTGTATCTTACACAGCAATAATATTCCATAACATTCACATACCATAATTAATTCAGCCACTCTCCAACTGATGGGCATCCCTTCAGTTTCCAGTTTCTAGCCACTACAAAAATCATCACCACATAAATCATCAGCATTTTTATATATTATCAACAAAGATTAGCAGCAGGAGATACAAAAAGAAATTCCATTCCAAATAGCAGATGATAGGATAAAATATTTGGGAATCTATCTGCCAAGGAAAAG
>JAJPUD010001912.1:246717-261064 GCA_023553655.1 Myrmecobius fasciatus
TACCTCCTAAAGGAGCTTATTGCATTTTTGTTAGGAATATGTGTAGATAGCTAGGTGGCTCAGTGAATAGCATGCTGAGACAGGAGTCAGGAAGACCTGAATTCAAATCCCAACCCACTCACTAACTGTGTGACCCTAGGAAAGTCATTTAATCTATTTGCTTCAACTATCAAAGAAAATGATGAATCACTCCAGTATCACTGCCAAGAAAATCATGTGGAATGTCACAAACAGTTGGACACAACTGAACAATAATAACAATTTGTAAGATGGTTTTCCTTACAGTGAGCTGAAATCTCTTTCTTTATGATTTCTATCCCTTGTTTTTAATTTTCCCCTCTAGGGCCAACAAAAACAAGTCCAACCCTGTTTTCCATAACATAGCCTTTCGAATACTTGAAGAGAAGAATTAAATTACTCATTAATCTTCTCTTTTTCAGACTAACCTTTGTAAGTCTTTCAACTGATCATTGTATGGCATGAAATCATCTACTATGTGTGTTGTACTGTGCCAAGCACTGGCAAGGAATAAAAAAAAAACAGTCTGGTCTTTCAAGGAGATTTTGAGCCTCCCAACTAGGCTGGCACTTTTTTGGCTACCAGCTCATCTCTCTCATTTTAGAAATGAAATCCTGAGCCTTAAGGAGATAATGTGATTTAATTCAGGTCACAAAGGTAGTAAATGACAGAGATGGAGTCTGGACCTAGGTTTCTGTCTGACTCCAGAGCCACTGAATGTTTCCTGTTCTGGTCATAGCAAAGTTCAATGGAATAATCCACTCCCTGGTAACGTCTAACTCTATTAATTATTTAATTATAAGATTTATTTTAATATAATGCCATATTATATTATATAAAATATAAATATTATATATTTTGCATATAATATAAAATAATAGTAAAATAAAATAATTAATTTTAATCTAACTCTATTAATGCAATCAATTATTATTGTTAGCAGCTTGATCACACCAAACTTGCAAACTTCTAAAGCTCTCAGACATTTGTCAAATGAACTGCTGTTAGCCTATGCCTTCCTCATTCTATATTTTTGCAGATGAATTTCTTTTTTAATTTAGTTGTAGTACTCTTCATTTGTCTGTGTAATACTAATTAAAACTGGCCCATCATTCTAGCTTGTCATATTCTTTTCGATCCTGGTCCTAGCCTCTAGTTTTTTTTTTTTTTAAGTATTCTTCCCATCTTCATCTAAACTTGATAAGCATATCATTTAGACCTTTATCCAAGTTTTTGATAAAAATGTTCAACTAAACTGGTCCAAATATAAATCCTCAGTGTATAGATCTTATAGGATCCATGTTTATTATGGCCACAACTATATATTTCCTTCTGGTATGAATGTATAATTTACTCATGAAACTTCATAGATACATGTATCATTGGAATTGGAATCTTTTCAATAGCATCATAAATTTGTCATTCATTTTTAGTGTATTGGTTCTCCCATTATGACAAATATGAGTTACTCTTCAGAGTACCAAAGAAAACCTTGAACAGAATCAAAAAATAAACAAAGAAACAACAACAACAAAACTGAGAAGATTAAACAAAACACAAGAGGAAGAACAATTATTCATCATTGCTGTTTAAGTGGGGGGGGTGGAAAATCAGACTGAGAATGAGAACCAGTATTATACAAGACATTTTCCATTCTTATTATAAGATTACATACTTCATAGGGAACCCAGAGCTCATCTAATCCAACCTCTTTCCTTGACATATAAGGAAACTGATGCTAAGAAAGATTAAATTGCTTGCTGAAGGTCTCATTAAATATTGGAAGTAGACTTTGAAGTAAGGTGTTCTTGACTCCAGGTCACCAGAGCTAAGTCATCATCCTTGACTATTCATTACCTTTCACACTTCATATTTTATCTGTTGCCATGACCTGTTAATTCTACTTTCTTAACATATATCTTAGTTATTCTCTTCTCCTGACATTGCCATCAACCTAATGCAGACCTTTATCAATTCACACATAGATTATTGCAATAGCCTTTTGGCTGATCATCCTCTCTCAAATCTCTCCACAACCCAAACCCTCCTCTACTCAACCATCAAATTGATCTTCCTTTAAAAAAGTTTTATTAATGTGTTTGATTTTAATATTACATTTACTGATTTTCCTACTCTGTCAGAGCTCTCTTGTAATAAATAATTAAGCAAAATTAACAGTTTTGTGACCTCATCTAAAAATGTATGCAACAATCTACATCTGCAGCATCCTCCAACCATTCTATTATTTTATTGTTTTAATTAACAAATATGTTGTCGTTATTCAGTTAAACTCTATTCACTATTCCTATCTGCTATATTCACCACTTATTTATTTAGCCTGGAATGATTTCTGTTAATCATGTCTAATTGCCTTTGCCTGGGAATCGAGAGAGCACTCAAATTTGTATAGCTGAATTTGTTCTCAAAGGCTTCATAGCTCCTGTTACAAAGGCAATATAAAGTTTTCCTTATATCTAGCTTCTCAAATGGAAGTTAAGAGGGAGGGAAATTGCTTTACCCCCAAAGTAGCAAAGCATGCCATTTTATGTTAAATGTTAAATGAGTACTTTACAAACTTTTTGGTCTTGGGATCTCCCATTTAAAACTTATTGAGGACTCCGCAAGAGAGCTTTTGCTTATCAGGCCCATATCAATTCACATGTCATTTTAGATATTAAAATAGATAACATTTTAAAATATTTATCACTTAAAAGAATAATAATAAACCCATTACACATTAACATAAAATATTTTATTAAAATATCTGTTTATTAAAAATGTCTCACAAAAAATGAGAAGCATGACTTTTTTGCATATTTTTTTCAAATCCCTTTAATGTCTGAATTAATAAAAGACAGATGGATTTTCATATGTTTCTGTATTCAATATGTTGCAAAGTGTTTTGTCTGACATATATGAAAAAACTAGCCTACCAGACTTTATATATATGTGTGTGTATATATGTGTGTACATATACATATACACTAATATATTATTTGCTATTAATATGTTCTTTCCCTATTGTGAAATTAATCTTGACCTTGTAAAACACTTGACAGATTCTCAGAATGGTATAAGACAATCTTCGAGCATACTTTGAGAGTCACTGCAGGACACAATACTCAATTTGTACTCATTCAAGATCAAATAGGTCTTGCTTGACTAATAACAAAATGGCAACTCATATCATGGGAAGGATTCAAATATTTTGCATGAATCTACTTTGCAATGTTAACATCTGGGCTTGGTAATTTTCTCTCTTAAATTGTTCATTTCCAGGAGGGTAGGAAAAAAAATCCAGGTGGTAGAATGAAATAGAAGTTGGATAATGGGTATGTATTGTTTGTGTGATGACTTTGATGATTTAGAATTCTATTTCTAGCTTCCTAGAATACTTTTTCTTTATAGTTGATCCATGGCTCTGAAATTCACTTTCTGTATTAATTTGGCTCTTGGGGCATTGTACACAATTCATCTTTAGATTTGGGGATTTGTCTGTTCATGCAGATAAATAAACCAAGTTTAATCCTGCACTGTAACTATTTGCTATATCAGCCTGTACATGTGTGTTGTATTTATGAATATATTAAAATGCATATACACACATAAAACGTTTTTCTTTTGAAAAGTCACTTATTAATATAACTAGAAAAAGAAAAAATACCAGAACACTTCAGCATTCTTATGACAACTAATGAGATTATTGTGCAATATAGTGTTGAGTACCTTTAGAAGGTGGATAAGATGACTACAAGATATAATTACTATGTGTCTGGAAGATATTCTCTTGTCATTGAACTTGCAGCAAAGAAGCATCAGGCTTCCTGAATCATTCCCAATTACATTGAGATTTTCTTTTTTTTTTCCTTTTCAAGACAATAAAGAGAAGGAAACTTGTTAGTTTTTTTGTGTAGTTGTTATTGTTTTTTATGTATGGACAGATTAGATTTTAGACATTAAAATATAATAAGCATTATCAGAAAACTGGTCTTATATAGGCAGCCCTTTCAGGTTTAAGTGCAAGAGGTAGAACATTTATTATCAGTACTAAGGTGGTCTTTGTCATTCTATTCATTTTCTGCTCTGCTGCCACTGAAAAGAAAAAATCCAGAATTGAAGGCTTCTCCTCTCTTATGAGAAATGGAAAATGAGTAGTTTTAGGAAACATATTCCACTCCTAGGCTTCTTAGCAACTGAATGTTTTTCATGACTACTTAGCTTGAAAGACTTTCTATCATAAAAACATTGGCCATCAATGAGTTTAAATTAGGACAGAGTTAGATATGTTTCATCACTTCTGGAAAATAAGATCTTCAATGCCTTTTGGACCTTTCATAATGTTAAGTAATCTATTCAGGCCTAATTAAAAACAATTAAAGTATCTTAGGTTATGAGGATAAGAATCATTTTGTCCAGACCATAGGTTTTACAGACCATCAGAAGGATCCCCTCCTTTTTTCCTACTATTTAAAGTCTTAAGAGTAGCATCTTCCGTCTGTACCATAACATCGAGTCTTACAATCCTGTGAAAAAGAAGCTATTTTACTGTTCCTATTGTACAGAGAGGTTCTGAGTATTAAAGTAACTTTCTCATGTCAACCAACAAGTGTTAGTCAGGATTTCAATTCCAGTCTCCTGATTCTTTCCACTAATTCACACTGCTTTCCTCAACACTAGAAGGCACTAAAAGGAACTTTAATCATAGCAGAAGGTGAATAAATCCTGGGACATCAATGCCTTAGGGCATTTCCAAATATTTGGAAAATGAGCAGCAGCATGATTGAGTAGGAAAGAAAGGATCTGTATAAAAAATCCTGACTCTGTTCCTCAATGATTATTTAACATTGGGCCAGGAATTCAACTTAAATGGATTTCCATTTGCTCAGATTGCAAAATGAGGCTATTACACTGGATTCAGATCTAAATCTAGGATTTTATGACCTGCTATTATTAAATCATAGAAAAACAAAATTAAAAATGGTAACAATTCTGAATCATTTCAACAAGTACCTACTGGGATCATTTCATGTCATTGACATTCTATGAAGCTGTTAGACTAACTATATAGAATGACCTGCTATTATAAATGAATTGATTTGAATAGACAATGATCTTCACTTCAGTAAATCTGCACATAATAACTACTTAATTTGTCGGTTTATTTATTTTATATCTCTTGCTTTTATAAGAATAACCCAATTCAATGAAATAAACACTTGTCAAGTGCCAACTGTGTGCCAGTCACTGCTAAGTGCTGAGGATACAAAAGCAGATATCCTGGGTCTGAATAGAGATCTTGAATTCTATATCCCAGATTATTATCCTGAAATCCCAGTCTCAGTTGTTATGTAAAAGCTCAAACTTTTAAAAATATTAATAAAAAAGCCTGACCTTTTTCATTCATTTGGGTATGGGTAAAGGAGTTTCTGGCAAAATGATGTCCAGATGTAAATACCCCCATTTAATTTAGATAGAGCAATAGTTCAGAACTGCTCTGGATACAAAATGTGAATCTATTTGATACCCTTTGGAAGAAAAATGTTAATTTCTAGGGTTAATCTGTTAGGAACAATGGATCCACAGTTCTTTGGTGAGGTGTACTTAAAACTGGAGCAGATTTAGCCTAAGTCACAGGAATAAATGATAACACAGTTGGGAACAACATTGCTTTCTCCTGCTTTCCATTATTTTTCATTAAAATAATCTGCACAAAATAACCACAGCGAAGACTTCAATGAGGGGCTATATAAATAGTTGGGATGCATTTTCACTAGGGCAAGGGCCATGGAAAGATGAATGGTACACAGATGATATACCAAAAAAAAATGAGGTGTTAAAGGCTGACACTTCATTTCTCCAAATATAGAGGCCATATTGCAAGTGTTTATGGCATGTCTAAAGTATCCTGCAATACCCCAGCCAAATGCCCACAAGGCACATTCTTGTTCTCAGTCCTGTCTTTGTTCCTTAGAAGGCACTTTCCCCAAGCTAATTGAGGCTGAATTGCTGAAAACAAACATTCTCAACATTATCCTCATTCTGCGTTTGTATCAACTTTCTCTGAAACCAAAATTACTGCTCTGTCTAGACCTGCACATTTATTGTTCTATTTTAAGAGGAGCCAAAAATCTGAACCAGACAGTTAGGAAGAGTGGATTTTTTTTCTCTGTAAAATTCTCTTATTTTGGAGTGTGCCCTTTAAGATTTTATATCATTTCATGCTTTGAGTGGTGTGTCTTGTCTCTGACAGTTCCTGAGACAGATCACCACCAGGCTATTATTTCATATGGTAGAAATAGCCAAAATAGCATTTTCCATGTTGACAGAGCAGAGAAATATGACAAACATAGACCACAGAAAAGCACATCTGAAGGCTGAATACAGTCAGAAAAAGTCATGTTGCAATTAAACCAAGACTTGAGTCTATGGCTGTATTTCCTCTTTTCTGTGATGAGAACATCCTGATTACATTTATCCACAAGGTTTTGCTTCACTTCTTAGAAAAGTACTACTAAGTGTGACTCAAAATCTTTGTATCATAGTATTCTTTATTTTATATTGTGTTGTCTTTTGACTTCCTGGGTTAATTGAATACTATCTCATTGTGACAGTACCAAAAAATGAGCAATCTGGGTCATTTACTGAAAATGATTAAAAACCAAATTAATGTAAAATATTTATAGAATAAGAATAAAAGAATAAGTAAAAATCATCTTGATTTTTTCCTACCCTGTTGAAATATTCCCCTATCCTTTGAAGTCCAGTTCAAATGAGGTCTTTTTGGTTAAGCTTTCTATAATCATGGTCAATAATGATCTTATCTCTCTTGCATCTGCATCTCTCTGTCTCTGTCTCTATAAACAATCCCTAATGGGTCCTCCAATCATTTGCTTTAGGTTTAAAGCCATCATACTTGGATTCAGTTCCAGGCTATATTGCTTTTTAGGTGTGTGAACTGAGACAAATAACAGTGCATATAATATTTTGCAAAGTCTTAATGTCATGAAGTCTATGGAATTCAGAAAAGGATTCACAGTAGTGCATTAACAACAGCTACAGGGGCAGCTAGGTAGTACAGTGGATAGAACACCAGCCCTGAAGTCAGGAGGACCTGAGTTCAAATCTGATCTCAGACACTTAACATTCCCTAGCTGTATGACCCTGGGCAAGTCACTTAACCCCAATTGTCTCATCAAAAAGAAAAAAAAAAAGACTACTACAAAATGGAGGCAACTGCCCATGACACTTCAACTCATTCATCAGGTAGGTAGATATATAGATACAAAGGACAGAAAGACAGATATAGATATAATGCATAATTCTAGAGTGTTGGACCTGGAGTCAGGAAGACCTGAATTCAATTCCAGCCTCAGACACTTATTTGCCAGATGATCCTGGGCAAGTCATTTAACCCTATTTGTCTCAGTTTTCTTATCTGTGAAAAGGGTTGGAGAAGGAAATGACAAACCACTCCATTTTTCTTTGTCAAGAAAACTCCAAATGAGGTCACAAAAAGTAAGACACAAGTGAAATGAATGAAAAACAAAAATAAATTTTCTTTGAAAATGTCAAAATCCAAAACAATGCAGAACATACAGTTTTCAATACCAAATTATAAAGAACTTTCATCAGAATTGTTCTCCAAATAAGGTAGAAATCTGAACATTTGCCATACTAGAATAAAATTATTTTAATATGTGTCAGATAAAATTAAAATCCAGAAGCATGCATGATTGTCCATTTACTTAACTATCATTATTTCATTATGTGACATCATATAATGATAGCACATGGGATTTGGCTGAGAAACTGAACTTTAATTAAGTACAGCCTATGTACAAGACTCTTTATGCATATGATAAACATCCCAAAATACAAATCTACTGATCCCTATACTTTCTGAACAAATCAGTATTTCATATGCAATAATTTTTCAGTCATGGTGAGTTGGAGAATAAAAGGAGTCATGGCCAAAGATTATTAGAAGAATTCTATAATTTCATAAATTTTAGAGCTGGGAGGGATCTGATCCCTCAGTTACAAATCATGTTCATGCTTAAATAAATTAAGTGACTTGCATCAGATCACACAGGTATAAATGTTATTTGTTCACTTATAAATCTTAAGTATTTACCAATTGATTATGATACGGATCACACTACTTTGCCTGGTTTTTAAGGTCTATACAATCTAGTAACAGTCTACCTGTCCATTGCATTGTCATTCTCCCTGTTCTCTATGTTCCAATCAAATCAGATCACTCTGTTACCCTAATAAACTATGTTTGCTTGATTTTTTTTTGTTTGTAATATTTCCCTATACATGAAAAACCCCATCTTTATCTTTTTATTGGTTTAATTCCTATCTGTTAAAGATAAACTCAGATATGACCTATCAATAATAGCCTTTATCTCAGAATGTACCTGGTATTTTGTTTCTCAATTGCACTCACTATACTGTACTATTGTGTATTTTACTTATAAATATTCATATCTTAATGCCCCATCTCCAAAATCTAAGCTCTATTAAATAAGGACAATCCCCTATTCAAATTTTATATCTCTTCATGTGGTCTATCTATTTATTATGCATGCAGTTATTGTTCAATAAATATTTTTAGAATTAAATAGAAAGAATGTCTAGGCTTTATCTAACCAATGCCCCTTCCCCTAACCTTCATTTTCTTTTATCAAGAAGAGGAAATGATATTGTATTCATGAGATGTACAGAAGTGCTGTTTTAAATTCATTATACTAAATGAATTATGACTTTAAAAATAAAATATACACTTCATTATGTTATAGAGATTAAAACTACAAGGGTCATGTCTTATAGCTTTCTGGAAGCCCTTAATAGCAAGGATCTGAGAATCATACGGACAATAATTAGTCTTATCCAATTGTCTAATTCAAAGCATCCCTTATGAATATCTCTAGCACTAGCTTGCTAAAGGGACCCTTGCAACCTTTTTAAAAAAAAATGTACCTTCCCGAAAAAATGTATAGGTGTGAGGGGGAGGATTAATTTAAAAAGAATAAAGCAAATAAAATAATGTAATTATTAATCTCTTAATATAATCTAGATAGTTCTGAAAGCTATTAAAAGATCCCATGATAGAATTATATTACAAACCATATAATTTTTTCCCATCATTTTACAGAAGAAAAAACTGAGGCCCATGGAGTCAAGAGAAGTCTGTCTTTCAAATTCCTTTCAAAGAGCTGTCATTAAAATCTTCTCTGTCAATATAACATTCCTGATTTTCTTCTCAAACATTGACTGTACTTTCTCTCATCCCATTCGTCAGAATTCTCCTGGATTTCCGACACTTTTAGATTCTCTTTTTGCCTTCTTCACTTCACGCTATTTTTCTTCCTTTGAAGTATATTCAATCAAAATTTTCCATTCCATCCAAATTATGGTAGGTGTCATATGTTCACAACATAGTCAATCTCTCTCTTTTCTCAGTGTTCAAAACCTAGCTCACCATCTTTTTTCTGTACCCTTTTATTGTTGTTCAGTCATGTCCATGTTGTTCTTCATGTCCCCATAAACATTAGCACATTTTTATCCTTCACTGTCTCCCAAAGCTTAACCAAACTCATGTCCATTGTTTCTGTGACACTATCTGTTCATCTCATTATCTGCCTTACTTTCTTTTTTTGCCTTTAATTCTTTTCAACATCAGGATCTTATAATAAGCCTTGTTTTCTAATTATATGGCCAAAGTATTAAGCTTCCCTTCCAGCATTTGATCTTCCAGTGAATAGTCTGAATTATTTAAGTATACTATCCAAGGAACTCTCAAAAGTCTTCTCCAGCACCACAATTTGAAAGCATTGATTCTATAGTTAAGCTTTCCTTATAGTCTATACCTTGCTACTGGACAAACCTTAGATTGACTGTATGAACATTTGTTGGCAAGATGGTTCCTCTACTTTGTAATATGCTTTCCAGATTTGTCATAACTTTCTTTCCAAGGAAATTTTAATTTCATGGTTACACTTATTGTCTGAAGTAATCTTTAAGCCCCAAAATTTAAAAAAAAATCTAATACTTCCATTTTTTCTCTTACTATTTGCCAGGATGTTATGGTACTGGTTGCCAGGATCTCAAGGCTGTTTTATCAACATAAAACATTTAACAATTTTATGATTAAGTTTTATGTTAAACTTTGTGACATTTTATGCTCTCCTCTTTCATTTTCATGAAGAGGATGCTTAATTCTTCTTACTTTGTACTATCAGAGTGGTATTATCTACATATCTGAGATTGTTGATATTCCAACAGGAAACTTTAATTCTGGCTTTTTGACTTATCCAGTCTAGCATTTCTCCTGGTATAGTCTGCATAAACATTAAATAAATAAGGTGACAATATACAGCCTTGTTATACAAGTTGCTACATTTTGCTGTGATTTACATAATCAATAGTACTCGATGAAACAGAAGCAGATATTTTTCTGGAACTCTCTTACTTTCCCAATAATATAGTGAATACTGACAATTTGGTCTCTAGTTCTTCTGTCTTTTTAAAAACTAGCTTGTTCTGGTAATTCTCATTTCACATATTACTGAAGCCTAGATTGCAAAATCTTAGGTATAACCTTGCTGTTGTGTGCAATGAGCATAATTCTTTAAGCATTCTTGTAATTGTGCTTCTTCAGGATTGGGACATAATTTTTTTTTTTCTAATCCATTGGTCACTGTTGAGTTTTCCAAACTTGCTGGCATATTGAGTGCAGCACTTTAAAAGAATCCTTTTTTTAGTATTTTAAGTAATTTGGCTAGAATTCCATCACTTGCATTATCATTATTGGTTTCAGTGTCCAAGGTCCATTTCATTTCATTCTTCAGGATATCTGACTCTCGATCAGTAAACATCCAATTGTGGTTATTGGTAATCTTACATCTTTCTTGTATAGTTCTTTTGTATATTCTTGCCACCTTTTCTTAATATTTTCTATGTCCATTAAGACCATTTTTGTCTTTTGCCCATTTTTGTATGAAGCATTCTCTTAATATTTGTAATTTTCTTGAAGAGAGCTTTAGTCTTTCTATTTCTATTATTTTTTTCTATTTCTTTGCTTTGTTTATGGAAAAAAAAACTTTATTGCCCCTTGTTGTTCGCTGGAAATTTGCATTTAGTTGTATATATCCTTGTCTTTCTCCTTTCTTTTTCCCTTTCCTTCTTTCCTCTGCTACAAAACCTCATTAGACAACCATTTTGTTTTCTTGCTCTTCTTTTTCTCTGTAATGACTTTGTTATTGGCTCCTGTACAATATTGCAAATTGCTAATCAATTGCTTGTTACACATTTCATGCTGATGTATCAAAGATGTCCAACTAAATGTATCTAAAAAATGAACTCATTGTTGCTTCTAAACTCTCTCTTCTTTTATACTTCCCCATTTCTGTCTAAAACAATACCATCTAGTTTCCTAGGTTCATAACTTTGGTACAATCATGGATTCTTCACTTTCCATTTCCTCCTATATCCAATCAATTGTCTTTCTTCTTTCAAGAAACAGCTTAAAAACCATTTTTGTGATTAACTATTTCCACCTGACAAATGTCCTCCTCTCAAATAACTGTATATTTAGCTATTTTGTGTATATTTGAACTAACTTTATATTTGTTCTTTATAGTTAACATACATATATATCGGCAATTACTTCCATTAAAATATAAACTATTTTTATTAGGAATTAGAGTGACATGATAGGCAGATGTGCTAGAAAAGTCAAAACATTACTATGACTTTCATCTTTATTTTACCTCAAAAACTAAAGGGGACATCCTAGATCTGGAGCCTGAGTTCTTTGTGAAAATCAATGCCTCTCAAATCCCAAGATCTTTTTCCCAACCAGCTTCCAAAGACATCATTGAAGACACAAATCATTATGGAGTTGGTACCCTTCTTCCTCACCAATACCAGAAACAACTGCTAATCAACTGCCACTAAAAGTCACAGGAGCCCTAGGGATTGTTCAACCTCCCCTTTCTACGTCAGCCATCAGTTCTGCTTCCAGCCCAGCCCTCACAGACATTATTGGAAAAAATAATTCTCCTGGACAAGAGGCTAGCCATTCATTCCCAACTTTAGCCAACTTGCAGGTAAGCCAGTTTAGCTGAAATAGCAAGGCAATCTGAGGGAGAAACAGGAGGCAGCATGAGCCAGGCAGATCAAACCACTACCACCACCACCACCACCTTACCATCATGGCTCCACAGACCCTCAAGGAGATTGCCAAGGATCTTGAACTGAAGAGTCTTGGAAATGTGTCATTAAATGATTCCTTCCTTTCTCCATCTCTTCCTCTTTCCCTAGTTTCTTTCTTTGATTCTTTGCCTTCTTTTTTTTCTTTTCTTTCTTCCCTTACCTCTCCTCCTTCCCTTCCTTCCTTCCTCGCTCCCTACATTCCTTCTTTCTTCCCTTCCTCACTTTCTCCTTCTTTTCTTTCTTCCTCTTTCTCTTTCTTTCTCTTTCTTTTTTTCTTTCCATTTTTACACACACACAAACACACACACACACACACTTCTACCTAATAGTATCAGACGTACATATGCACATTGTAGGAACTTAATGAATAGCATCCCTAAATTTAAACAGCAAGTGTCCATCTTCAATATCTATATTATTCCCAGATATTTCTATCTTCCTTTTTTTAAAAAAACAATGATTAAATGATGAGATAGTTTTCAGATCAATTAATATAATAGGCATCAGCACATAATCACACAAAAGGGCTTTTTTTTGGGAGGGGAAGGATTTTCTAAGACTTAATAACAGTACCACAATTACAAAAGACAGAATATTTAAAATTAAAGAAAAGGGCATATATTTTAAGTGAAACATTGTTAGTATAAAAAGGAACATTACATGTTAAGGCTCTCTAAATTAACTGAATATTAGAGACAATTCAAGAAATTTCATGTGTACACAGTACTGAAAAATAATATTAAAAACCTAACAAAATGTTAAAATATGAATGTAAAATGATTTAATATTCACATATAAATAAACATCTAAGTAATATAGGACTACAAAATAACATTATAGACAAAAGGAGGAAAAGTTAAAAGACTTCTGGGAATAGAAAGTAAAAATCAATAGTTCTCCATTCTATTCTAACTTTTTTAGGTTTGTGATTGAAATGCACATTCTTCATGTGGGTGAACTTCACACACACACACACACACACACACACACACACACACACACACTATTCCCCCCCCCTCATTTAAAAAAGAAAATGGCACAATTGATGTTCAACTTAATGTAATGATCAATGTAAGTCCCTGAGGACAAATGATGAAACACCTCCCTCTTCTTGGTGAAAAGGAGTCAGGTATGTGATATTGCATGCTCTGTAATTCATGATCATAGTTTAGTCAAGTTGCTTTACCTATTTCACTTTGGTACCAGAGTGTAGTCCATATAGGGAGGAAGATGTCTAAAATTATCAGTAGCATTTATTTTTTTAAAATATATCAATAAAACTATTTTTTAAAAAAAGAAAAGGAATGGCTTGAACTAACTCTTATTTTATGGTTGTTGCCAAATCCTTTCTGACAGAATCTTTCCTTGCTTTCCACACCCTTACTAGATCAAATAACGCAGCTGTAAACCAGAGAGGGAACAATAACAGAATTGAAAACTGCAGCTGCCTCTGCAGTTACCATAGCCTACAGAGCAGAGACCTCCATGATCACACCAAGGAAGCCGCTTAGCTGGCTTCCTTAGTATCAAGACTGTCGAACCTATTCCAGGATGAAAGGCTCTTTCCCAACCTGGTCCCAAATCCTGCCAAATCTCTTTAATCAAACAATGTCTTGTTATGAGGATTGTGTACTGTTCCTGTCAACTGTGTAACCCACAACCTCCACAGAGATACCTTCATGTCATTCCAGTATTGGGAAAGAATTGAGGCTACACGCTTTGCTCTAGTATCTAAGTAATGCTTAGGATAAAGTCAGTTTTATCATTTTCCAGTGAATCTTGCCCATATATATATAGAAGGGCAGGAACTTGATGATTCATTGCTGTTGACCGATTTGAATTATCAGGGGCTGGTTTGGGAGGATGGAATAGGTTGAAGACTAATTGCTTTAAAGTAAACTCCAGGCTTTCATGCTTCTCCTTCCATGAGGAACCAATTCTCTCCCTATTCTCTAATCGATCAATTCAATACAATTCAGCAAGTGTTTCATCATCAAACAGGAATTCTAGGAGAAAACTCCAGGCAGAGACTAAAAGACTGGAGAGAGAGAGAGAGAGAGAGAGAGAGAGAGAGAGAGAGAGAGAGAGAGAGAGAGAGAGAGAGAGA
>JAJPUD010001912.1:263358-287181 GCA_023553655.1 Myrmecobius fasciatus
AAGCACTGGAAATGCTATCCTTAAGGAACTTACATTCTAATGAGTGGGACTACTTACAAAAGACTGCAAAAACTATACATTGATAGATATAGATAGATATGTTTCTATATAAATGTATATTTGTATCTATATCTCTCTACATTACTCTCTCTACACACACACACATTTGACAGTTTAGTGATAATCTCAAAGGAAAGCACTAGATTAAGGAGACATAAGCAAAAATTTCTCATAGAAGGTAAGAATTTATCTGCGATTTGCAGGACTAAGGAAAACAGGAGATAGTGATGAGAAGAGAGAAGGCTGTAAGACATGAAAGACAGTCCATAGAAATGAAGTAGAGATGGAATATTTTGTTCAAGAAAGTGGGCATCACTGAATTACAGAATGAAAAACAATAAGGCATAAGAAAAAAAGAAAGATTGTAGAGAGGTTAAGCCAAACAGCAGATTTTATATTTGAAAAAAATCATCAAGTGAAAATGTCAATTCCATCTAAATTAGTCTATTTGTTCAGTTCCATACCAATCAAAGTACCAAAATATTATTTTATGGAGCTAGATAAAGTAATAACTAGATAAAATGATATCTGGAAAAAAAAGGTCAAGAATATTGTGGGAATTAAGGGGGGAGGGATGGCCTAGTAGTACCAGATCTAGAACTCTATTATAAAGCAGTAGTTATCTGGTACTGGCTAAGAAATAGAGTGGTAGATCAGTGGAACAGATTAGATATACATGTTGTTATCATTTATCCTTTGTCCTTGAAGAGGACCATTGTCTTTGCATAGTCCTCCCTCACTTAAATCCAATTCATCTGTAAGACATAGCATCAATGAAAAGTTGCTCCAAATAACTATTGATCTGAGAAATGCAAATTAAGACAACTCTGAGATACCACTACACACCTGTCAGATTGGCTAAAATGACAGGAAAAGATAACGATGAATGTTGGAGGGGATGTGAGAAAACTGAGACAATGATACATTGTTGGTGGAACTGTGAAAGGATCCAACCATCCTGGAGAGTAATTTGGAGCTATGCTCAAAAAGTTATCAAATTGTGCATATCCTTTGACCCAGAAGTGTTTCTATTGGGCCTATATCCCAAAGAAATCTTAGAGGAGGGAAAGGGACCCACATGTGCAAGAATGTTTGTGGCAGCCCTTTTTGTAGTGGCTAGAAACTGGAAACTGAATGGATTCCCATCAATTGGAGAATGGCTGAATAAATTATGGTATATGAATGTCATGGAATATTATTGCTCTGTAAGAAACAACCAGCAGGAAGATTTCAGAGAGGCCTGGAGAGACTTGCATGAACTGATGCTGAGTGAAACGAGCAGAACCAGGATATTATTGTACACAGCAACAACAATACTATATGATGATCAATTCTGATGGACATGGCTCTCTGCAACAAAGAATTGTCTCAAACCAGTTCCAATTGTTCACTGAAGAAGACCATATATACCCAGAGAGAGGGATATGAAATATGGACCACAACATAACATTTTCATGCTCTCTATTGAGGGTTGCTTGCAATGTGTTTCCTTTCTCTGATTTTTTTTTCTTATAGATAGGATTTTTCTTGCACAACTTGTCAAGTATTTCAACATTATTAACATGTAGTGGACTTCCGGCCATCTAGGGGAGGGGAGGGGGCTGGGGGTAAAATTTGTATTGGAAAGCTTTGTAAAGATCAATGCTGGGGAAATACCCATACATATGTTATACAAATAAAAAGCTTTAATAAAAAAAAAAAACCTCATGCCCTATTCTGATTCCTTCTTTTTCTTTTTATTGCTATTCCTAGGATTTTCAATTAAAAAAAAAGACATAGCACCAGTCTCCTGATGTCCTGGTCCTTTTCAAGAATGAGGACAAACAACAAGATCTTCAAAGTCAGTAACTTAAGTTTACTAGGATCTAGGTAGAAGAGTTTAAAAAACAAAACAAAAGAATAACAAGCAAAACAAACAAAAACAAAACACAAAAACTAAAACAACAAAAAAAAAAACAGGAAAAAAAAGGTGAACATGATATGTTGATTTATATTTAGTCCCTAATTTTTTCTCTCTGGATGCAGATGATCTTAGTAATATATAGAAATGCTGATGATTTGTATTTAATTTTTTGGTATCCTGCAACTTTGCTAAAGTTGTTAATTGTTTCAAGTAGTTATTTGGTTGATTCTCTAAATTTACCATTATCATTATCAATGAATGAAAGTTTTATTTCCTCATTGATTACTCAATTCCTTTATTGTTCTTTTCTTATTGCTAAATCAACATTTCTAGATTAAATAACAGTGGTTATAATGGGTTTCTTTGTTTCACCCCTGATCTGATCTGGGATGTGTCTATCCTCTCCCCATTATAAATAATGTTTGGTGGTAGTTTTAGATAGATGTTACTTATTTTAAGAAAAACTCCATTTATTCCTGTGTTCTCTATAGTTTATTATTATTATTATTATTAATTTTTATGTTTTGGATAGGAATGGTTGCTGAATTTGGCAAAAAACTTTTTCTGCATCTACTGAGACTATCATGTGATTTCTGTTAGTTTCATTACTGATATGGACAATTTTTCCAATAGTTTCTTTTTTTTTAATATGTTAAACCAGCCCTTCATTCCTGGTGTAAATCTCACCTGGTCATAGTGCATTAGCTTGCTGATAAATTTTTGTAATTGCTTTGACAATGTTTCATTTAAAATTTTTGTATTGATATTCATTACGGTGATTGGGAATTAGTTAAGGAGAATAATTTTCTTTCTCTGTTTTGGCTTTTCCTGGTTTATGTATCAGCACAATATTTACGTCACAGAAGGAATTTGGCAAGATACCTTCTATGCTTATTTTTCCAAATAGTTTATCTAGCATTGGAAGTAATTGTTCTTTAAGGGTTTAGTATAATTCACTTGTAAAGTCATCTGACCTTGGAGATTTTTTCAGAGAGTTCATGAATGGCTTGTTGATTGTTTTTTTTTTTTCTAAAATAGGATTATTTATGTAATTTATTTCCTTTTTTGGTAATCTGGACAATTAATATTTTTGTAAATATTCATCCAATTCAATTAGATTGTCAGTTTTATTGGATACAGCTGGGCAAAATAGCTTTTAATTATGGCTTTGATTTCTTCCTCACTGATGGTAAATTCACCCTTTCATTTTTGATGCTGGTAATTTGTCTCTTTTTTCCTTTTCTATTCCTAATAAAAAAACCCAAAGATTTATCTATCTTGTTTTTTTTTCATAAAGCCAACTCTTTATTAATGAGTTCAATAGTTCTTTTAACTTTCAATTTTATTAATCTCTTTTTTGATTTTCAGAATGTCTAATTTGTCATTTAATTGAGGTTTTTAATTTGTTCTTTTTATAGTTTATTATTGTTGTGTGCCACATTCATTGATCTCTTTTTTTTATTTTAATATAAATATTTAGTGATATAAATTTTCCCTAAGAACTATTTTGGCTCTGCTCCCTTGGCTTTGGTATGTTGTCTAATTATTGTCATTCTCACTGATGAAATTCTTGATTATTTTTCTCCCTACACTTTAGAGTATATACTTTCTACAGTTTAATTGCAAAAGAAACAGAAAATGCAAATTCAAAAATAATACAACCAAAATTAATTTAAAGTGCTAAGAAAGCTAAGTATTGCATAATTTTTTTAAAGTCTCACTGCTCTGGTTTTCTGAATTTAAAGTTCCTTTAACATTGGCCTAGCCTTGTTGATTTCCCCTCCATACTGATTTTACTCTTCCATCACAGTGGAAGATGAAAATTATTGACTTCCCCAGGACAGAGATAAATTAAATTTAAGGTTTGTTCAGCAGATCATTATGTGAAAAATTAATTGTTCTAATCTACTAATTCCGGGCCCTTTCAAAATTACCCTGATGTGGGGCAGAGCCAAGATGGCAACCTGCAGACAGCGTTCTCTGTGAGCTCCTGAGATCTTTCCTCAGACCCAGACAAATTGAGCCTCCGAACTGGTTTGGGAGTGAGGGCTCCACCAACACTTGGACTACAATGCACTTCTATCAACAATCTACTTTGAAAAAAGATTAAAGGTTAGCCTCAGGGGAAATCAGCCACTGGTCTCAATCAGAAGCCAGCCAGGGAGGAAGTCAAGGCTGCAATAGAGGGGTGGATTTTAGGCACCCAGGAAGCCCCTGGGAGATACCTGGGCCACTTTGCTCTGCTTGCGAGGAGGTGCTTTGGCAGATCTGCCTTTGTAAAGGGTGGATTAAAAGCAGGTGAAAACGTGGTCCTAGTGCGGATGTCGCCTGACCAGCCTCAGACCGGAATTCAACTAGGCAAACTGCCCCAGGGCAAATTGAAACTCTGGCAATATTCCCTGCTGGTGACTGGTACCTCAAGTCAAAATTATGAGTAAGAAGCAGAAGAGAGCTCTCAACATAGACAGCTTTTATGGAGAAAAAAATAGAGCAGTCCCCAGATCCTGAGATTCTGAAAACAATCCCAGATGAAGCCACAAAGGTGGACTTAAGCTGCTGTCCCTTACAGAAGGCTTACCTGGAAGATTGCATAAAGAATCTCAAAAGAGAGCTAGAAGAAGAATGGGAAAATATATTGAGATCAGGGCAACAGAGATATCAAAAACTGGAAAACAGGACTGGTGAATTGGAAAAAGAAAACAATTCACTGAAAAACAAAATTGGTGAATTGGAAAAAATCACCAATTCACAGGAAAATAAAAATGGCAAATTGGAAACACAACAATTCATTGAAAAATAAAATTGGCAAAATGGAAAAAGAATGCATTGAATTAAGAAATTCAATTGGCCAGCTACAAAATGAGCTAAAAAAGATAACTGAAGGAAATAATATTCTAAAAATTAAAATTGAACAAATAGAAGTAAATGACTCAATAAGACTTCCAGAATCAGTCAAACAAAAACAAAACAATGAAAAAATAGAAGAAAATATGTAATATCTCCTAGGAAAAACAAGTGACTTGGAAAACAGATCCAGGTGAGACAATTTAAGTATTATCGGACTCCCTGAAAGCCATGATGAAAAAAAGAACCTTAATGCTATCTTCCAGGAAATCATGAAAGAGAATTCCCCTGATGTTTTAGAATCAGAAGGCAAAATTGGTATTGAAAGAATTCACCGATCACCTCCTGAAAGAGACCCCAAAATTAAAACCCCAAGGAATATCATGGACAAATTTCAGGACTATCACACCAAGGAAAATATATTGCAAGCAGCTAGAAAGAAACAGTTCAAATACCGAGGAATTGTAATTAGAATTACACAGGATCTGTCAGCTTCCACATTGAAGAATCGAAGGGAATGGAATCAGATATTCCAAAAGGCAAAAGAACTTGGATTACAGCCAAGAATAAGTTATCCAGCTAGAATGAGCATCATCTTCCAGGGAAGAAGATGGTCATACAATGATGCAGGAGAATTTCACCTATTTCTAATGAAAAGACCAGATCTGAACAAAAAATTTGACCTCCAAATACAGAACTCAAGAGAAGCATAAAAAGGTAAAAAGTAAAGAACTCCTGAGAACTATATTTCTACTATAGGTATCCTTAAACAATGGGGGTATAATTCGATTTTTCTTTGATGAGAATGGAAAGTAAATTAGAGGTGGAAGGGATACCATACTGAAAAAAGGGGGGGGGAAGAGGCAAAATAAAGTAAAAATAAAGGAGGTAAAATAAGGCAAAATATCATAAAGAGACATAGAAGATCTAATATAATTTGAGGGAAAGTAGGGAGGGCAATGAGTATTGTGTAAACCTTACTCTCATTAGATTGGACTCCAAGAGAGTATATCAGACACATTTGGCTTCAAAGAAAGGCCTGACCCTCCTTGTGGGAAGGTGGGAGGGAAAGGAGGAAAGGAAAGGGATAAACTAATAGAAGGATTAGAGGAAAGGTATAAAGCGGAGGGAGGGACTCTAAAGGGGGGAGGACTATTGGTGGGAGGTGGTCATCAAAAATAAAGTACTGGGGAGGGGGGAAGGGAGAGAGGGGAAAGGGAAGAGAAAATCATAACTCTGGGTAAATAAGATGGCAGGGAATACAGATACAGTTATTTTAACTGTGAATGTGAATGGGATGAACTCTCCCATAAAACGGAAGCGGGTAGCAGACTGGATTAAAAGCCAGAATCCTACAATATGCTGTTTACAAGAAACACATCTAAAACAGAGAGATACATACGGAGTGAAGGTAAAGGGCTAGAGCAGAATTTTCTATGCTTCAGGTGAAAAAAGAAAGGCAGGGGCAGCAATCCTTATCTCGGATCAAGTAAAAACAAAAATAGATCTAATTAAAAGAGATAAGGAAGGAAACTATATTTTACTAAAGGGTACCATAGACAATGAAATGGTATCAATACTAAATATATATGCACCAAGTGGTATAGCATCCAAATTCCTAGAGGAGAAACTAACAGAGATGCAAGGATAAATAGACAGTAAAACTATAGTAGTGGGGGATCTCAACCTTGCTCTCTCGGTATTAGATAAATCAAATCACAAAAATCATTAAGAAAGAAGTTAGGGAGGTAAACAAAAGGCTAGAAAACTTAGGTATGAAAGATCTCTGGAGGAAATTGAATGGGGATAGAAGGGAGTATACTTTTTTCTCAGGGGTTCATGGAACTTATACGAAAATTGATCATGTGTTAGGGCATAAAAACCTCAAAATCAAATGCAGAAAAGCAGAAATAGTAAAGGCATACTTCTCAGATCATGATGCAATAAAACTCACATGTAATATAAGGCCAGGAGAAAACAGACCAAAAGCTAATTGGAAATTAAATAATCTAATCCTGAAGAATGAATGGGTGAAAGAGCAAATCATAGACACAATCGATAATTTCATCCAGGAGAATGACAATAATGAGACAACAAACCAAAATTTGTGGGACACGGCTAAAGCGGTTATAAGGGGTAATTTTATATCTCAAGATGCTTACTTGCATAAAACAGAGAAAGAGAAGGTCAATGAACTGGGCTTACAATTAAAAAGCTAGAAAAAGACCAAATTAAAAACCCTCAATTAAATACCAAATTGGAAATTCTGAAAATTAAAGAAGAGATCAATAAAATTGAAAATAAGAAAACTATAGAATTAATAAATAAAACTAAGAGTTGGTTTTATGAAAAAACCCAACAAAATAGATAAGCCTTTAGTTAATTTGTTTAAAAATGGAAAGAGGAAAATTTAATTGTTAGTCTCAAAAATGATAAGGGAGAACTTTCCTCCAATGAAGAGGAAATTAGAGTAATAATTAGGAGTTTCTCTGCCCAACTTTATGCCAATAAATTTGATATTGTAAACGAAATGGAGGAATATCTACTAAAATATAGATTGCCCAGATTAACAGAAGAGGAAATAAATTATTTAAATAGCCCCATTTTGGAAAAAGAAATAGAACAAGCTATTAATCAACTCCCTAAGAAAAAATCTCCAGGGCCAGATGGATTTACATGTGAATTTTACCAAACATTCAAAGAACAATTAATCCCAATACTATATAAACTATTTGAAAAAATAGGGAAAGAAGGTATACTACCAAATTCCTCCTATGACACAGATATGGTGCTGATAGCTAAACCAGGTAGGGAGAAAACTGAGAAAGAAAACTATAGACCCATTTCCCTAATGAATATTGATGCAAAAATTTTAAATAAGATTTTAGCAACGAGATTACAGAAAGTTATCCCCAGGATAATACACCATGACCACGTAGGATTTATACCAGGAATGCAGGGCTGGTTCAATATTAGGAAAACTATTAGCATAATCAATTGTATTAATAACCAAATCAACAAAAACCATATGATTATCTCAATAGATGCAGAAAAAGCCTTTGATAAAATCCAACACCCATTCCTATTAAAAACACTGGAGAGTATAGGAATAAATGGGCTTTTCCTTAAAATGATTAGTAATATCTCCTTGAAACCTTCAGCAAGCATCATATGTAATGGAGACAAACTAGAACCATCCCCAATAAGATCAGGAGTGAAACAAGGCTGCCCACTGTCATCAATATTATTTAATATTGTCTTAGCAATGTTAGCTTTGGCAGTAAGAGAAGAAAAAGAGATCAAAGGAATTAGAGTAGGTAATGAGGAAACCAAATTATCACTCTTTGCAGATGACATGATGGTATACTTAGAGAACCCTAGAGACTCAACTAAAAAACTACTAGAAACAATTCACAACTTTAGCAAAATTGCAGGATACAAAATAAATCCACATAAATCATCAGCATTTTTATATATTACCAATAAAGTTCGGCAGCAAGAGATACAAAAAGAAATTTCATTCAAAATAACTGTTGATAGTATAAAATATTTGGGAATTTATCTGCCAAGGGAAGGTCAGGAACTATACGAACTAAATTACAAAACACTTTCCACACAAATAAAATCAGACCTAGTCAATTGGAAAAACTTAAAATGCTCATGGGTAGGCTGAGCAAATATAATAAAAATGACAATACTACCCAAACTAATTTATTTATTTAGTGCCATACCAATCAAACTCCCAAGAAATTATCTTACAGATCTAGAAAAAATAGTAGCAAAGTTCATTTGGAAGAACAAAAGGTCAAGAATTTCAAGGGGATTAATGAAAAAAGGCTGACAATGGTGGACTTGCTGTACCAGATCTAAAACTATATTACAAAGTAGTGGTCATCAAAACCATTTGGTACTGGCTAAGAAATAGAGTAGTTGATCAGTGGAATAGGATAGAATCACAAGACAAACTAGGCAATAACTATAGCAATTTAGTGTTTGATAAACCCAAAGACCCCAGCTTTTGGGATAAGTACTCACTATTTGACAAAAACTACTGGGAAAATTGGAAACTAGTGTGGAAGAAATTAGGCCTTGACCGACATCTAACACCACATACCAAGATAAGATATAAATGGGTGATACTATAAGTAAATTAGAGGAACATAATATAGTTTACCTCTCAGACCTATGGAGATGGAATAAATTTATGTCCAAAGAACTGGAATTCTTAATTGAAAACCAGATAGATAATTTTGACTATATTAAGTTAAAAAGTTTTTATACAAACAAAACCAATGAAGTCAAGATTCGGAGGGAAGCAATAAATTGGGAAATCATCTTTACATTTAAGGGTTCTGATAAAGGTCTCATCTCTAAAATATATAGAGAATTGTCTCATATTTATAAAAAATCAAGCGATTCTCCAATCAATAAATGCTCAAAGCATATGAACAGACAATTTTCAGAGGATGAAATTAAAACTATTTATAGTCATATGAAAAGGTTCTCCAAATCACTATTGATCAGAGAAATGCAAATCAAGACAACCCTGAGGTACCACTACACACCTGTCAGATTGGCTAAAATGACAGGAAAAGTTAATGATGAATGTTGGAGGGGATGTGGGAGGGCTGCGACACTGATGCATTGTTGGTGGAGCTGGGAACAGATACAGCCATTCTGGAGAGCAATTTGGAGCTATGCTCAAAAAGTTATCAAACTGTGCATACCCTTTCACCCAGCAGCATTTCTATTGGGCTTATATCCCAAAGAAATCATAAAGGAAGGAAAGGGACCCACATGTGCAAGAATGTTTGTGGCAGCCCTTTTTGTAGTGGCTAGAAACTGGAAACTGAAGGGATGCCCATCAATTGGGGAGTGGCTGAATAAATTATGGTATATGAATGTTATGGAATATTATTGTTCTGTAAGAAATGACTAGCAAGATGATTTCAGAGAGGCTTGGCGAGACTTGCATGAACTGATGCTGAGTGAAATGAGCAGAACCAGGAGATCATTATACACCGCAACAACCTTACTATATGATGATCAATTCTGATGGACATGGCTCTCTTCAACAAAGAAATGTTTCAAACCACCTCCAATTGTTCACTGAAGAAAGCCATATACACCCAGAGAGAGGGATGTGAAATGTGAACCACAACATAACATTCTCATACTCCTTGATTGATGTTTGCTTACATTGTGTTTCCTTTATCTGATATATCTTTTTTGTAGATAAGATTTTTCTTGCACAACAATGATAAGTTTGGAAATATGTATACATATATTAGATTTGCCAATATTTTAAAATAATTAACATGTAGTGGACATCCTGCCATCTAGGGGAGGGGTGGGGAGTTGGGGGGAAGAATTTGTAATGGAAAGCTATGTAAGGGTTAATGTTGAAGAATTACCCACACATATGTTATGCAAATAAAAAAATAATAAATTAAAAAAATTACCCTGATGCTGTGATTGGATAGTGGTACTCTGCCTCTATGGTTATTTAATATCTTATTTAATTGGATATTATAAATTAACCTATTTAACCATACATTTCCCTCCTGTTCTCTCCCAAACACATCTTTTCATTAGCTTTAAGTTCTTAATATAGTAAAGGGTGTGTTTGGCTAGTATTCTTTGTCTCTGGGTAGATTAGAATGTACATACAGACTCCCAGCCAATATAGGAAGAAGGACTAGGAAGGGGTTGGGGTGGGGGTCTTCCATGTTAGGGTCTATATAATCCTATGTTTTGCAGCTTGCACTTTGCACTCCTTTGCTGATGACACCTTGTCTCAAGAGACCATCATAAATCCTTTGTGCTTTTTACCTAAAGAATCTCTGATTTTAATTTGGGTAACAATTGCTGTCTTACACACTTTTTTCCTCCCCTTCCTTCCTTGCCTCCCTCTCTTCCTCCCTCCCTTCTTCCCTTCCTTCCTTCCTTTTTCCCTCCCGTCGTTCCTTTTTTCCTTTCTCTTCCCTGCCCTCTCTCCTTTCCTCCCTCTGATCACATAGAGTATCATAGCCTTACCTACAGATGCTTTTAAAACCATGTTTTTTCTCTCTTGCACTTCTAATAGCTCCCAAGATATCTTGGGGTTTACTAGCTAGATTTTTTCCTTAAGAACCATCCCTTAAACCAAAACCAATATGATTTTCATTGACCACCAGTAAATCCTACACCAAGCCCATTTAGTCATTGTTAAGGTACTAATTGACACAGATTGAATGTAAAAAGCAGTCATTTCTGCTTTGGCCAGAAAAATCTTCTTCCCCTCCCAGATTCATTCATTCATTTATTTATTTAGATTCTTTTGGACTAGGTGAAAGAGGAGATTCTAGGCCTCAATTGCTACCTAGCTTTAATCCCTAAATGAGTGTGACTTCAGTCAAACTGAGATCTTAGTTTAAAAAAGCCAAAGTCTCCCTCTGCATCCTGAGCCATGTCCAGTCATCCTGATCCATATCTAGTCACTGGTCCTAGATGGCTCTGAAGGGGAAAGTGAGACAGGTGACCTTGTCCAGCCCTCTCTCACTTAAATCCAATTTACTTGCATGTAATGGTATCACCTCCCTGATGTTTTGTTCCTCTTTGCCAGCAAATGACAAACAACAACCTTCCATAAAAAGGGCAGAGGGAAATGCTTGCAGGATAATTTAATATAACCCCATTATGAGGATGTGAATTCTCCTTCCAGAAATTTTCAAACCAGAATTTTCAAAAAGGAAAATTAGAGCTATTCTTATTTTATCATCTCTAAAATCAAATGTGACTCATAAAGGTCAGTCCAAAGTTCACAAAGATTCACTCTTTCCCTTCTTCCCTCCTGGCCCTCTTTCTATAAATGAGCCTCCATGGTGTGAAAAAATTAAGAAATAAGTAATGAATGAAATGAATGGTTAAGCAAATAAATAAACAGAAAAATAAATAAATAGATGAATGAATAGATAAGATAAATAAATGTCAATGAGTTGCTCTTTCTTGCCTTCTTTCTCCCTCAGGAATGCCTATTCTTAATTCTTTGTCAAGAATTCTAAACCTTCTGCCTTCCACAAACTTTGATCAAAGTCATTAATGTTTCTATGCCTTCTTGGAAGTTAAGAAAAAACTTAATTGGATCAAGGTCTTTCTTAAATTAAGATAATTCTAACAACCAGAATATGTTTCATTTATATTACAAATGAAGTCTTTAAAAACCTACTTAGCCACTCTCCCTCCTTTAATATCTAAAAGGAAAAACAAAACAAAACAAACAGACTGGGATATTTGATGGGCTTTTCTTGAATTCTTTGTTGGATAGAAAGGCTGGCTTCTCCAAATAACTGTATTTTGATATGGGAATTTTTTTTTTCTGGGGAAGCCCCAAGTGTACTGGAGTCTCTCCAAGGGAGTGCACATACAAGCTCCCAGCTCTTTGGCTTCTCTTTCCAGTTTTTGGCTAAGCTTGCATGAGCACCTGCACATTGTTATGAGCCTCCTGGAATTCCCTGTGATTGGCCTTTTGGGCCAAGGGTTTGTGAATATTTTGTCTCCATTGAAATCTTGGAGCACCCCTACTCCTACCACCCTGCTATAGGGCAGTCATTGTGGACAACAAAACAGACATATCTAATTGGATTAATTCTATTCTGTCACCAACTGGCATTATTCAGTACCACTGATGTACCAGATTTTTCTTGTCTCTGTTTTTACTCTTACATGTCCTTTCCAGTAGAAAATAAGCTCATTGTAGTAGGAAATCATTCCGCAATTTGTATTTACATCACTAGCATTTAGCATAGTTCCTGGAATATACCTAACATAGGTTCATTGAATGATTGATTGTTATTTATTAGGAATCTAGTAAATATTGTTTAATTGATTGATCAGTTAACTGAGTCTGGGTTTCTTTTCCCTTCCAGAAAAGGCAAGTTTAATTGAAATTCTCATGAGTCCTCCCCTCATTCCAAGGCAAGATTATTCTCGTCTCCACAGAATTCTCCCCTTTCTTCTCTATCAACTCTGACTTTTACCCTTCCCTTTTGTAGCTATGATATCATCTACCAAAATGCCATCTCCTTTTTAATCTGTTCTCCAACTTATAGAGCAGGAAGATGTGGGTGGAGGACTATGATGGATCATAATACCTCTGTTACCTTGTTCTGTGGAATAAGACAACAGAAATTAAGCATGAGTTTTCTGGATTCAAGCATCATTTGTGACCTTTATGATCTCCAAAGAACTGGAAAATTTCCCACACCTGGCCTCTTTTCAATTTTCCTGTCTCCAGCTGATACAAAGTCCACAGCCAGTTCAGTCCTTTGACTTTCAGCCAAGAAGCCACAGTTTCCTAAGCAGATCAGAGTGAGATCAGGTCAGAACCCACAGCAAAAGTTTTCTTTGGGCAAAGCTTGTCAGGAGAGATGGACTCCAGCCCAGGCTAGGAAAAAGCAGTCTTGGGGATTGGTTCTACAAATAGTTTGGGAAATTCCATCCAAATCTACTCCTACCCCCCACAATCTAAAGTCTCTGGCTCAGCTGTCTATTTGAATTTTGGTCTGCTGAGTATAATCTTTTTTAAATGTCCAGTTTTTCTATGAGAGAGTCAAGTGATCCCTTTTACAAAGAATTTCCTGAAGATTTAAAGATGGAATTTACCAAATATTTATTAAACTCTAGAGATAAAAAGAAAGAAATTAATGAGACTTTGCCCTCAAAGAAATGAAACTCTCTTTCCTTAATGAGTATCTAACATTCATTTTACAGATATGGAAACTGAGAGCCAGAAAGTCACATAATTAAATAGTAACAGAATTAGAACTAAGATCTTCTCTTCCTTCCTTTTTTCCATGCTTTCTTTCACCCTTCCACCCTTCATTCCTTCCATCCTTGCTTCCTTTCTTTTTATCATACAACTTTTTTCCCTCCTTAACTCCATCTCACCATTGTAGAAGCAGAAGGATTCCAACCTACCTCTTTTTATTTTTTTTCTGGAGCCTTTTCAGTTTTCTGTCTTGAGCTCAGTCCTTAGAGAAAAATGGCCCTGGGATTTTATTCCATATTTCCTTTTCTTGAAGCAATCTTAAAAAGTGAATTCATTGAAACAATCTAATTCCTACATCCTAAGAGACAGGTAAAGTAGAATATAAGGAAAGTAAGATAATGAGCCCCTATTGTTATTGACATATTTGCCAGAGGAGCTGGCTTACACTATCAATGTATGGCTTGGGAACCATGTGATAAAGAGATAGAAAGGGTTTTAATAATTACCAAGTCCAATTCAAATATTCTTCAGAAAAGGAAATTTAGGAACAGAAAATGCCTTGCCTAAGCTTATGCAAGTAGTAAATCACAGGATCAGCATTCTAGGTTCTCCCAATTTAGTGTTCTTTATATAATACCTTGATGTTCCCATTCATGTGTGTATGTATATGTATATATATTTATGTGTATGTATATATATTTAAATATATATATGTGTGTATGTATATATATGTGTGTGTATGTATATATATTTATATTTATACATATATATATGTATATGATATATATATGTATATATATATATATATTTAATGAAAAGTAGAAGAACATTAGATTCTATTACTGGATGTATACTTCCATGACAGCAGAGATGAAAAATCCATTTTGTATATTACACAGACCTGAAGAACACTGAGATGATCCAGTTTTCATGGCCAGGATATTTTCAACCATAACGTAAGAATATCTTCAAAGATCAATATCATCTTTGAAAAGAAATCTAATAAAATCACAGTGAATTTGTTTCAAAACAGTAGATTCTTAGCATTTGTTGCACTGTATAAACTTTAAAAAGTATTTTTATCAAGAGCTATGGAAAAACCTTTCTTAAGATTCCTGAGTAATGGAAATAGTTGTCGATTGACCCATAATAGTTTATAGATAGCCTGTTTCTTTGTCCAATGACTCAATGCATTTTTACAATTGGAAAAGAAACATCTGTCTTCCAAGATCTATTTCCTTCCAGAATACACAGGATATACTTGTAAAACCAATATTTTGTGTCATTTTTAGGATATCCAGATTAAAATATCAAGCAAAAACTTTTAAATTTCAACAAATTCAATATAGTATTATTTTGTGGAAATGGACCTTTTAAAATCTGAATGCAATTTTTATCCAAATAAAATGGATGATCTAAACTAGATTGATAGAATGATTGTAGTAATGAATGAAAAAATATTCATTGTGATTACAGTGTACAAAAAAATGTGTTAAATCCCAAGGATACAAATTCACAAATTAAGACCATCTTCTACAGAAGAAGTTTGCATTTTAATTGGAGAAAACTAAATACACAGGGGAGTAATTGCCAGGTAAGAGCAATTGTGTGGGATGTGCAGACCCACACCCAAAATGACTACTCAGGGGTCTCTCAAAGTGAAAAGCAGAAAAATATTTAATTAGAATTTCATGAAATTCAGCGGTCCAACAGCCCCTAAGCAAAAGGGAAGTAATAGGAGGGAGAGCCACTGCTCCAAAGCAGGAGGCCAGTTTTATTCCCTCCCAACTTTCAAAAATCATTAACCCCTCCCTTTACCCCTTTGATTGGCTGCAACAATTTCATTCCCTTTTTTGGAAGATTATGACCTAAATTTCATGGTATGTCCTTGTCTCCTTTCTTTCTGTTTGTGACTGAGGCCTACAAGGCTTCTTTAACTCTAGCTGATAGTTAAAGAATATATATATATATATATATACACATTGATTGTTCCCTTCTGTGAATTCTTCATTTTTTCCTGTCTGGCACACAATTTGTACCCTAAAGTTACAGGAATGGTAAGTGAGCCCATCAGAGAGTAAATTGTCAGAGAGAATGTATATCTGCAAGAGAAATATTTGACAACTTGTTGAATTATACACAATATGAATTAAAAGGAAATAATAGAAGTGAAAGTGAATAAAAGAGATTTGGAGAGGAGAAAAGAAAAAGGCAAAGGAGGGAGAGAATTAGATGGAATGAATGCTTGTGATTTTTGATGTCAACAAGATATGGAATCATGGCTATGACACTGTTATTTCTGTTCCCCTTCAAGGACAGAATAGCCAGAAAATTGTAAAGGCAGTATGCCATGCTGGAAAGAGAGCTAGAGTTGGAGTCAAAGCTCCTGGTCCTGCCACTTAGTAATTAGTAATCTTAGACAAGTGTTCTCTAGGTTACAATTGCACTATACTATTTCTGAGATCCTTTCTAGCCTTAGAATTAAGATCTATTAGTTTTATTTTTTATCTTGCATTTTTTAGTTTATTTTGTTATACACACCCTAATTATTTTATAATTTAAATTAATTTAATTTTTATTGAATTGAATATAAAATAAGAAAGAACAGAATTAAAAAAGAAAGAAAAGGAAAACAAAACAAAGCAAAAAAATGTCACATGCCCAGCATAATATCAGGGAAAACTTAAAATATATAACAATAAATTTATTTTTTCAATAAAGCATGTATTGTAATAGATTATATTCATTAGTGTTTGTCTTTCCTTTGCTTCCTTGTAGGTTATTTCTTTGTTCTCTGTTGTACATTTTTCATTTTATTCTTTTCTTCTCCTTTCATCCCCCCTCATTTCCCCCAATCAGACTACAGGATACAGTTAAGCACAATATATTTATATGTAATTAAAGAAACACACACATTCATACTCACTCATGCACCAGCACATAAACACATATATCTACATATATACACATGCATAGTTACCTATATACATAGCCACATATACTCACACATACACATATATTTTACCCATATGTAAACATGAATTTAAAACAATATTAATATAGCTAACATCTTGTAGATTTCTCTTTTGATTGAATCTTTATCTAAGATCAATGATTATTAGTCCTACTTTTTTTCTTTAATAGATTCTACTCCTGTTGAAGTTTGTGTAAATCTCTTATCTCCTATCCCAGATAACTTTTCATTAATTCTGTTAATTTGTCTTGTTTTACTTAATCTTCCCCCACCATAGACCCCTCCCTAGTCTTCTCCCCCCAGCCTTTTCTTCTTTCTTCATTCCATTCCCAGTAATCTACATATTTTATCCCACTTTTGTTAATCTAAACAGTCTTCTGTATACCACATTAATCTATGCCATCCTTTCTTCCCAATTATCCCTTTCCCATTAATCTATGCACCTTAAACCACTACCATTATTCTATTCAACCTTGTATAACCCACCTTATTCTTTGTCTCTTGCCCATCTCCACACTTTGTCCCACTATCCTTCTCTACCCCAACT
Source organism: Myrmecobius fasciatus (assembly GCA_023553655.1). Classification (NCBI taxonomy): domain Eukaryota; kingdom Metazoa; phylum Chordata; class Mammalia; order Dasyuromorphia; family Myrmecobiidae; genus Myrmecobius; species Myrmecobius fasciatus. The sequence goes on from JAJPUD010001912.1 coordinate 280,436, forward strand.
TATCCTATTCTTTTTCCCACCCCCTTATTTTTTTTTATAGATTTTGAAGGGTGCTATACCCTTCATGGTATATATGTGGTGTTACCTATTTAACCTATTTCTGATATGAGTAGGTTTTCAGAACTATAAGTCCTCCTTCCCTCTCTACTACACCTCCTTGTCTATTCTTCCTCTATAACATACTTGCTACTTTTACTTTTTCCTAGTCAATTTTGCTCTTTAGAGTCAAATCATTCTCAACTCTGCCCCAGTCTTTCTTTTGAGTTACCCAGTAACTCATGTCAGTGGTGTATCTATTTTCACATAAAAAATATAAGCAATTTATCCATGTTCTTTGAAATTAATCTTTGATATTGACTTTTTATGTTAATTTTTTATTGTTTGTGTTTGATTGAGACAAAGTCCTGAAAATCTGCAAATTTATTGAATGTTCATTTTTATTTCATTCAATTTTTTTATATAAAGCTTTTTATTTATAAAACATATGAGGGACCTTTCAACATTGACCTTTGCAAAAACTTTTTTTCCCAAGCTTTTAACCTCCTTCCCCCCACCCCCCACCCCTAGATGACAGGTAATCTAATACATGCTAAATAGGATAAATTATATGACAAATACAATACATGTATACATATCTATACAGTTATCTTACTGCACAAGAAACATCTTCATTCAATATTTAGGATAATTTTGCTGAATATGCTGTTTTTGGCCACAGGCCTAGTTCTTTTGATTGCAGGTATACATGATTCCAGATACATGTGATCTTTTATTATGGCTACTGATAAATCCTGTACAATTTTAATTGTACCTCGAGCATATTTGAATTGTTTTTTCTTGTTTCTTAAATTTTTCTCTTTCATTTGGGGTTTTTTTTTTTTTAATTTTGGCAATAACATTTCTATGTGATTTCCACAAAGAATCTTGTTGAAGTGGCAATCGGTGGATTTTTTCTATTTCTACTTTCCTCTCCTGTTCTATCACTTAAGGATATTTTTCTTGGATTATTTCTTGCATTATTAAGTCAAAGATCTTTTTTGGTCACAATTTTTGAGTAGTCTAATTATTCTTATATTTTCTCATCTTAATCTGTTCCTCAGATCCATTGTTTTTCTTATAGAAATAACAACATTCTTATAAATAGAACATTCTGTTCTATTTTTTCATTCTTTGCATTTTGTTACTTCTTTGTCTCATAGCTTTCCTGGCTTCCCCTTGCCCAATTTTAATTTTCAAAAAATTATTTTCTTCTTTATGACTCTGTATTTCCTTTTATAATTGGTTAACATTTCCCCCCACACTATCTTGACTTTTTTTGGATGGCTTTTATTTAATTAGTTAGTTTTTTTAGTTTTTCCTCAATCTCTTTCATTTGGTTTTCAATTTTTTTTTGGCTCTTGTTTTTGTTGTTTGTTCTTTTGAGTTCTTCTATGAATTCTCTCTAAGTAGGTAACCATTTATGTTACTCTTTTGGATAGAAGAGGCTTTTTTCTTTTACTTCATTGTCCTCTGAAGATGAACTTCTGTCTTCCTTAGTCCCATGTCTGTTCATTACTTTATTTTTAAATGAGAAGTATTACTGTATGCAATTCTAATCCTGGGGTGGGGACGATAGTGCCCGGGTCCTCACCTCAGCTCTCCCCTCTGATGTGGAACCCCAAACCAAAAGCTCCACCCTCCTGCAAGTACCTGCAGCCAGCAGCATCCCTGCCCCCCTGCTTCTACACTCAGTGGGTGCTGGTTCCTTCTTGCATATGACTGAGTCTGTGCAACACAACTGGGCCTGGAGTTCCTAATCAACTGAGGTTCTCTCAGTCCCTCTGGACTCTCAGCCTCCCACTCCCTAGGCTGTCCAGGTGGTGAAAGTTCCCGTGATTAGGGCTAGGGTTCCATCTGAACCCAACTAGTCCCAGGCTTCCTCTGGGTCTCTGTGGAGATAGCTTGGAGATGTTTGCCCTTTACACTGGTTAATTGCCAGCATGAGATCTTTCTTTGGGTCTTCTCAGTTTGTTGCAGAAGGATCCCTGTTCTGCTCCAAGTCTTTCTTTTTGTTGTTGTTCACCAGTCTAAATTCGTACTGAAGCACAAATTTGTTCCATTTTTAGGAGAAATCTGGGGAACTTGAATTTTACTCACCTGTTCTACCATCCTCCCAGAATACTGATCTATTAGCTTTATAGGCCAAGATAATCTGTTAGTGATTGAGGTGGTGAAAATGGGAGTAGCCATAAAGCTGATGACCAGATGCTAGAGAGACTTGTGATACCAAACTGACTTAAAGCCATAAAGACCATTGGTGGCACTTTTGTTAGTATCTTGGATCTGGAGTCAGGAGAATTTGAGTTCAAAGGCAGTTTCATCTAACTGTGTGAACCTGGACAAGTCCTTTAAGCTCTGTTTGACTCAGTTCTCTCAGCAGTAAAATTGAAATAATAGCACTATCTACCTTGAAAAGTTGTGAGGATCAAATGAGGAATTTGAAAAAAAGTATCTTTTACACAGTAGTCAGTATATAAATACTTATTCCTTCTTTTCTTCTTGGAGCCATCATGCAAAGGACTGAGTATAAGATAAAAGACTCAAGATGATCAAAAAGTGTTCCGCTCAAAACTAGATTGGATGGATGTGGGGGAGCACAATTCTGATACCAGAAATCCCCGTCATTTACATTAAAATATATATGATTGTATACACATACATACAAACATCCACACACAAATTGCAAACAGGTCTCTATCCCAAAGGAGGAAGTAAAGGGGCTGCTTTTTTAAGTCAGTGGGTCTTAAAATGTGGTTTAGTAGTCCCTGCTAATCTCTAAGAACATTTCAAGGGGGTCTGAGAGGTTGAAACTATTTTCATAGTAACATACCTTAATATACAATATGGAAAATTTTTACATGTATGAGCTGATGCAGATTGAAGTAAACAGAAACAGGTTAAATTCCACAATAACAACATTTTAAATGAAAACAACTTTGAAAGACTTAAGAAGACTAATCAATGCAATGATTGACCATGATTCTAGAGGACTAATAATGAAGCATACTACTCATCTCCTGAAAGAGAAGTAATGGACATAGAAATATGATGACTATTATTATCAATCAATCTAAAATGCAGATGATTATAATATATACATATATGTATATAATATGTGTGATTATATATATGATGTGTGTGTATCACCTCTAATGCTGCTTTTTTAGAAAAAGCCATTATTCTAACCTTTATACTTCTTCAAAATATGCAGACATAGCCTTCCCATTCTCTACAACTTATCACTGACTTCCTTATGTCTATAATTAAATCTGATTATTCTTAAGTGCAAGTTTTAAATAGAAATTTTAAAAATATATTTCTAGTTAGAAGGGAACTTGGTGTGCCTTTTTAACTACAGTATTATAGCCAGCATAGCTGAATGGATTAACTAGGCAGAAGATGATGCTTGAAAGTGACAGGAAATAGGAGTAGCAAAAACCTATCAAATGGTACCAACTGGCACAAAAGTGAGTAGGTATCTTGAGTGGACCTCCCCACTTCTCCCTCCCAGGCTTGCTACATTTCAGTACTGTAACCAATTCTTATTTTGTTATAGATACTTTTGTTCCCCAAAAATGAAGAAAAAATCTTGTCTTTAAAAAAAAATGACCAGCCTAACAGATGAAATACTAGTTTACTCTCTAAAAGCTGAAACAGCCCCAAAAGATCCTGTGTTGTCTTGAGAGGGTGTATTTCTCCAAATTTAAGAACAATCATATTTCATATTTAATATCTATTGGCAAAATATAATGTACCAATTCTAAGAAACCAAATTAAACCTAATGTATTTTATGTGTCAGGCTTAACAGTTTTTCTAGATATCAAATAGCTTTTTCTTGAGTAACTTTTTTTTAATGATCTAAGTATCTCTGAATCAGAACCATGTGGATTAAATTTTCCTTGAAATACTGTACACCTGGGTTTTCAAAACAAGGAGAGAATGCTTGCCAGTTTGTCTTGATTTTTGCCAAACACATGATTTCTCAAGGAAAAAAAAATTCTTTACATGTTCTAAAACATGGCTAACTTTGCCTCTTTCCTGTTTAGCTATTCAAAACATATGCAGCAAAAATAACTAATAACCAATAAAGTATTAAATTTGAGAAGTACAAGGAGTTTTATTGTTATTGCCATTAAGAACTGGAGTAAGATCTCTGGTATTGCTTTCTGTAATCTCATTTTACAGTTTTAGAAACTGAGTCTTGGTGAGTAAAACAGATTTGTTCAAAGTCAATTGCAGACATGGGACAAGAACATAAACTTGCTAGTTTTTCCACATTATGTTGCCTCTAAACCAGAGAAAACCACAATACACTATTCTTTTTCTTTACTCATACTATCTAGGAAAATATAGAAATGCATGTATGCTATAGGTACTTTACCTAAACACTTCAAGTGACTCAAAGGTCCTATGTGTTTTTTCATATCCATTGTGAAAACTATAAAGGAAAGAAAGGATTTATTTCTTATAAGATAATGCAAGGAATATAACTGATGTAGCAAACCTTAGAACGAAATATTTTTGTCTCTTTTCCCATGGGTTAAACCACAGTTCCACCATAATAGATTGAAATGCTGATTTGTCTGTTCCTCATCTGGCTTCAAACTCTCCAGTCTGTTTGGATTGATAAGTATGCATTTGTTCTTCCTACCCTCTGAACTTTCCAAAGTTCCCTGCTGAGCTACTTTAAGTGGATTTCTTATGAACTCTTGTCCATTTTGATATTCTTACAAATACAGTGAATTTCCATCATTTGACCCAGGAGCATAATACGATCTGGAGTGTTCTCTTCTCTTTCCCAATGGTCTTAATGCTAAATTCACTGGGAAATGCCCTAGTGATAACATCTGGTCTCAGAGACAATCTGTACTCATGAACCAGTGACTCAGAGTATAGTGGATTCTGGATTCAGCTAATGGAATGACAATCTGGGTGCCCTTTATCACCCATTGTTACTTTCTTTTTGGGCTACTTAATATCTTTGGATTGTCCTTTGGGGAAATTAGGATTCCTTCTGTATTAGAGTCAAGAACCTAGCAAGCCCTCGTGTTTCAGTAAGATACAGCTGGGGGCCAGAACTTAACTTTATTCACTCTTAATTTTTATTCTGACTTCTTTTTCCCCAGGCCTGTTTTCCTGTCACACCATGCTGAATATTTGAGTACTTGTCTTAGGTTGAAAAGACTGTTTCAGAACCTATAGCATTTTTGGCATTGCATAGCAAAAATAAAAAAAAAAAACAAAGAAACAAAAAAAAACCCTAATATAATGAAAACAACTTATATCTGTTACCTACCTGTATGCAGAGTTTACAAAACATTTTCCTCATGATGAATTGTCATAGAATCAAAACTTGAGAGCTTAGACTTCATTAGGTCAATTCTCTCAATTCTCTCATTTCAGGAAATGTCCATGTTAGATACCTGTCTATAGCCCTGTAGGTAGAAAGTGGTAAAGTTGTGATTAAGATTCAGTCCCTCTGATTCCAAATACATCATTATTTCATTGGGTATTGAAAGTATTATCCTAGTTTTACAAAAGAAGAAAACTGTACTTTGCAAGGTTAAATGATTTGTCCATAGATATTGAGGAAGTATGTATCTAAGGTATAAATTCAATGTAAGCTCATTGAAATAGGAGCTGTTTTAATTTTGCCTTTAAATCCCCAGTATCTAGTATGCCTACCCCATGATAGACAATTTTTTTAATTAAAACTTTTATTTACAGAACATATGAGTGATTTTTCTACATTGACCTTTGCAAAAACTTTTTTTTTGTTCCAAGCTTTTCCCCTCCTTTCCCCCACCCCGCACCCTCACCCCTAGATGACAGGCAATCAAATACATGCTAAATATATTAAATTATATGACAAATCCAATATAAGTATACATATTTATACAGTTATCTTACTGCACAAGAAACATCAGATCTAGAAAGAGAGAAAAAAAAAACAACCTAAGAAGGAAAACAAAATGCAAGGAAATATTCACAGAAAACGTTAAAATGCTGTGTTGCGGTCCACACTCAGTTCCCTCCAGGCCTCTCTCTGGATGTATATGACTATCTTCATTGCTGAACAATAGGAACTGGTTTCAACATGATAGACAATTAATAGTGTAAATAGCTGGAGAGCAGAAGTTAATTCTTACATAGATGTGTCAGCCAACTACCTAACAGTGTCCATGGCAAGGGGAAGGTTACAGATTTTTTTCCATGTCATCCCCACTCCTCACCATTCCCTTCTTTTGCTCTGCAATGATTTCTAAAATTTAAAAGTTGAACATTTTAAAAAATTTATTCTTATTTTTAATAATAGTTTTTATTTCTCAAAATACAAAGACAGTTTTCAACATTCAACCTTGCAAAACACTGTGTTCCAAGTTTTTCTCCCATTCTTCCCTCCCCTAGACAGCAAGCAATCTAATATATTTTATTTTATTATTTTTTTTCTATTTACCTTTTTTTAAACTTGTATTGAATTTATTTTTTAATAAAGCTTTTTATTTACAAAACATATGAGTGATTTTTCTACATTGACCTTTGCAAAAACTTTTTTTTCCCAAGCTTTTCCCCTCCTTTCCCCCATCCCCCACCCCTAGATGACAGGAAATCTAATACATGCTAAATAGGATAAATTATATGACAAATACAATATATGTATACATATCTATATAGGTATCTTACTGCATAAGAAACATCAGATCTA